>CM060247.1:17955999-18475014 GCA_030684275.1 Acipenser oxyrinchus oxyrinchus
TCTTAGAGTACTATTGGGAGGATCTCATCCGGCCCAGGGGGTTTGTTTATTTTAGGAGCTCCTAGTCCCTTTAACACTTCTGCCTCTGTTATGCTAGTTATTTAAAATTGGATAGGAACAGGTAAAAACCTGTGAAAAGTAATCATTTAATATATTTGCTATTTTTTTTCTTCATCTATGATTTTGCCATTTGTGTCTCTTAGACATTTAACCTCCTCTTTGAATGTTCTCTTGCTGTTATAATATTGGAAAAACATTTTGGAATTGGTTTTAGCCCCCTTAGCAATATTGATTTCTATCTCTCTCTTTGCCTTTCTAACTTCCTTTTTGACTTGTGATTGCAGTTCCAAGTACTCTTTCTGTGTACTTTGTTTTTTGGTCCCTTTTAAACACTCTGTAAAGTGCCTTTTTTCACTGAATATTTTTTTTAATTTATCTATTAAACCATTTTGGCCATTTTGTTTTAGATGTAGATTTGTCTACTTGTGGGATGTAATTGTTTTGTGCCTCTAGTAATACATTTTTAAAAAACAGCCATCCTTTTTCTGTGGATGTTTTCTCTATTTTACTCCAATCTACTTCTGTTAGTCTCTGTTTCATACCTTCATAGTTTGCTTTTCTAAAATTGTAAACCTTAGCTTTAGTCATTACTTTTGGGGTTTTAAAAAATACTTCAAATGAGACAATGTTGTGGTCTGAGTTTGCCAATGGCTCTCTGACCTCTGTTTTAGTTATTCTGTCTTGAAAAGACGTTATTTGAAAAGATTAAATCAAGGCATGCCTCCCCTCTAGTCGGTGCCTTGACAAATTGCGTTAGGAAGCAGTCATTTATCATTTCCACCATTTCAATTTCGTCCGTCGTGCTCCCCACCGGGTTCTCCCATTTTATAAGGGGGAAGTTGAAATCCCCCATTAGTATGGCTTCTCCTTTGCTACACGCATTTCGAATGTCATTGTATAACAGATTATTTTGCTCAGTGTCTGAATTTGGCGGTCTATAGCATGTTCCTATTATTATGCCCTTTGAATTTTTGTCCATTATTCTGACCCATATTGATTCGGTGTTGTTTTCTTTGTCCAGATTTAACACCTGGGCTTCAAGACTATTTCTTATGTATAGCGCTACCCCTCCGCCTCTTCTGTCCTGCCTGTCTTTCCTATATAGTGTGTACCCACTAATATTATATTCATCTCCATCACTCTCAGACAACCAAGTTTCTGTAACACCTATCACATCGTAGTTACTTGTTAGTGCAGTAGCTTCAAGTTCTAACATTTTGTTTCTGAGACTTCTAGCATTAAAATAAATACATTTAATAGTTGTCTTACCTGAGTTGTTGCCCTTTTTTTGATGTGGTCTCCCTTCTGTTTTTTTTTCTCCCCCCTTCCTTTCTATTTTAAATGCTTCTGGACCTCCTCAAGGATCCTCAAAGGGAACCGAGTAGATTGGTTCCCTTTCTGTTTAAGTGCAGTCCGTCCCACCTATATAGATAGTCCTTGATGTAGAATGTGCTCCAATGTTCAAGAAAGGTGAAGCCTTCCTGTGTGCACCACGATTTCAGCCATGCATTTTGATTTTGTATTTCCAGCTGTCCACATGGTCCTTTGCAAGGTGCCGGCAGTATCCCAGAAAATACCTCAGTCTTTTAATTTCCTTCCTAGCTCTCTGAATTTGTTTTGCAGGGATCTTGGCCTGTCTCTTCCAATGTTGTTTGCTGGTATATATATCCGTATACAAATGTCAATTGCTCTGGATAAAAGCATCAGCCAAATCAATTAATATGAAATTTTTATGGCTTGCTATTTATTTATACATTTATAATATAAACATCAATTTCTACATTTATTTATTTAAAAATATTTCTAAATATATGTATTCCTCTGCATTTTGTAAATCATTTATTTATTTCTACCTAATAAGTTATTCCTTTATTTATTTTTAATTCAAACGAGGAACTACAATTTATCAGAGATCAGAGATTTAGACAATGAAGCTACATGCCACTATTGTGTGCAATTCCATTCTATGGTATCTTCCAAACAGGAAACTATATATTTTCAAACAGGAAATAGAGAATTTCTAGAATCGAGCAGAACCTTCAGGTTTTCAGCAAAAGCTGGTCAGGCATGGATGTAAAAAATGAACACATTTCAACAACTGCGCAGTGGCGCAGCGGGCTAAGGCCGTGTGCTCGTCAAGAATGTCATGTTTCAGGTTCAAACCACGGTAATTTTTTTCCTGCAATATGTGCTGTTTTAAAACATAAATAAATTGTTTAATATAAATGGTGTGGATATCAAACTGCTTGCATTCCCTGGTTTATTTTGACATTGACCACCATGTGGAATCACATGATTGGTAGATGTCCAGTTATTTAGCTTTTCTGTTTGAAAAGTCACTACACACTCTTAAAGTAAACTGAACTTTTGGTACTGGTACAGATGGTAATTCTAAGTGATTTAGTTTTGCTGCTGCAACATGGTGAAAACAGCAAAACTCCTGGAGCTGTATAGAGACTCTCAGTAGTTTCAAACACGTTTTTCTAGCTTGTACGAGGAACTACCGTTTCTTTCAATAAACTCAAATAAAATGTTATTGCAGCGTTCAAAAATATATATTCTACATGGAAACTGTTAGCCGGTGAACAAAAACACAATGTTATATTTACTGACACATTGTTTTGACACTTGCTCTTTAAGTTTAGTTTTTTTCTGTCTAGGTTTAAACATTGCAGAGAACAGGCTGGAATTTTGGCTAGCAGATACATTTGTTCCAGTATGAAATCCAGCCACAGTATTTATTTATGTTTTAAATAAGAAAGTATGCTTACTATTTTGTATATGTATGCAGCATAGAGTTTAACCCCATTTGATTTAAAAGGTGGCATATGTTGTTAAGTTAAAACTGGTAATCTGTATTACCTTTCAGAATTACACACCCATGCATCATTGTGGTAAACATTCAAAACAAACAGACCCCCCAACTATTCAGAGCTGTAGTGTACTCTACTCCGATTCACACAAGCCTCAACTGTTGTATTATGTCTGACAATCAAGACTGTATTTGACTGATATTGTAGGTATGAGACTAAACAGATTACAGTGTATTTGCTGCCTTTGCTGCCAGGACCTCCATGAAATTGACATTATATATCCTGGAATTTTACTGCTAAAATGAAATCTAAATTCTATCATATAGTCTGAAGGGTTTACACCTGGACAATTAGCACAGAATTAAACTGTTTGTTTTTTTTGTCAGCTTGGTCGTTTTTTGCTAGCTAATGACAGGTACTGGTAACACAAGTAGCTACAGGGAGGCAACTTTATTAGGAAAAAATAATAAGCAATCTTAGTATGTTGTATCACTCTAGAAAGCTTAGGAGAATAATAAAGTCAGACATCATCAAACTTCCCATAACATTAGCTTGTGTTAATATTCTAGAAAAACACATTCATGACAATACCCTGTTTACTGGATATTACCTCCTTGCCCTACAAACGCAGGCCATCCAAAAACAAACGCCTCCTAATTTGTATGCAAAACGAAATAATAATATTATGAAACACGTGTCGTCCCTACAGGGGTCTTGGCTGTTGGTTTTGTTGCTAACAGTAATATAAAAATCATGCATGCCAACAATAGTCATTGAGTCCTGGTGTGCCCATTGGCCATGGATACCAGTCTATGACTTGGTCCCTAGGTAAATTCCTGGCTTTGCCTTGAGATCATCTGTTCAACTACAGGCTACGAACAGCAGGGCATTTTCTTCTCACATGCCTCAAGCTTAGGAATTCCTGACCAAGGGCAATTTTTAAGATTCCTAACATATTCACATCTAGGCTACAAAAATACTTGTTCAGCTGGATTTATTCTTAATGTTTTAAGGCAGCATTAAATCAGTTTGTTTTCAAAGGGCGTATTGGGACATGTTTTTGCTAATTACATTGCGTGTGTGTTCTTCTGTGTCTGGAAGTTTGGTTGACTAGAGTCACAGCAGCTCTGTATTTTCTGATTCTTTACATTTACAAACTGTGTTTAAGCTGTGAGTATGTTGTTTTAAGCAACTATCACCAAGTGAGCATTGCACTGAACTAAACTGACCTTGTTGTTATGGTAATGAAAATAACCATCATCACCATGTTATCAAAACTGCTTCAGAGGTTATAAAGCTGTACTATGTGTCGGCTGAAGCATAGCCAGTGTAATGAAATAATGCTTCCTCACTCAATTTATAAAGAGGAGACACTCAACAGGTCCATAGCCAGCCATGACAAATGATACAGGCAATTGCCCATGCCCCCCACTAAAGTTTTTATAACGGAAAAAAAAAGAAATGAGAGCATTATATGCTGTTTATTTAAATACAAAAGTTTAGTTAACAGGTTGTTTTTTTTCTGAATAAGATACTGTTGGAGAATTTTGCAATTATACTTAGTTTTAAATCCTATCAAACATAACTGTTAACAGTTATGTCATTATCCAAATACTGAGAAGACAAGAGTTCTTGCATACATACAGTTTTGTGTGATATTAATTATAAAATCGCAATCAGTGTGTTGATATCGTGTTCATTTAGACAGACCTTGCAATAAAATGAAGTTAAGTGGGTTGACAAGACAGAGAGAGTTCAGCTGCGTGAGTTGCAAGCACATCATAGCCAGTGTGTAGTTCAGAGGGTTGTAGCTCAAGCTTTTTGGCTGACCAGTCGATTTTATAGGCTGTTTGGCTGTGTTCTGCCTTCTATTAATGTGAATGGCTAGCTGCGAGGCTCCTTGCAAACCGCAGCCCTATGAACTCCACACAACTCTCAAGTCAACTACCAGTGTCAGTACCAGAATGGATATTTAGGGTTTTTGTGGTTTTCAACTTTTATTTCTGAGTGCTCTGCCTGCCTTTAGTGGTGTAATTAGCATCCTGAAACCATCTCAGTTTCTTAATTTAATCATAAAAAATTATAATAATAAACAAGCTCAAATACTTTTCTACCTATACATTCGTAAGACCAAAGTGATGGTCACTTTGCCCTCACTACATGGAGGTTGTTGCTACAACACTAAACAAAGACATCACCCTGGCTAAACTCATCAAATAAAATAATTTAATAATCATTGCGATGATTAATTATGTGTTTGCTTTAGAAGAGCACTACTTAAAATTTTATTTCGCCGCCCTCTTTCTGCTCGTTATTCGCTGGAGTAAAACGAAATCTTAGTTAATCGGCTTGTTTCACTTTTTATTAAAATAGAGTCGGCAAAAAAACATATTTAAAGTCAGGTACATTGGTCAGGAGAAAAAAAAACCAGAAACTAGGTATAATTTAAATACCAATATTAAATTTAAATACACAGTACTAAACATATAAATCAAAGCAACTCTATAAACACTACCTGCCACTCACGAAAGGAGAGAAGTGTGGGCTATACTTAACATAAGTAAATAGACACAATTTAAGCATACAGCATGTTGAGCTGCACACTGCTTGACTCAACATGAAATCACCATTTATACACCCAATTTCAACTGTGTATTGGCCTATTCATCACGGAGCCCAATGTTTGGGTCTTGGGACCCAGTTGTGGTGACAACGCAGAAGGCCCTATATGTAAGGTGACCAGATGTCCCATTTTGGATGGGAAAGTCCCACTTTTGTAACACTGGTCCCAGTATCCCTAGAACCTTTCTTGGGACGCTCATTTCGTCACGCTTTTTTTCTCAGACCATCGTTGTGCCGGTAACAGAATATTGTATTTTCATGCAGGCTGCTGTGTTACTACCATATCAGACTCATTACAGTACAATGACATTTGATGTGACTAAAGGGAAGGTTGAATGACCTTTAGTTTCCTGCCTTGTCTATGCAGTTTTTCAGTACCAATCAATGATACGTTTTTCAGTACCACTCAATGATAATAAGAAAAGCGTCTCCTGACAATCTGAAAGCTTCTCTGTGCATTTTACATAGGCTAATGCTTACTCTTATATTAAGGAAGATTACATAGCATTCATTTCGTGAGTAAAGAATTGACATTTCATTTGATTTAATCTTATTACACCTTGAGTCATGTCTCATCCTATACTGTTGACTCAAAAAATAAACAGCAAAAGAAATTAGCATTCATAAAATGATTAGTTATCTAATTTACATTGTCAGAACGAGCTTTCTCATGATCATTGATTTGGTACTGAAGAATGAAATAGATAGGAAATGTCATCATGTAATTAACAAGTTTTTAACAGGTTCCTTTCCATTTTAAGTGATACCCGTCAGCTTACAGCATGGTAAAGGGGGAATTTGAAAATACAACTATTCGGAGAAACTTAAAGGCTTTGCCTATGTGGATTACTATTTACCAGACTTAATAACTACTTCAAAAGGAAATTCCTATTGCTGCAATCAGGGCAGCTTATAAACAAAACTCAGAAAAGCTGATTAGTGGGCGTCATATATTGCACACAGTCAAACACAGTCATAGGATATTTAACACATTTCATCACCTTTAATAGTAATAGTTTAATAGTAGAAAGTGGCTGAAAAATATTCCTAGTATCTATTAATCACGGCACACTAATGATCCAAGCAGAAAATGCAATAGAAAAAAATATACAGAACAAATACCATGTCATATTAAATGGTAAGAAATGTAATATTTTGAAAAAAAATAGATTCCATGAAGTAACCATTTAATAAATAGCAATATTGAGATATGTAATGTTTTCATACAGGAAGGGCCTGGTTTGCAGATTGGACTGGAGGATAGCATAGAGATAGAGATAGAGTGAGATGGAAAGTGGAAATCAAAGAGAGAAGATGCAGTTTCTAAGGCAGAATAGGGACTAGATTTGCAGCAGTAAATCAGCAATAAAATAGAATCCTGTAATTTGATATTATTGACTTGCTACTGTGTAATGTAATAACTGTACTTGTTGTGTAGAAATGAAATTATAAAGACAATAAGATAATTTATTCACAAAAAAGTTTTTGAAAGTAAAAGATTCCACTCTAAATATCACTATGAATCTCTGCATTCGCTTCAATATGATATTAGATCAAACATTGCCAAAGTGAAAATAAAAACCTGAGAGCTTCCCCATAGCTTGTATGTTGGATGATATTCACAATATTTCCATACTGTCCCCGTTTAAGGACTTAAAAATCTGGTCACCTTACCTGTATGTATAAGGCATATCTATGTATAGTAAGTTAGCATCTATCGGTGGCACACAACCTGATTTTGCTGTGTGGCTTCCTGGTCCAACATTGTAGTTGGTCCTGGATGAACATCCCCTTAACCAATCATCGTTCAGTTTACCAAGAACATGGTTATGTGATGTCAGGCAATACTCCCCCCTCATTTATGTTGAGAAAAAAGTGCTAGAGAAAGAAGAGTTCCTGCGATTGAGATAGAGAACGACATTGGAGTTTACAGATCGGAGGTAAACTAATCTGTCATATTTCACGTGTAATAATTGTGAAATGTTTAAAAAAAGGGGAAAATAAATACCATCCTCGCTTGCTGGATGAATATACATAAAAAGTATATTAGATTTGCAAACTCAACTGACGTTTATTCCAGAAAGCTTTAATATAAGATAAATAAATAAAATTACATAATTGAGAAAAATGCTGTCAATGGTGATTAGCATGTGTTTATCAGGTTGCCTTGAAAACTGCCAAATGTTTAATTGTGCGTGAATCATTTTTAATTATTTTGTTTTGTAAAGGTGATTCTGAAACCTGTTTTTTTTTTTTTTTGGGGGGTTAAAATCAGGCAAAATATACAATGTATATACATTATGTCACAGAAAGTGTGAAAATCTTGAATTTGAACAAACGTCTGTGAAATCTTGGAAATGGATGTAAAAACACATTTGTTAGCGCTTCCTTTATTTCCTTTATTTCCTTTAAAAATGCAGTATGTCATGCACTGAAAATACAAATCTGAGAGTGTCTGTAAATTGTTTGGTTGTGTATTCACGCAACATTTACGTGTAGCTATGTAGGTCAGCGAATTAGTTTTTATGCGGTTTTAGATGAGCGAGCATGTATGGCTGTGTTCAGAAGGTTAAAATCCACTACCAAATCATTATACATATCAACTCTATATGCTAGGTATGGAGCAGGGTATAGTATCCAAAGCACCTAGTGTACAAGACAGTATAAGAGAAGTGCTATGGTAGAATATGTTTGAAAGAAACTTAGATTCTGGTACAGTAAGCAAACTTGTTAAATTTGCAGATGACACAAAATTAGGAGGAGTGGCAAACACCAGCAGCAAAGGTCATTCAAAATGAACTACACAGGATTCAGAACTGGGCAGACACATGGCAAATGGCATTTAATATTAAAAAAAGTGTAAGGTACTGCATGCAGGCAATAAAAAATGTCCATTATAAATACCATATGGGAGACACTGAAATTGAAGAAGGAATTTATGAAAAAGATATAGGAGTTTATGTTGACTCAGAAATGTCTTCATCTAGACAATGTGGAGAAGCTATAAAAAGGCCAACAAAATGCTCAGATATATCGTAAAAAGTGTTGAATTTAAATTAAGGGAAATAATGTTAAAATTTTACAATGCATTAGTAAGACCTCATCTGGAATATTGTGTTGTTCTGGTCACCTCGCTAAAAAAAGGATATTGCTGCTCTGGAAAGAGAAGAGCGACCAGAATTATTCCTGGTTTGAAAAGCATGTCATATGCAGACAGGCAAAATAATTGAATCTATTCAGCCTTGAACAAAGAAGACTACGCAGCGATCTGATTCAAGCATTCAAAATCCTAAAAGGTATTGACAATGTCGACCCAGGGGACTTTTTCGACCTGAAAAAAGAAACAAGGACCAGGGGTCACAAATGGAGATTAGATGAAGGGGCATTCAGAATAGAAAATCGGAGGCACTTTTTTACACAGAGAATTGTGAGGGTCTGGAACCAACTCCCCAGTAATGTTTTTGAAGCTGACACCCTGGGATCTTTCAAGAAGCTGCTTGATGAGATTCTGGGATCAATAAGCTACTAACAACCAAACGAGCAAGATGGGCCGAATGGCCTCTCGTTTGTAAACTTTCTTATGTTCTTACTAAAGCCTGGAATTGAACAGGACAGTGTATTGCCACTCTGATAAGAGGGCTACCGTCTTCAACATTATGTGAAAAAAATAAGATTTTCAAGAAATGAGTGGTTTAAAAGTTTAACACGTTAATATCTGGGAATGGACACCCTACTAAATGCAATACATTTTATGTGCAGTAACCGGTATAATTTCCTTAGATTGTAAACCAGCATTAGATGATATGTGGACTAAACGACTTCCGTGTCAGTTTGCGCAGTGCCGCTGTCCTTCCCGTCCACAGCAAGCACAATAGAATTCTATTCCGAACCCGACCTTGTTTAAAAGCCCAACGGTTGTGTCAGCAGACAGCAGGAGAGATTTTAAATTTGTTTAAATATGTTTCTGAAATCGGAGCGTTGTGGTGAGATGTATCTGTTGTGTCGAGTTTAAACATTGCATACTCGCTAGTCAGTTTTATAAGGTGATATTTAGTTTAATAAGTAGATGTCGCTTTGCATATACAGTATATTACATGCTGAGTGAGACTTTCGTGGTGATTTCTCAGATGGCTTTTGAATCGTGTTACTGCTACTGCTTGCCTCTGAGTTTTCTTTGTTCTGTTCTCTGACTAAATAAATACCACAGTATATTTGCCAATTTTTCTGTAATTCTTAGTGACAGAGATGAAAAAAACAGATTGTTGAGTGATTTAAATGCTGTTTCAGTTGTATGTTGACATTTTTACCTACAGAAACACTGTTAAGATAATTGTTACTATTAAGGCATAGTAATATTAATAGATCAGGTAAGTAAGTTGGTCTATGATGTCATAGTCGTGAAGTCAGGCAATTATTACAGCATGGTCATGTGATCTTGTTCAGCCAATCGCAGCACTTAATTCATCCAAGCCATTTTGTAAGTCTGAATATTGCATGTCAATATTTTGGCAAATCTAGAAAAAAAATATTGACTCATTCGAAACAGCATATAAGTCAGGAACTGAAGCACTGCATAGCCCAGAATGTAATGAAATTAAACCTAAAGTCATTATCGTAAAACTAGAGAACATTATAAAAATAATAAAACATTGGAATTCCATTCCAAACCACATTGCAGATCAGATGACAGAGGTACATGAATGTGTTGTGAAAGCAGACTGGGGCATAACCCCATATAATTATGTGATTAACAAGCCAGACAATCCACACAAGATCCAGACATTATTTCCAAAAGAGGCACAAAGTGTAAGACTCAAATGTAAACCGACTTCAACAAAAGGAGCAACATCCACTGTTACTAGTCAGAAAATTTACACAAGCTGATAACTACTCCAGCACTGCACCACAGCCAGGTGAAGAACATTTTCCACCTAAATTGAAAAAGTTTAAAACACAAATTAGTTCTGACCACAGAAGACCTACCACTACCAGTAGTTTAAAACGACAAATGGAAAGCAATCTAAGGCAGATTGAGACAGTACAGTTAAAGGAGAATGTTTTTGTCACGAGACACGCAATGGACTACATGGATGTGGTTTGAAGAATGTGTATCTGACTGTGTAGAGCACTTAAAAGTACTAAGTGTAGGAGTAATGAAGGAGTGCCCGGACAGTGAATTAAAGGCCACTGTAAGATCTCGGTAGTGTAAGAAGGTGGCAGACACACGTACCTCCTGGTTAGGAAATACAAAGACTATCACTATATGGTGGTCCACTGGTTAGTCTTACCAGGAGGTTCCAAGTTTAATCCCAGCACATCATTTTTATTTGAATTGTTTATTGTAAAAAACATATTTGTTTAATGTTCAGTAAATTATCCATGAAATGAAAACTCATAATGCTTGTACGTGAAATTAAAAGTATGTTTTTTGTTTATTTTTTAACAATGTAAACCATCTGTAATGGGAGTTCTGTTATGTGTGGGTATCCACTGCGGGACGTGAGAGACACAGAGGGTTTGACGCTGAAACGCCGCTCAGGCGTCCAGGTTTTATTAAACAATTAACACACAGGCAGGTGCAGTGGTGGGGGCTGCTACTAGGGTACCAGCTATGGTAGTCCTAGTGTGGGAAAACATACACAGCAGTGTACATGAAAATAAATACAAAAAGGCAAAAACAAAAACAGTATGAAGCCTAATCTGTCAGATGAAGTCTGTCAATCAAAAAGGAGAGTATCAAATCCACAGCTTCTGGTCCAAATTTATGAGTAAGCAAACTGAAGCTGAAGTTGTCATTCAGAGTCTTTCTCATGTTTGTCTGGATTGAGGTATCAAAAATAACGCTAATCATACTGTGTAATAAACTGGTAAACTATTCTTTACATAAATAAATTATATATATATATATATATATATATATATATATATATATATATATATTATATATATATATATATATATATATATTATATACGTACTTTACGACATGACTGTGCAGAGATCTAAAATAAACCCTTTTTCTTTCAAATGTTGTAGTTTTGCATTAGCAATTTCATAAAAAAGGAAAAAGTTTAACTTCAAAATCTACAAATCACTCCCCTCCCCTTTAAAATGTGGGCATAATTTAAGAAGCATAACATGGAACATGTAATTGGTTGTGTGAAAAATTGGTTTATTACTTTTTTCTTTTTTTGTTTTGGTTGACCACATGGAATTCATTTGTAGACCACAAATACATAACATCAATTTTAATAAATGTGTATGGTCCAAGCAATGATAGTGTTTTGAACTGAAGTGGCTAAGAAAGATTTAATAGAATAGCTGCCAACTACATTTGCAAGTATTTGTTTACAGCAGTGAGCAATACAGGGTTTAAGTCTTTTGTTGTGGCATGGACTACTCACTAAAACAGCAAAACTAATTAAAAACTAAAGGTATTTTGTGGTAAGTGTTATTGTGCTTACTAATTCAAATGTAATTAATTATTCAACTGCTGTTAAGCTTTCTGATGTAATGAGCTTATTACAAATCTCCGAGTCCTCATCAGTAGATGAGCTGGTTAATACCTTCAACACCACCTATACTGGTATCTTAGATACTGTAGTGCCAATCAATTTAAAAAAAGCTCACAGTGGTTCAATGATACAACTCGAAATATAGAACGGAGATGGCGGGAATCTAAATTGCATGTTCATTACTCTGGAGTTGGCTAGATCATCATATTATTCTAATTTAATTGAAATAAATAAAAATAATTCTACATTTCTTTTTGCTACCCTAGATAGATTAATTAATCCTTCCCCTAATAGTCCTACCCTTGACATTGGCTCCTCTCACAGCTGCAATGACTTCTTACATTTCTTTAAAAATAAAATACGAGACATCAGAAATGAGATTCCACAGACACCTTCTATTATTACCAACTACACCTATTAAGGCTACTATGGGGGCTTTTTCTTTGATTACCTTACAGGAACTGATTGAGCTAGTAAATGCTCTCTTGATCCTATTCCTACAAAACTATTAAAAGGTGTTATTAATACCCACATTAAAAAAATTATAAATGGTTCACTTTCCTCTGGTATAGTTCCCTCAGCACTTAAGGTAGCTGTGGTAAAGCCTATGCTTAAGAAACACAATTCGGACCTGTGACAGAGAGCGAATGAATCCTAGTCCACAATCTCACTCCCGACCTGTGAGGGCGCTGTATAACAAGAACAATGTGCCCCGGACTGGATGGTTCATTCCAGGGTCAGTTGGAAGTCGACCATCCAGAAAGGGGGCGGAGCCACAATACCAGAAGTCATCGCCTTAATGCGGTATGCGATGTGTCAGTCGCGGATTGGAGGATACGTGACTGGACTCGCCATCGAAGGAGGCGTGACTAAGGGTATGGGGATGTGGCCAAGGAATCTGTTCCTTTTTGTTATGGTTACACGCGAATGGACCGAAAACATATAACCGTGAGTGCTGTATTTTGTTGTGTGACTAACCTGTTTATTTATAATTGTTTGATGGCTAAACACCCGGGAGCTGTTGCTGTCAAGCGGATTACAACCATTCACTGTGTATTCACCACCAGCACGGGAGCACCGTGTGTAGTTGCCAGCGCTATTATTGAACGGTGCCAAACCAGGAAACAGATAATAAAAGAACTGCTTGCACTGTGAATTTTGTCTGTGTGTTATTATGAGAGTACTGCATCATCTCTATACCTGTGCACAACTAACCACTTTGCCACAGGACCCTAAAGTCCTCAATAACTATAGGCCAATCTCCAACCTACCACTTAGATAAGTTTCGAGAGAGAGTTGTTGCAATTCAGTTACAAAAAACTCTAACTCTTAATGGTATATTCGAGAAGTTTCAGTATGGTATTCATGTTGCACCTAGCACCGAGACGGCCATTGTCAGATTTGTGAATGATCTGCTGTTAAGCTTTGACTCTGGCTTTCTATCAGTATTAATTATTCTTGATCTAAGTGCTGCCTTTGATACTGTAGACCATTCCATCCTACTGAATCGTCTTGAAAGCACAGTAGGACTGTCTGGCCTTGTCCTATCCTGATTCAAATCTTGTCTTTCTGATAGGTTTCAGTTCATCTCTTGGTTGTCTGTGGTGTTCCACAGGGTTCCATTCTAGGTCCCTTGCTGTTTTCATTATATATGCTATTGTTAGGTGACATTATCCGCAGACATGGAGTGAACTTCCATTGCTATGCTGATGATATCCAGCTATATTTGTCCCTAAAGCCAGGAATTTCTTCTGCTTGGGTGTTATTAGCTACTTGCCTTACAGACATCAAGCATTGGATGTCACAGAATTTCGAATTGGATGTCGAATTCAGATAAAACAGAGGTTATGCTAGTGGGCTCACAGAACCAATTAAATGTGGGATTACATGAGCTCGACCCTTTCAGTCTCTCATCAAAACGTAAACTAGAAGTTTGGGGGTCATCTTTGAGCCTGATCTATCATTTGAGACTCATATTAGGGAAGCCACTAAAGTATCTTTTTACCATTTGAGAAATATAGCCAAACTTAGACCAATTATTTCCGTATCTGATGCCGAGAGACTAATGCATGCCTTTGTTTCATCTAGAATTGATTATTGTAATGCACTTTTTTCTGGTGTCCCAAAACGTGTGATATTCCTCTTGCAGCTTGTTCAGAATACTGCCGCTAGAATTCTGACTAAAACCAGGAAAAGTGAACATATTTACCCCTGTTTTGACCTCTTTACGCTGGCTCCCTGTGCAGTATAGAATTGATTTTAAGATTTTGCTGTTAACTTACAAGGCCCTGAATGGATTAGCACTTAGTTATTTGCAGGAGTTATGGACCCCGTATCTTCCAAACTGCACTCCGTCATTATCACCCCCAGGTGATGATCCCTACTACTCTAACAGCCCAGGGTCTGGAACCAACTCCCCAGTAATGTTGTTGAAGCTGACACCCTGGGATCCTTCAAGAAGCTGCTTGATGAGATTCTGGGATCAATAAGTTACTAACAACCAAACGAGCAAGATGGTCCGAATGACCTCCTCTCGTTTGTAAACTTTCTTATGTTCTTACTAAACAAAATCATAGTTCCTTTGCAATTCGCTTTTGCCAATGTATTGCATAGAGGTACCACCTCGGGATACCATGTGGCATAATCTAAAACAACCAAAATGTACTGGTGCTCCCAAGCGGACTTTATCAGTGGACTTACTAGATCCACGGCAATACATGAAAATGGCACCTCAATCACAGACAGTGGTACCAGGGGACTACGGAACTATTTAAAATGAGCTTGGCTCTGACATTCTGGACAAGAGGAGCAGTGGCTGTCTACAGCGGCTCGTATCCCCGGCTAATAGAACTGTCTAATTATGCTTTCCATGGTTTTGTCTAACCCCAAATAACCCCCTAAAACATGCCCAAAAGCCATGTCTAACACTGTTCTCCTATGCAGTTGTGGTACTAACAACTGCTCTAAGGTGTCAACGACTTTTTTCTCTACCCGGTACAGTAAGTCACCTTTTAATTCAAAGTATGGGTACGTCAAGGGTAGGTCTGGAGTTACTGGAGACCCATTTATAACCTACCTGCTTCCTTGCAGATGCTAAAGTGAGGTCCCGTAGTTGCGCGGTCCCAAAATTATCATGACTTCTCTGTCTGGTAGACCTAGATTTCTGCACGAGTCATTCCTATTCGAATGGCTGGAGGACTCCTGTTTTCTCTCCTCTCCTACCATTACGGCTACCGAAAACTTTCACTCAGTATAGAGGGCATGTCGAGTTCAGAGAACAGCTCTAAATCAGTAAAAGAAAACTGGGTTTTTAGCGCCGTTTTGGCTATCTTGGGTACTGATTTTGTATATGCCATGTCCAATGTGGCTTCTTTTCCACACAACTCAAAGTTATACTTATACGGCAAAGTAGACACCACCTCAATCTGGCAATTCACAGCACCATCAGAGGTCTTAATGCAAACGATGCCTGTGGAGTACTGGCGGGTGTCCCCATGTACAAAGGTAATACTGATTCTTTGAGACTGTTCTAATTGGGAAGGTTCTACTAAACACGCCGATACCAGTGTTAGTGTTACCATGCTACCCGAAGCAAGCAAAGCGTTCAGCTTATTTCTTTCTACCGCAATTAGCCTGTACTCCAGTCAAAGCCGAAACCATGGTATACAAGTTAAACCGGTCACCTTTATTTTGCTCCCTCACATTACACTGCATGGGCTCAGGGTCAGCAGGACAATTGGCAGTGATGCCAGTTCTCTTACCATGCCAGTTCTCCTGTCTGGCCTCACCAGAGTCCCCCAGTCCCTTCACAGCTTTGAGCTGCTCTTCAGTTTCCCCCAACCCCAGAACAGTCTTAGAACTTGTGGTGTTCCGGGCCTTTGGGTTCTGGGGTCGCTCTGGGCCGGTGGTCCATAGTAACTCCCCAGTGGCAACATAGTGTTCGACTAGAGCGATCAGCAGGTTGGCAGTGGAAGGATCCCCTTGGCCGACCCATTTCAGAAGCCCTGGCAGTAATCCCCGTAGCAATCGATCTATGACTACTCTTTCGATGACGTCTGCTGTGGAGTCTGTTGTAGCCATTTTTGGATGAGGTGGATGAGGTCAAACATTTGTGACCGAGGGGCTTTCTCGGCCTGGTACGTCCAGCTGTGGAACCTCTGTGAGCAGACAGTGGTTGTTACTTCAATATTTCAGATTTTATCTTTTGGTAGCCATTGGCTTGGTCCGATTCTAAATCTTGATAAGCATCCCCAATTAAAAACGGTGCTATTAGTCCAGCCCACTGGGTCAGTGGCCAGTCTTCCCTCTCTGTGGTGCGCTCAATGATTTCAGGTATGGTTCGATGTCATCCTCGCTCGTCATTTTTTGAGAATAATGACTCACTAGGATAGATCGTATGTCTCTGGGACCTTGCTCTCTAGCTGTTGAAGACTATATTCTGTTTGCCAACTCCTGTATCCCCGTTCTCGTTTGTTCAGCTTGGGTGAACAACAGCTTGTTCGTCTCTTGTTGGGCGGCCAGCGCTTGTTGCTGTGCCTCTAGGAGCTGGGCTGTTTGCAACATATATTATGATAATAATAGGCATAATACATATAATATCTGATACTGTAAATTTATTAATTTTAAATTATTCAGTGTTGTGTGCAAGTGTTCGATATATAAGGTTAGTGGAGCGTCTTGAGGCATGTACTGTTTTGTTTGTTTTTTTGTTGCAAATATCAGGATGTTTATTGTTATTTATTTATTTTTTTTACTATTTGCTTAATGCGCGATAGCTTTCGACAAGTTCGAAGTTGACTATAAAATCTGCTCCTTGTGATGTGATTTATAGCTGGAATTGAGTAGTTTTGGTCGGGCGATAGCAAACCACTTCCCCTTCTCAACTCACTTGTAGTCAACAAGCGATAGCTGCTTTTCGAAGGGCGAAAAGGGCTTGTTTTGGTTCCGCGAGATTTCGCTTGGAATTGTTCTTGTGTTTTATTACCGCGAATGCTTTCGCGTCCTCGTTCACTAAGTGCTAACTTTTTGTCAGCCAACAGTCATTTCAAGATAGAAGTTGTATAACGATGAACAAGACAGATATTTAAACTTTTTTTTTTTTTAAATCGGGCAGTTTCATTTAGGAGTCTACAGATGTATAAAACTTGTATTAAAAGTAGGCTACGAGAGTAATGGCATTGACAGCAAATGCAGCTTCCGCAGTGGAAACAGAAAGAAAGCGTTATAGCAATCAGCCTTTTGGTGCGTTCCCCTTTAAGAGAGGTGGGCTGTGTGCGTGTGTCAGTCAGCTGCCTGTAGCAGTAACGTTTCAATACACCAGTCGAGAAAGTTTTTTTTTTGTGTGCAATGTGTTTATATGATGGAGCACACGTTTGCAGATATTGGCAGCGTGTTGTAGCTTTTAAATGCATTTGAATTAAACAAAGCAAGCTTCATAAACGCAATGCTTACCGGCCGTTTGTTTAAAATAACTGAAGTAATATTCAAACCGAGCTGCTTATCGGCTGTTGGCAATATCAAGAAAGAGTGCAACGTACCGTGACAAAGATATTAAGAAAGCAGAACCAGGGAGGCAGGGAATTCTAGAGTTAGAAAGAAGCCATCAGTTGCAGGTTATTGTACATTTACTGTTTTTTTTAAGCTTTGCATGGAGATGGCTTATAGCAAATTGCATAGCAACACTGTATTTGTAGCCTAATTAATCTTGTTTATGTTTGCTTACTTTTAAAGCAAAAAATGGCCCCATGTTTAATGCAGTTTACGTGTTGTTTTTGTTCACTAACCTATTTATGGATGTGTAAATGTTTTTTTCTATAGATGTTCGTAAATCCGACTTTCACATATCCGCCTATACCCCAGTCCATATGCGATGTTGTACTGTATGTATATATACACAGTGTGCATATTTTTCCACGTCTGCAGTATCATCTACATGCTTTTTCGCAAACTCCATACATGCTTTAAGAAGAGGCTTTTTGAATAATGGCTTCTTTCTTGCCACCCCTCCGGACAGCTTTGTGTAGGGTCTGGCTTATCGTTGATGTGTGAACACTGACTCCCATCTCAGACACATAACTGCAGATCTCTCAAGGTCATTGTTGGCTTCAGAGTGACATCCCAAACCAGTTTCCTGCTTGCCCGGCTGCTTAGTTTGGGAGTGATCGGGTAGTGTCTGGGTGGTATGATGCATCTTCCGCTTCTTAATGATGGACTTCACTGTGCTGAGAGGGATAATCAGTGCCTTTGAAATGTTCTTGTACCCTTCTCCTGCTCTGTGCCTCTCTACCACTTTATCCCTGACTTGTTTCGAAAGCTCCTTGGTCTTCGTGGTTGCTTTGATGGATCACTATGTGAGTTGCAGCTTGAAAGTCTTTATATATCTGAGGGAAATTATCTACACGTTAAACCACTTTGAGTACACACTGGCTGAAACCATTTCACTAATTTTGTGACCTTTCAGACAAATCATTTGCACCTGAGCTGATTTAGGGCTGCAGTAGCAAAGGTGTTGAATACTTATGCAACTGAGATTAATCTGTTTTTCTCTGTAAATCATACTTATTTATATTCTTTATGCATTTTTTAACTTTATCAATGTGGAATAGTTTCTGTAGATTCTACATGTAATGGCTAATTTGAAAGCGCCGTGGAGTACGCTCAAGTGCCAACAAAATGTGAAAACTTTGCAGGGGGGGTGAATACTTCTGCAAACAACTGTGTGTATATATATATATATAGTTTATGCTGGATCAATTCCCCATGTCTTTTCTTTCTACCAGGTGTAACAGGGTGAGGAGCCCTGTACATGGATTTGTTTATTTATTTTTAGAACTGGGTCTCCCCCTCCGCCCCTGTGCAAGTTATTGTTTTGTATTTGTTTGTATTATGACTTATGTATTTATACAAAATATGTTTTGTTTTTATTTAAAATGTGTTTTGGCAGAGGCGAGGTTGGGTACTCGTCCTCTGCCAGGAATAATTAATAAACTCATGCAGATTGTGGCCGAGGGGTAACAGAATAATTAGTAGCCAGTTAAACCCCTCGGCCAAGATATATAAACCTGCAGCTCTCTGCACTCCAGGTGGTGGGTGGTGTACAGAGGAGCGAGAGCGAGAAAAGATTTAAAAAAAAATACAGGATCAGTGAAAGCAATTGCCCAGCCTGAACTGTATTGTTTGTATTTTGTGTTTGTGATTATTTTATTTAAATCTGTTATTTCGCTCGGTGAGCAAAGAGTTTTTGTTTAAATATTTTATTTGTTTTTGTTGTTTGTATTATTTAAAATAAACAGCGCCACAGCGTCTTTTTGAACTGCCGTACTGCCTTTGTTTCTGTTCCAGTCTCTGGCCTGACGTCACCACAACGCCATCCCTGTCACACCTGGATACAACCCCATTGTGAACCTAATTTTTCAAGGATGGTCCTCGAAAGACAGAATTGAGCTGTTGCTACAATTACTGACAAATGAATAATGTCCTTACATGAACCCAATGTAGTCACAGTCAAATGCATTTTACAGTCACTTACTGTAAGCAAGTCTACTCTACTTACATGACTGTCTTGTGAACACACTGACTGCTAGGTACAAGTTAATTCATAGTATCTACAGTACAGTAAACCTTATTCGTTCAAACCTGTATTTCACTGAACAGCCCCTTGTAAACCTGTCATTAGGGGTCCAAAGCTCTTCTGCCTGTTCTGTACGGTACATTATATATTTAAAAGAAAAGTTATATTTTTGGAAGTTTGCGAATGTCATATTAAAAATGTTATAGTAATGACTTGATTATCCAAACCAATTGATTTTACAATCATCCACTGGTCACAGTTAGATTGGCTAAAAGAGGTTTTGCTGTATATTATAATCAGTCATAATCCCTGCAGCAACCTGGCTCACCTAGTTAAAGAATGTTTTTGTGTAGATCTTTAATTTTACAGTTGGACTGCAAACAGTTTTAAATCACGCTCTTATGTTTGGCAAATATTCAGGATGCTGGAGAAATAAGAATGGGGAATTTTTCAAGTAAATATTTGTTAAAGCTGTGAGTTATAATCAATGCCCTGCTAAAACAGAAAATCAGACCTTGTCATTTAACACATGTGAATACCCCATGTTTTACAGGCTTTGTTATCCCCTTTGAGTTAAGATTGCAATATTTTATTATAATGAGTGCTTCTTGGTTGTGTCAATTTTGCCTCTATCCTTTTCAAAAAGAGCTGGAACCTCTAAAGCATATTTAATTAACCTGCTGGCACTGCACAACCATACTTGAGAAAAAGGTCATCCAAACGGAGATGAATTTGAACCTGGAAATTGAATGCATTATTCCTATGCATGACTCCCAAACCCCTGAACCCACAACACACTCCCTCCACAGCCCTACAAATCCATTCATTTGTACTGTACTGTAGTAAAGGCTATACCGGCAGGATAAAAATAGAATCCTAGTGGAAATTGCAGCACAATACTAAGTGAAGCCTTCGTTTGATGTGCTGCCACTATTAGAAGGTTATTTCAGTTAGCTTCGGGGCTTGCAAATAAACACAAATTCCATTCATGCCTTTTCATAAGAAAAAAAAACCTTATTAGAGAGACCACTAATGCAGAAAAAAGCTGCTTTTAAATTCAGAAGCACATACAGAAGTTTTTTTTTTTTTTTTTTTTAACTCGAGCAGTGCCCCAGGCCAATTTAATTGGACCACTCCTTGCTTGTGAAGTGCCCGAGACAATTTAGTTGAGCAACTTAGTCTACTGGCATTCAGGTTGAATGCAACAAAGTTATATGTGGCAATTGCTTTGATTGGCTGATGCATTGATACTGGCTTGAGTATCAAAGTGGAGATTAAAATATTAAATACAGCTTGGTTTGTATTTTTATATATGGTATTGTGAAATATCTTGAAAATGTTTAAATATTTCTGTGGCAGAGCAAGAGTCCTGCTTGTAAATAGTGTTGATGTTTCTATGTGTTTTGGTGGTTGTTGGCAGGGATGGGGTTAATTCCTGTCCCTGCTAAAAAGATGTGAGAATGTGGCTGCTCCCAGATAGAATAATTGGTACTAATTGGAAACAGCCACATCCTATAAAAAGAGATCCCAAAGCTCCATTATAGAGAGACTGCCACAGAGCGGGAACAAAGAGAAGGTACAGTTTTTTGATCCACTTGTAAAAGTATATGGGTTTTTGTGAGTGGTAAGCAGCTTAGCTATCTGGTATAGTTTATAACTGAAATGTTTAGTTAGCACTCCTGGAAGGAGTTGGGTTTTGGTTTTGGTTTTGTTTATTTGGTTTTGTTTAAAATAAACATACAGGCCTGCCCTGTTTAAAAACCTACCTGTGCTTTTGGAGTGCTGTTCTTTTTACACAAAAAGACAAGTGAAGATGGTCCTGCATGTGTCAAGCTCACCCTGGTTTGTACATATGGTGTCAGGAAGTGAGACTCAAGCGCCGCAGAGAGACATACTCAGAGGGGACTGTAGTTCCAAAAAAATAAAAAATAAATGGAAACTGAATGGTGCCATTGTGGACTACCTGTGGCCGAGGAGCTGGAGTACATGTTGGAGTTTTACCATCTGCCGCTCCACAAGCAGGCCAAGTTAAGACAACCACACAATTGGGGCTTGATGGCAAGCTTGACAGCATGGGAAGACTGGCTGTCCCATCACCCTGACCTGCTCCCAGCATCTACTCACTGGCTCTACTGTGAGTATTGTGTTGATCCCAACCACCACTGGAAGGACTGCCCGGCTGACAGTTCAGCAGGATGGTGTGGACTGTGTGGGCACTTTGGACATGGGTGGCGAGAATGACCAGTGCCTGTCGGACAAAGGGAAGGTGGCGCTCCTGATACAGGAAGTGCGGTCCCTAATGACCGTGAAGGAGCTGCCTGCCCAGAAGCGTCCATCGCCCAGAATGGGGGCGCCCGAGTGTCCACAGCCGAAGAGGGTGAAGCCAGAGCATTCACAGCCCAAGGGGGGGGGGCATCCACAGCCATAGAAATGCAAAGTTAAGAGACGCTGCCACTTAAATTTATGCTTGCTCCCCACCCATTTTACCTGTATACAGTACAAATTCAGATGCGCCGAATAAAACCTAAAGAAACTTTATTCCAGCAGACATACATTTTGATGGTCCTTTTAAATGTCTTCAGCCAATGCAGGACCTTCAGCATGAAAACACTTGTAAAATATAATATTGCTGTAGTTCACTGGACTGACAGTTCTTTTCACACTGCGATTTGACACGTAACAAATTGAATATTTTTTAATCAAACAAAGCCATTACTTTTTGTTTCCCAGTCAGACCTAATACTAATGGCTTCTTGTAGTGCAAGATTCATTGAGGAAAGATGGTAAGAGGAACATTTTCTTCTTTGCCTATATTTTATTCCTTTGAGCTCTTTAAAGCCTTATCCAGCTGTGCTATGAGCAAAGTATTAATCTTACATAATCCCAAAGAATTTAAATCTAAGTATATCATGACACTGGTTTACTATCTTTACTTCAGCAGCCCTCTAAAATGATAAGCACAGAGAGAAACTCTTTGAATTTCAAATACATTAGCTTTGACGCTAACCTGAATTACATTACCAATTAAAGACACACCAGAGAAATCCCTTTGGGCTGTATGACAGGATTAATGTTCTAAGAAAGAGTATGGAACCTATCATGATAAAAGTAATTGCAATGTTTGTGTCCATACATCGAACTCCCCAACCCCCTCCCTTCCCTCCCAAAAAAAAAAAAAGAAAGAAAATGAAGTATTGCACATTGCTGCTTTAAAAATAACTTCTTCATTATTGTACCACATCAAAATGCACACTTTACTATTCTACAAAGGGAGGAAAGTCAATTCCAAGATTAGTTCTGAAAATATGATTAATTATGAGTTAATGATTGTAAGTGACACTATCAACTTTTACTTGGAACCATGTGTGTGATGCCACAAACACAAGGTAAGAACATTAACAGCTGATTGCTGTACTTTTGGTTTCTGCAGTAGATGCATCACATATGGTGCTGGATTTGCAACCCCCTCCACAGCAGTGACTTCCTGCATATTGAAATCAAGAGCCCCTGGCAGATTGATTTGTGCAGGAGGATTCACTTCTCCATCAACTAAAGGTTGCCTTTAGTTGATGGTACATTGTTGTTGAAAGCCTTTGAATTCTGCAGGGGCTAGGTCCTGGGCAATTTTTAAGGCAGTTTTTTATATATTTTCGTTAAATGGAGGAAATCCTGAAGAAGAGTTGCGTTATTGGAGGATGTGATGTAAATGGTTTAGAAGTGGAAGCACTGCAGATGCTTATGGAGTCACAGATGTACCTTCATCATTTTTAATGGACAGATCAACAACCTGCAAGGATATAAGTGAGCTTCAAAAACCTGTGAGTGAATCACAAAAAGCACAAAATGTAATATTGAAACAGTAAGATATTGATGGGACACCTAAAAAATAAGCACCCCTATCTTTGTCATCATTCTTTCTTTATTGGGGATGCAAAATACACTTAAAAATGTGTAATGCTTATTTGTAATGTTTTCTATGCAGATTGTGTTCCTGCCTTGTTACATTTTTGTACAGTACTTGCACACAGGGTAAAGCAATACTAAACTAGCAACAACAACAAAAAATAATTCAGAAATGCTTTTGTTTTCCTAATTTTCTAGAAATTGGAGCATGAACATGCCAAACTCATTGACTTTTCACTACATACGGTCATGGACAAAAGAACAATTACATTCCAGTTACATTATAACATTGTAGGCAGTGTGGTCCAGTGGTTAAAGAAACAGCCTTGTAACCAGGAGGTCCCCAGTTCAAATCCCACCTCAGCCACTGACTCATTGTGTGACACTGAGTAAGTCACTTAACCTCCTTGTGCTCTGTCTTTCGGGTGAGACGTAATTGTAAGTGACTCTGCAGCTGATGCATAGTTCACACACCCTAGTCTCTGTAAGTCGCCTTGGATAAAGGCGTCTGCTAAATAAACAAATAATAATAATTGTCTTTGGGAGCTAAGTGCTTCACCTCTTGTGCACATTGTTTGAATAGTCAATACCAAATGTTTGAGGAACATCTATTGTTCCATGAAAATCTACACATAAACGTGATCCTAACCTTTAATCACAATTTTAAATAAAACCTATAACGTATTATTAACCTTAAAATCACTATCAGATTGAGCAATTGCTATTCAGTATCCCAGAAGGTTGAAATATACTTAACAGGTTCTATTCAAATTGCGGATGTTGACCAGCAAATTAAGAACAATGTTCTTATACCATGTTACAGCCAAAAAAAAAGAAAAAAAAGGTTTTATCACCAGTTCTTGTTTTGTTATAGCAAAAGTAATAGAAGGAATATAAACACCTTACAGATCTGTAAACTGAAATGTTTCCAGACAACCTGCACCTCCAGTAATTATAACAGAATTAAATGCAGGGACACACAATACCATATACTGTCTCCATTTAATCACCATTTAAGGGCACTTTTTATATGTGCGTCTTTTTAAGTAAACACCATGGATTACCCTCTATAATATTCATTTGAACAGTGACAAAATGTAGATCCTCCACTGTTATAACAATTGAAAACAGACCCTTGTTTTATTTACAGTCAGAATAATATTCTACACAGGATTTTAAATATTAGTGGGATAACTTCCAATATTTCACTGACAAAAGATGCAACATTGTGTTAGAAACATAACTTGCAATAAAGGGGTGTTGTGGCCAGGTTCCAAGCAAACTGACTGAATGTGGGTATTACAAATGTATTGGTGGGTACATAGGTCTCTAGTTCAAAAGGTCACACTTTGAAAACAGCTGGAGATACTCCATCTGCAAACACCCGATGATGGTGTGCCAGGGCACTGCACTGTTAAAATCACTGTCTTTCAGATGATGTATACAACTGAGTGCCTGTCTGCATAGAAAGTCCAAAGACATTTGTCAAAGAATGTTGACCCCAGTGCCCTCGTTGAATTCTACTAGTAAGCATCCAGTCTACACCTCAGCATGGATACAAGTGGTTTTATGTATTTAACTTATCTAAACGTCAGTGGATATAAATACCTCTGTGGTTTAAATCAGAAAAATAGGACCCTTTCAGGAATTAAAGTGACTAAAATGCAATCTTAGCGGTTTGATTTTAATAACATAGGTACACAGTGGTACATATTTATATTGCGTATTGAAGGTATTTAGAAGTTGAGATCAATTGAAAAGTTTTGATTACATAAATACCCTGCCTGCCATGGGTATATTGGATTCAAAATATTCAAAACTATAATATTACAGTATTTTATTAAAATATAGTATTAAGTGAGAAACAACTGCTTCTTTGTTTTAAACCCTGTTGATTACATATTGAACACCAGCATAAAATCATAATATTTGAACTGTGCTACAGATAGTGTTTACACTGGAATTCCTGCAATAATTATTGAATGCAGTTGTAATTTTGGTGTGCAATACAGAATCGGGCTTTTGTTTTTGGATGCTAGATTTGAATGTATTTTTTGAAGTATGAGTTACAAGTAGCCCAATTTTTTTTTTTAAACTTGTTTTTATCCAAACTGGAAACATGTTTTCTGGAGGCTGTTAAGTCTGTGTAGATTGCCAGAATAGCTAAATATGACACAAATATAGACATCTGGAATATAGACACCTTTGTATAGAATTTTATGTACTTACAATTTACTGCGAAGCGTGAGATGTCTTCAACACTTATGCAGTTGTAAAACTTTCAATTTCACTCAAAACATTACCCTTTGATAAACTACGCACGATAATGATAATTGGGTACAACAAATTATCAAGATGCAAGCATTAACAGGAAGCTGACCTAAAAGTTTATACTATTTTTATACAATGGGAAACAAATAGGTAAAAAGTAAGAGATAGTGAAAGTGTGTGCAGATAACAAATGTGGTTTTTGGAGGATTCTACAAACAGTGGACCCAGGACCTAAAACTTGACAACCCCTATCAAGTCTTTCAAGGACACCCGTCATATTTAATTTTATCAAGCTTGCAGTGGGGAGTATTTTATGGATGTGCTTGAGAGAAGCAAAATACATATTGCTGTCTATCATACCAGGGCCGTAACCAGCCATGAAAAATGACCAAGGCAATTGCCCGTGTCCCCAAACAGCAGAGGGGTTTCAAAACATTTCTTTCAATACAGCTTACGCTTACATGCAGCTAGAAGCATTGTTGTCGAGACGGCCAATGAAGAAAAAAAAGGTTTGCTTCAGGATAACACGAGCTGGAGTGGAGGGATGGACGGTGCTTAGTTTTTTTAAATTTAAATTATTAGTGTTAGCGTATATTTTGTATGTTTTAAACATATTCTACCATAGCACTTCTCTTACACTGTCTTGTACACTCGGTATTCAGTACATATTTTACTGAAGCAATACAGCCTAGAGGTAGGAGCCCACTGCTTTGGATACTTTATACCCTCCTCCATACAGTGCAGCAGTGCCATGTAGAGTTGCTATGTAACAATGTGGTAGTGGAATTTAATAACAACTTTTGTTTACGTAATATGCATTATACAAATCAAAAGATCGAATTTTGCATGTGAGTGACATTTAATGTGTGATTTATAGTATTCACACATTGTCAAACAGTTTCTGTTAACAGAAAAAACGGTTAAAAAAAACAAAACAAAAAAAAAACAAAACACAATACAGTGCGTGAACCTGTCTGATGAACCTTTGAAGATTTAAAACAATCTTCGAATCCCTAACTAGCGAACGAACCTTCGAACCTTCGGACGCAGCCCTAGTGCCATCAGAACTAATAACTCGAATTGGTCCTCTGACACCCTTGCATTGTGACAGGGCTGTTTGCTGTGACCTATTAACAGATTCCTGAAAATTATCATGAGACAATCTTTCATTGCATTTAGGAGAGATATGTCCATCCAAAGTTGAAAAAATTGTAAGTAAAAAAATTACTTTTTGTGTACCAGTATTAAATATGGTTTATACAGCGCTATATCTGTACAGCTGCTAGGTTAATCTGGTTGTCAATCCTCAATCCTGACACCAATGTAGTGCTTGATAGTCCTGTTTGCTCCAAGCGGAATGGAAGGTGTTGTCAGAAAATTATTTTGCCAGTTCTACTTCCATTATCACTCTCATCACCATGCTCCTGATAGTTCTGTGTGCCTACATGGCTCTTACGGGAGTTCTGCAGCATCAGAAGACTGTCTTTTTGTAGAAGTTTCATTGACACAGCCCCTTCATCAGATACAATTACAGTTGGTTTCACTACCTGGTGTTGGACTTTCTAAGCAACATCATGTTTCTCTAGTGGTCATTTTCCACAAGTCCCTTAATACACATTTGTGCTTAAATTGTAGAGACAACCATACACTTTCATACTCTGATTTCCCCACCAGAATATATGGCATGGATCAACTGAAAATTGAGCCACTATGCTCTAGTCTAGATAATACACATTATTACAGGTAGTGTTTTCTGAGCAGAGATAAGAAGTCAAGTACTGATATTCATCCCAATAAACATATACTAAAAAAACAAACACCTTGTTGTATGCACGTCACCTGGCCTGAACAGAGCCAGTACATGTTGTGACACACCTGGAAACTTGTAATTCAGAACTGCCCACCAACACACTCTACCCATTTCTGTAACTTTTTTGGGGCCTGTTTTCCTTGCTCTGTTATGTTATTTCCATGAATTGAGCTTACTAAGACTTTGTGGACATTATTGTCTGCAACCATTTTATGAATGCATATAAAACTGCTCATTAAAGTCCTGCGTTCTTATTGGTCAAAAGCTGCGTCCTTAATAAGAGAGCATGACTGCACAGAGCCTACTGTATGTCTCAAAAACCAACTGCTTACCAACCAGTTCTGTTGTAGTTTAAATTCATAAATAAAGCATTCATTTTTATTTTACAATTACACTAATAAAGGAGAAGGTGTACATTACGCTCAAATAATATCAAACCAGAGGTACAAGGTCCATGACATCTTGCCATTAATGTCACCGCTTGGTAGCGTACTCTGCCATGAAGAACAATTCTGGTTACATTTTGCGGCACAAGGATCACGAAACATCTGTTTTAATTTGGTTATACATTATAGTATGTGGGGAGTTACCATTTCATAGAGGCCAAAGTTTAAGGCAATCATTTCATGTCTATGCAGTCACAAAGCAGACTTCAGTGTTGGTGAATTAATAATTCAGTGTAAATACAAAAATACCACAAACTATTATAATGCCCTTTGATATTCAAGTTGACAACATGAACCTTTTCTTCTGTTCAGCTGACTTCCATAATCTCCCAGGCAAATCTGTTTTAGTAGTGAACAGAGAAAAGTCTTGATAAAATAAATCTTCTCATTAATTTATAAGCCAAGTAGATGCTTATCTAATCAGCTACTCGGCCTTAAAACGCATCCCAGGAGCCAATAAATCATTCGTGCAGAATCAACAAGAAAAAGTGAAGTGGATCTGAAAGACAATGCTGTCCTGTGACTAAGAAGCTATGTTCTTCTGGGGTACATGTTTACGGTCACTTAAATACTTTAAAACTGGCAAATAGTAGTAAAAACAACAACAAAAAACACTGCCCCCCCCATGATTAGTACAAAGAACAATGTTGGGCTTATTAACTGGTACAGCTAAACATAGGTATAAAATGACTGCGTATGTACCTAAGTTTATTGCCACCTCTAAGTGGCAGGGGCAAAATGTCCTTTTGTCTGGGTGCCTTTAGTCTTGATGGATATATTAGTTACCATATGGTTAAATGCATCGGTAAACTAGCTAGGCTTTAAGCAGTGATCCCTTTATATCCCTTAACAGAAACCATTTGGCAGCTACTGGGACAGCACTGCTGTTAGAGACTATTATCATTCAGCAGTGGCTGAACGATGCAGGGGGTGGTAATCTTTCGATTTTTTAGTAGTTTTGTCTATTGACAAGTGAATGGTATCTCTAGGGACTGACGTGCCTCTGATCATGCACAGTACAGGTGCAACATAACTTAGCCCTGCCCTGAAGGGACTCCACTGGGGAGGGGTAGGTGTTGGCGAGAGAGCTATTCAGTCACCCTTATACCATTCCTTTTTTGGTGCTCATTACTGTCAAATGGGATTATGCCTTTAGGATGTTTATTCTTGTCTATAATTAACTGTGGATAGGGAACTAGCTCTGTGACTGATTATCATAACTCATTTCACTTTGGCCAAACAAAAAACATACTGGTACCGAAAAAATACACTTGCGTTAATAGTTCCAGATAATAGGAATGTATTATTGGTCAGCCTTTCTGGTAACACAATTATATTCAACTCTCATTATAAATATGTGAATCAATTACATGTACACCAACACAAATATAAAAATGAAGGGTAATCAGACTTGTTTAACTTGTTTAAAAAAATTATTCTACAAAAAGTCATTTTAGTTTTTTTCCAATGACCCTTATAAAATGATTATTGTAAAAACATAGCAAAACGTAGTAAAGCACACTAAACCCATTGTAAAGCAAGATAAATAGTAGCAAAGCATGGTAAAATGCAAAACTACCATTAAAATTGACTTTGGTAGTCAATAATGAGTCTTTCTTCTTTTCTTGCAAACAAGGTGCTTCAACTCAAGACACTATCATGACGTTACACTTAGTTCTTCAGATAATTACTCCTAACAAAAGAGAAAATACTTAAGTCAGAAGACCAGGTGAATCCGCCTCAGTCTGGCAGTTACAGTATGTACCCCTAGGTTAAACTTAGATTTCTTTGCATACCAGCAAGGGAGGATATTACAAGATGGAGCTACATATACACACATATATATATATATATATATATATATATATATATATATATATATATATATATATATATATATATATATATATATATATATATATATATATATATATATATATATATATATATATATATATATATATATATATATACACATATATATACACAATATACAAAAAGATACAATGTCAAAAATACATAGCTGAAAGGACTGTTTTAAAATAAGTAGTCTTCCATTTAGATGTACTGTAGTTGGTTTTGTTGGTACAGTACTATATTTTCAACAGAATAAGTATTTTAATTCAGAACAATATGATTCTGAAAATATCACTTGCCAAAAGAGACGACTGTGTACACCTGGATTGTAAGGCAGTACATACACCGTTACCTATAGCAGTATGTAAAATTCACCATTAACAACCCAACAACAAAATGAAATCAAAATGTTACATCAGAACTGCGTAAAAAATAAAAGGCAATGCAATGTAACAAAAGATTTAAAAAAAAAACACCACCACCAGTTTCCAGAATTAAGACAGCATATCCAAAGTCAGTATTCAAAATTGCAGAATATAAATTATTATTATTGCTCGATAAGGTCCTTCACAGTTCACTTGCAAATGAAAATGCACAAAAGCGACTAAAGATCACTTTTTTTTTTTTTTAAAGCATCACAGTATCTAAAACGTTTTAGATTAACTTTAACATTACCGGAGCTTCTCTCGTTCGCTTTGTTTTGCTGCATTTTCGTCATGTGAAATTGGATTTGGAGGCAGGGCCAGATGAACTCATAGGAAAACTTTTTTTTTTTTTTTTAATAGAACAGATACGGACATTTCAACCGAGGCAGTGTATCTCAATTGTGTTCACACTAAATCAAACTGGCTAACCTGAACCAGCGTTGCCATACCTACGATAATTATCGTATCTATACGATTGTTCAACCCTTGCACGATGTAAGACCGATAATTGCACACATGGCCAAATGTACGATAATTCTGCCCAGTCCAAAAAAGTATTCGAACTTCAATTTCCAGTTTAAATTTCCTAAGACTTTTCTCACTCAACTGCTCAGATTGTGACCTTCTACGTCACCACGTCACACAGCCACTAGCTTCAGGCTGCACAGATGTATAGATTTTTCCAGGCACGCACTATGTTTTGTCGTCAATGAAGTGCGACTCCATAACATCGAGGCGGTAGACGTGTGATGACTAAGCACAGTGTGTTTTATATATTTGAAAGCTAGTAGGTAAGCAACATGAATACTGACTACACAGACTCTATATATAATTGCATTATATACAATGGAACATGGTAAACTCACAGATATCTGTAAATAAATTATATAGTGCAACACTAAGTACCTAATGCAGTAGTTTATAAATGAAGCAAGAAGTACAGTGTGGGCAACCAAAGTATAACGTAGGGGCAGAATTACAATACATAGAATTAAACAGCGAAATGAAACAAAAGTAGAAAAGGGCAAAATAATGAATCTCATTGCTTGTAGGAGAACAAAGAGTTAAACAAAAGGTGCTTCAGTGGGCGGTGTCGAGTAGTTCAGCGCAGTGCTTGTATACAGTTTGTATGATGTCACATATTAAGGATGGAAAAACAAACAAACAATAAAAAACGTTGTATATTCTTAATTTTAGAATGTACGATAGTTTGTCTGAAAATACAGTCATTTTGATGTTACAATACGATATTACCACATTTCAGATCTGACAACGCTGCCCGGAACATATTGTTCACTTTCATGGGAGAACACAAGTAAATTCCAGGTCAGCCAGTAAAAGAAACGAAACGAATACTTACAAGCGGCAAAGGTGGACATTAGAAATATTTTTACAAATCGGTGCTGAAAGCCCCGTACAACCGAAAAACTGCCCTCGACCCCGGAGAAAGAGAATTTTCTTCAACGAAGTGTCTCAAAAATCACCTCAAATCAACAGTAAAGCAATGAAAGCCCCGTACAGCCGAAAAACTGCCCTCGACCCCAGAGAAAGAGAATTTTCTTCAACGAAGTGTCTCAAAAATCACCTCAAATCAACAGTAAAGCAATGAAAGCCCCGTACAGCCGAAAAACTGCCCTCGACCCCAGAGAAAGAGAATTTTCTTCAACGAAGTGTCTCAAAAATCACCTCAAATCAACAGTAAAGCAATGAAAGCCCCGTACAGCCGAAAAACTGCCCTCAACCCCAGAGAAAGAGAATTTTCTTCAACGAAGTGTCTCAAAAATCACCTCAAATCAACAGTAAAGCAATGAAAGCCCCGTACAACCGAAAAACTGCCCTCAACCCCGGAGAAAGAGAATTTTCTTCAACGAAGTGTCTCAAAAATCACCTCAAATCAACAGTAAAGCAATGAAAGCCCCGTACAGCCGAAAAACTGCCCTCGACCCCGGAGAAAGAGAATTTTCTTCAACGAAGTGTCTCAAAAATCACCTCAAATCAACAGTAAAGCAATGAAAGCTCACTGCCTTTGCTGTATTGGGGTATTGGCGATTGAGAAATAGTTAAGCCACGTTAAACTGCATTTGTCTTAGGTTGCAAACTATCCATACATTTAAGGCCAGTCATTTTAACACTAAAACGTAAATAAATAAATATCCGTGATTTTGAATCGAAATAAATATGGTATATTTTTTATTGCTTGCCGCTTTGCCAATAAGCTCGAATGATTACCATATGTGATGGCAGTGAAAAGTATCAAAAGAACAATACCAATTAACAATACTGTGCTGAAATTAGTGCACGCGTTCTTAAAGTAAACAAAGCACAGCGAGCTCGGGAGACAGCTTGCAATGCTTTTCGGTTCTTGGAAATACGCTGGATAGCCTAGCTGGAATGTAGGCCTATGCAGTAAAAAGTGACGGACTTGACGGATTTTAGACAGGCTCTGTCAGCTGATGAAAACTGGCACAAAATTTTGCTCTTGTCTACACCTAGCGGAGATCCACGTTTTCCTACACTTGTCAAGTTTGCCATTAATATGTTGGCTTAGCCACACAGTACGCAGGATTAGAACAAGTTTTTTTTTTTTCTCATATGAACCTTGTGAAAACAGACGTAAGAAATCAATTTTCTAGGGACATTCTGAATGGAATTCTGACTCAAGACTGCTGTTAAAAACAGCACCAGCTTCAGACCAGCAAATCAAATGATCCAGTCTACAAATGTGTCCATATGACCATAAGAAGTAAAAAAACTAGCCTATTTTATGTTTTTTTTATTTTTTTTAATGTCAGTTATACTCTCCCCTGCCAGCCTCAAGTCTGCCCCGGACTTGCTAACCAGGCTACAGTCCGACGAGTGCGTACCAGGGTACCTGCGTCCACTTCTAACACCAATGTAGCGATCTTGGTTCCCGTAGGCAGGCGCATCACACAGGACGAAGCAATCCACACACAGGCGGAGGGCGGGCGTGAACCCGGGACCTCTCGCACTAAAGCATAGCACCGATACCGCTGTACAAAGAGCGGCTCTCTTGCAAGGAGTGTATATCGGGCTTATGTCTTTGTGTGATTACGTCACCTACTAGCCCTTCTGCTACCTTCCCCTGTGCACGCTACAATGTATGTATATATATATATATATATATATATATATATATATATATATATATATATATATATATATATATATATATAATCAACATATGGTGTTCTTGTCCATATTTGTACTGTTGCATTTTTATTCCGTAAATCGACAAAGGTGTCAAGCTAACGGTATATATGCATATATGGAAGGTTTTATCTTTATAATTGTACCACTGTTCTGTTCCTTTGGTCATTCTGTGAGATTCTGTTCATGCTAAATGACAACAACAATACAACAAAACAAAGCCTTGCCTGGCTGACTATAATGAGAGTGTTATTATATTCTTATTGTCATCTGTAATCTAACAACTACATTTGTTAAATACAAATTTAAAATTACAGAAAAATCACAGAGAGCAGTAACAGTAAAATTAAACATCATTAAATTGATTTTAAAGAAATTAATTGTTAGAAAATAAATAGCATAGCATGCAAAAGATGATTATTCTTACATTTTCTTTAGTAACTTAAAAATATGATTAATTACAAATGTGCTTATTCAAAGTACAGTAAATAGATAATATGGTCTTATTTCCAGGTTGGTCTTACTTTAGAAGCAGCCTTGTAAATAACCAGCAGATATCAAGACAGTTAATTAACAGAATGATGGGGAAGCTCCTGAATTACATTCTTTAGTTAAGATTAATTATTAATAAAAAAAAAAAAAAAGAGAGACGGTTGGTAACTGTTACGTTCTTAATAGGGCATTCCTGAGAACCCTGAAAAGAATTTCAAGTCAGTGCTTCAGATATTACTTTCTATAAGTGACTTTTGAAAGATTCCAAAGGACCCTCATTTGTCAAAATAAAACCACGTTAAAGCCTGGATCGTTTCAAGAAAATTAGGTCAGAAAACTTTATCGACAGTTTTTAAAAGCTTGAAGGAATGTAAAATGCCTGGCATGACATACTAATTCTTTTCTGCTTTTCTTTGACTGGCGTTTCACAGAAGGTGGTAAAGCTATGAAACAGCATCAGCTACGTGAAGAGCTCTTTTAACTCTTTTTTTTTTGTACCCCCTGGGAAGACACGATCCCCGTACTATTCATTAGTGTTCATGCATCTTTAGTTTTCAAACTCGCCTCTATCTCTCTCTCTATGCAAATAAGACAAAAGCGGCTATCCAACAGCAGATGCCTAAGAAGCAGTAGGTTGGGCTACGAACGAATCTTTGGGTGGGATCATAGGCGGGGTTGTGGCACTCGTATAAAATTACATCATGTAGATGTTTCGAGTTTCTGTAGCTTTTCAGAGCTTTGGAAGAGTAGGTGGTTTTCAATAGTAATAACTGCCTCTATCACACCATGAGAGGGAATGTTTGTTTAAAAAAAAAAGTGATTTTACCTTATACACCTTGAAAACGGATGATTTAAAAAATATTTGAAACAATAACCTTTCAACACAAAAGGATTTGCTTATTTTAATGAAATATTACATAGAAGAGGAATTACAAAATAACACATCTTTTGAGCAGACTGTGCTGGGGGCTCTGTTTACCTAGTAAATCAACTTCATCCAGGCACGTTCTTGCTGATACGGCACTTGGACAAATCAAGCATCTTGCTGGTTTCATCTGCCCATTAAAAAAAAAAAAAACACACAAAAACCCCACCGTGATTGGATTATTTTTATTTAATTAATTATTTTTCCTGCATAGTTAAAAAATGCTTGTTTTGGCTGAAATGGTGGGTGCTTGTCATTAAACGAGGCGCCTCTTTTTTCCGCCTGTGAACTACTGCCCACTTGCCATCAGGTGTCTCTTGGAGAGCGATCTGGGAGACAAAAAGCAGAATCTTGGCTGACGTCTATTGCAAGTATTTGATCTGCCTTCAGGGAAAACGGGGACTCCCTATTTCTTCATACATGACTAAAACTGAGGAGGGCTGCTGGATATCTGTAGACGTAACCATTCTCACTTCACTCTAAGAACAGCTCTGATAGCACTTTTGTTAACTTGAAGTTGGATCTTAGTTCCGCTATCTTGACTTATAGTGACAAGTTGATGAATGTAGGAAGCGGAATCAATATCTTTTCGCAAATGCCCTGTGTTTAGTCAGTTGATTTTGTATATGCATATGCAGTTATAAAACAATAACATCGGCTACTGCAGATTTCGTTCTGAACTGAAGGCGTCAAAGAAATTCGTAACAACTGTATTTTGTATGTGCTTTGTGCAACTTTTTTAGTGACTTAATTGATGCGGTATTAGCGGTCCAATCGATCAGAGTGCTGCTCTTGCAAAGCCTGAAGAAGTGCCTGTTATCTCAAGCAAGCTGCTCACACAAGCCGCTACAGACCTCTGCAGCGAAGTAGTCAGAAGGACATGTCCTCTTGATTTTATTTGTATTTATATATATGTATATAATTATCAGTTAGTTTAATTTGCAAAAGAACGGACGTTTTTAAAGACGCCTTTTTATTGCAGTAACTGTTATTATTATTATTATTATTATTATTATTATTATTATTATTATTATTATTATTATTATTTAAACAGCAATAGACCTCAATTTATCATTGTTAGAGCTCAGAATATTGCGCACAAATTTACTACCGAAGTATGTTACGAAGCCTGTTCTTTTCGTTGGGGTTATTGCTGGTTGTCTTGGGCGGAGTGGAACCTCAACCATGCCCAGCTCAATGCTCTTGCTCCGGGACCACGGTGGATTGTCACGGGCAAGGATTGCGCAACGTACCGCGAAACATCCCCAGAAACACAGAGAGACTGTAAGTATCAGGTTTATGCGAATCAATTACTCGACTCTTACCATGTATCCTAATTATAACCAACACATTTACAAAAGTGATTGGTTTCTCTTTGTAACGACTAATTTGTAATAGCGTTATTCTAATTTAAACAACAACTAGTTAACATTATTTAAGTGTGGTTCTCAAACATGTCACTAACCTATTTAGCACAGTTACCTTAAGTTACCTTATGGGTGCATCTCAAATGGAAACAGAAGTCCGAAACATTTTACCATTAACACCAGGCCTGCAGTTAGGTTTGCTTTTCATATTGTCACAGTGACATACCATAAAGCATAACTGGGGAAATGGGTTTTCTAATACTGTACATCAGTGTTGAATAGAGACAGAGAAGTATGCAGTAGAGTAGAAACGCACGTGAAAAACTTGACAAAATACTGCCTGCTGGAAGTGAAGTGAAAGCCGGTTAACCAAGACACGCATGTGAGTGTAAACCACATATATTTCAGGCAATTTAATGTACTGAATAAATAGGTGACAAATGTTGTATTGTGTACATCACAATTATTCTCCACAGGGTAAAACTAAATACCAAAATATTGAGCATTCAAAATTGTAAACGCTTCTGTGCATCTTTCAGTCAGTTCTTTGAATATTTTTGTAATGTTCGTGTATATTATTATTATTATTATTATTATTATTATTATTATTATTATTATTATTATTATTATTATATACAGCTTTTAAAAAATAAACGAACTACGTTATGAAATAAAATCATTTGCACTGGGCATTAACTGTGTTTTTACAACTGTAAATATCACAAAAAATCACGTTTTCGAATTTTGTTCTTTATTTAAGATAAATATAAGATTTACGTGAGAAAAAATGGTGCCATATTTGTAGCCGTTAACATTGTTGATGATGTTTTGAAAATTTTGTCGTCGATAAAGTCAATTCTTTTACCTGTTTTTGTACAATTGGTCTGCAGTTTAATTAAATATAATGTAAAGCAATAGATTTCAAAAGGCTATTACATAAACAGCTATTAATTTAAGTTTGTACGTTTTGACTACCATACAACCTGCAGCCTTGGTCGCACGTTGATCTTACTTGTCTCATCTACTCAGTATTAGACGGCTTGTCTGGCGTGTGGGCAAGGTGGTCAGTCAGCCTTGCACTACCGTGTTTACAGATATTAGGCTGCTGTTTAACGTTTTTTGTGGATTTCTTTTGTCAGTTTCTTAAGTTTCACGTATAGAGAGATCTACTTCTTGTGGTAATCGATCAGTAACAGTTTCTTTGGAAAGGTCACGCGTCTGTGCTTTCAATGTAACAATTACAAACATTTCAGAGGTCTATTGTAGGCCTTTGTCATTGAAATTATAGAGTCGTATATATACATTTGTATTTTTATGTTTAAGTAGGCTATAGTCAGTTCTGTGTAACACTTTTAGTTTTGTATAAACCTCCCTAAATAATCTGGAGATTAAGCCAATTGTTAATATAGCCACTATATTTTTGTAGGCATTGCCCTTTAGAACCACACTCATGTTTCTTATCAAGAAGATGTCTGTTGATATGCAGGTAAGTCAATGAAACTGAAACAACCGGTTACTTGTCAGCTAATGTTTAACTTTTTTTTTTTTTTTTTTTTTTTTTTTTTAAGGGATTTGAATGCTAATAACCTCACAAGAATAACAAAGTCAGATTTTGCTGGACTGAGGCACCTCCGAGTTTTGTAAGTTTTCAAAGATTTATTTTATTTTTTTTTATCTTTGTTACTGTTTCTCTCCTAATCTTAGGCCTACTGATTTACAGTAGTTGAACTCTGGTTTACACTTTGTAATGGTTTAAAATAAACAATTTTCCTAATTCAAAGTGTAAGGTATACATTATGTTACACAAATTCAATTAACATTTTACTTTCTCCAAACTCCAAACGGGTATGTTGGAGGTTAACCTTTACTGGTCTGTGTCATTAGTAACCGTACACACATGGATGGGCCACCATGTAATAAATTTGGTAAAATAAAATACAAATAAAAAAAAATCAACAGTTGCTGTTTTGTTTATGGATAAAATAAAATAAAGGAAAACAGAAAAACATTATAATTAAAAATTCTGTTCCTTATAAAAATATCTAATCGGTTCAGAAACAACAATCAGATTCACAAACGGAAACGTGTGTGTGTGTGTGTGTGTGTGTGTGTATGTATATATATATATATATATATATATATATATATATATATATATATATATATAGAATGAAACATTCTGTTAACTTAGAATATACAACAAACACAATGTAATATGTCAAAACCACCTGTATTATTTGTCGCTAGAGCTATATGTGTCTGTATCTTGCTGTTCTATAGGTCTCATTAATTTACTACGTACTAGTATCTGAACATGCATCTGAAATCAGCATGTTCAGATACTAGTCATCAACAGTTATCAAGCTGGATTACTAGAAAAGTATATTGTTTACCATTTATAGTCACCCCAGCATTGTTTGATACTTACAGTAAAGCATATAAAACCTTCCTTAGAGCCAAGTGAGCGAGGTTAGGCGCCAGACAATGTCATGTATCATTATTGGTTGCTTACTGTACATCTTACTCATCAGAACCTTGATTGTGGATTTAATCACATTAGACCTGTATATGGTTGGCATCATTTAAACAGACCAACTTGTTCCAGCATCTCAAAGGTAAATTGTAGAGCAAGTCAATGACATTTAGTACAAAAAGCAATCTTAGACTTTCAGAACTTCAATTTAAAAAATTGGTTTTGAGTAGTTTTTTTTTCTTCTTTTTTTTCTGAAGGGTGATATTACATTTTTTTTTTATTAAAGTAAAGGCCAATAAAATTTCCTTCACACTCCAATAATGCAAGCTTTTAAAATGCAGTGCACAGTTCAGGTAAGGTCTTTGTGCACTTTTGTTGGCAGTACGTGGTGTCTTATTCAAGCAGTGTTCCCCAGTGACCAACAACACAAAGCAGAGGAGCAGGTGTTCAATATTTTCTTTTGGGATTTTTCATGGTAAAGTGACAGCTTTTCTTATTCCTCCTTCCACATGTGCCTCAGTGGGGTGTCAGGTAGCAGTGGTCCCTGTATGATAATCCCAGACTGGCTTCAGCATTGCTGCGTTAATTCAGGTGGATGAGAAGGGTCTGCCAGACATTACAGTGCAGTAATTTGAGGGGTTAACCACTGCAGTCCCAGGTGCATTGACCAGCCTGTCTTTGCTGATTTTTTCAGGCAACTCATGGAGAATAAGATTAGCGCTATTGAGAGAGGAGCGTTTCAGGACCTAAAGGAGTTGGAAAGACTGTGAGTATTTCCAAAGTGATTTAAAATACAAAGCAACGAAACATTCAGACTGTGTGGGGAAATGTAGTACAGTACATTCCAATAATAGTACCAATAACAATTGTTTTAATTATTATTGTTATTATTATTAAAACTAAAATTATTCCGTAAAGCAGATTGGGAGCAAACATTTTCCCTCTTGATTTGCTATGCCTTGTGTGAAGCTGTCCAGTAATACATGTTTCCATGTTTATGTCTTGTGAGCTTTTCTGGATGATGTTTCTGGAAGGAATACAATATACAAGTAAATTAGGCAGATGAGTGAGAGACGTAGCATTCTGATCATCCTTTATAGGTTTTGGAATTAAACAGAATATTTCTCGCCAAATGAACAGGAAGTCTTGAGACTTTAGTTAGTGACTGTTGCTGTATTGAGCACAATGGGGTGCTATAATTAACCCACAAAGCATTATACAAAGACAAAAATGAACCCTGCTTATATAATTTAAAAAAATAATATTTTTTAATTTTTTGGTTTTACTTGGTCTTTTCAAATTTGTTCAAACTTATGCAAGCCATACATAGTGTTTTCACTTAACCTCTGTTCATTTACACAGTGTGATAAATTGCAGCTTTACCTTTCTGTGTATAGGATATAAACATTTTAAAGAATCTAATTTGTATTAGATTTTTCAAACGTTTTTATTGTTTTGCCTAATGTCCATACAAGCAAACCTTTTGGACTTTCTCTGCTTGTGTTTCTCTTTGTCAGGGCATTTTTCATGCTATTGCGATGTTTCATTTTACATAAGGGACATGTTTCAATATCAGAGCCCTTTTTTTTTTGAGCACCATGGCTGTTGGCCACGAGCAAATATTTCATATTTGTTGCAAATAAGCTGTGAAAATTATTTTTGTTTTCAATTGTCAAGTCCATTTGATGTAGAGACATTGTTGTCTGATAGCCAATTCCTCTCCAGGGAACACTGCATTCTAAAAGAATTTCTGAAGAAACTTGAGCTAAAGCTTTAAGAACTTTCTTTCAAATTTATTTTCCTTTTGTGCCTGCGCGCTAACAAATGTGATATTAAATATAGTTTCAAAGGGAACAAAAACCATTCAAATTCAGTATTAGCTAATTTTATTCTTCGCAATCAGCCCTTTAAAAATGTCACAAAACAAGAGAGGGCAGAATTGCAGAAATTGCATTGTTGGTATAAATAATTTATTGTAATTCTGTACGTCTAGCTTCTTGCTAACAGGTCTTACAAGCTGTTCTTTTTTTGTTATGCCACACTGTCAGACAGCAAGTCTTGTGAAATCCTTTTACTTGAGAGGGGAAACAAAATCTAAACACAACATGTAGTCATTTCACAACAAGCATCAATTAGAAGATCAACATACTTTATTATCCCATGTGGTATTCTGCTTGCAGCTTGTTCAGAATACCGCCGTTCATTGAGCAGACTGAAGTAGTGTATGTTTAAAAAAAAAACAAAAAAAAAACATTCTCCCAATAAATACGTATAACTACTCTTAAAGAGACAGCTGAATTCAGATCTGTCGGTGGTTGAATCCTTATGGAAGACTAGCATTAATCTGCTTTCATAGTAAACTCCTGACTTTTGTTATCCAAAGCTTCATGGTTCCTAGAAACTTGAGGCTCCCCTCTTTTAATGTTTTAGCAAACACACAGACACACAGCAAGTCAGTTATGGAGAAAAGTAACCCTTAACCTTAGCAATACTATAGTATTGTCTAAAATCCTATAGTAAGCTAAATATTTGTAATTTGGAGAGAACTATATTATTCTGTAACTGTAGAACATGATAGTCATTTGACTATAATCATTACTATAGTCAAGAGAAAACCTGCCTTTGGTACTTATGAGTGCTTGTGTGTGTTTGCTGTCTGTTTCTTGTCAGGAAATTGCCTGAACAGAAAACAAGCACACAAACACTTTGAATAATCCTTTGGAAAATGTTCAAGGTATGAGTGACCTTTTAATTTTAGTGTGGGACTCTTGAATACTTAATGAATAGGAGTGTAGACCTTTAAAAGATAACACAATAAAAACAGTTTTATTTAGCATAAGTTAAGCGTAAGAAAGGTTGGGGATCGCTTTATCATGAAATTAAATGGCCCTATTGACTGGTACATCTTAGTTGTCACCAGTAAGTGCATGCTACCTTAGCTCATTAACTGTAGTGGAGCCTGTTTGTTTGCTAAACTCTCCACTTGTTTGGCCCATGGTCGTGCAAAAACCAATGCATTCCCAGGTTTGCAACTAGAAAAGCAAAATGCAAGAGCAAGGCACAGCAACAGATAAACACCTTAAAAAGAATGCATGATTAAATATCAATTCTGCACTTACATGCACTGCTAAATACCAGAATCATATTCATTTGTAAATAATCATTTTTAGAGACTGATACTGTTTCTTTGTTAAGACCGATGGTCTGTTTGTTGCCTTTGTTTACTTCTGATGATCTAATTTTAATTCTCAATGTACAAAAGAATTTCTAGTTTATACTCTGGAGCTGTAAATTTCATTTGAATCTAAACTTGGTTTGTTCGTGTGATCTTTTTTTTTTATAGCTTTTAAAGTAAATTGAAGAGGGAAGGCCTGTTTGCTCTGTAGAGACCTTTTTACGAATTCCGTAGCTGGGTTGCTGTTTATTTTTCCCACATCTGTTTTGTACTCTTCCTTTGTGACAGTGTTTGCTAGATGCTGGCGTTTTACTTCCTCTTTAACATTTAGAAACATCAGTGCAAACTAAACTTATTGTTTAAGTGACAGTAACTGTTCCAAAGAATTTATGCAGGTTGTACTGCAAAATATTTTCGAACCCTTTGACAGGTTGCACTGCTATTATTTCTATTATGCTAGCATGGCTTCTAAAAATCTAAGCCATCTATATGTAATCAGCAACCTTTACACATTAACAAGCATAGGTTTCATGAAAGTAGAACGCCTTCTTTATGTAACAGCTGCTGAAGCATGTTTGGAGTTCACAAAGCTTTACATGTAAAGGAGCATCTGGCGTAAGATATGCATTCTGAACTTTTCTAATTGTCTTTTTTTTCATTCCAGGCGTCTGAATAAGAATAGCTTGCAAGTATTTCCTGAACTGCTCTTCTTGGGAGCTGTGAAGCTCTATAGACTGTAAGTACACACTTTCTGTCTTATCAAAATGACATGTTACTGGTTCATGGTGCTGATGTCATTGAAATCCTGTGCTTGTATTTTGGTTTTTAGCACCTTTTTCTTTGGCAAGAGATCAGCACATTTCAGTAGACACGTAATACAGTAATCTGTCGCATATCCGCCTGCCGTGGGACCAGAGTAATGGCGGATATGTAAAAAGGCGGATAAATGAATCCTGTTTTAAATACCATTATACACAGCTGTAACAATTATTATTGTAGCGACCCGGACAACTGGGGCTCAGAAGACCCGCTGCTGTGGTTTTTATGTGTTGTACGCATTGTGTGTATTGTTAAACTGGTATGCCCGCGAGTGTGTATGCGCAGCCAGGAGTGAATGGGGTTAGTTAGATTGCACGGCTCCGTGTGTGAATGGTGGAGGAGGAGCCGTTAAAAAAGTGTGTGAGTTTTTTGAGTGAGAAACAGTACTTGCCTACAGTTGAGTCTGGAAGCCAGCTACAGTTGTTTGTGGTTAATAAATAAAAGACACTCACCTTGTCAGCGACTTTATTGCGGCGCTGCAAAGAAAAGGGATGGCGGTACATTATATTTACACAATTATTGTTTTGAGATTCAGCTTTTATAAGGGAACTCCCCTAAATCCCTTGTTTAGTAAGATGCAGGGTATTAATGCTTATGACAGAGTAGCCATCTGCAGTGTGGGTGCGTACATTCGCTGCTGAGTGACAGGCAGGACAGCGAGACGGAGGTTGAAGTTGATACGCCCCCCTCAGGAGAACAGGATTTATTTACATATCAAGTCAACACACTGAACAGCTCACGTGACGCTTCCAGCAATGGTTGCGCACAGAGCACATACAACACAGTGTACAAAAACTCTGGTGGATCTACAATCTCTGAACTAATCTTCTCTGTTCAATAATAAACTAACGTTGCTGAAGCGATTGATCATGGTGGGTAAACGGGTAGGGCGGATATGTGACGGGCGGATACGCGACGGATCACTGTATAACTGTTTTAAAGCTTTCAAGATTGAGCCTTTATTTAAGTCTAATTGCTTCCATCTCACTTCACCTCTTACAGGTATCTATCTATCTATCTATCTATCTATCTATCTATCTATCTATCTATCTATTTATCTATCTATCTATCTATCTATCTATTGCTATCTTTCTATAACAGAAAAGATAAGAACATAATACCTACAGAAGAGATATTAAATATGATCAAGATAGTTTTAGGAAATAGTTATTTTACATTTGGAAATAAATGTTTCAAGCAGAATGATGGCACAGCAATAGGCTCAAAGTTAGGTATGTATTTTGCAAGTACATGGGTAAATGGGAGGATATGTTGTTGGGCAAAGTATACAGGAAGCATTTAAAATACATAGGATACATGGATGACATTTTCAGAATATGGACACATGGAGAGGAATCTGTTTTCCAGTTTCATGAATTAGCAAATAATATCCATCCTAATATTTCGGTAGATGTAAAGTGGACAAAATCAGAAACTGAATTCTTATATACCTTGATTAAACTTGATCAAGGATTTATTAAAACAGATCTTTATTCAAAACCTACTGATATGCATCAGTACCTACATATGTCATCTGCACATCCTATCCATACAAAAAAAGCCATTCCTAAATGACTGGGTATAAGGATAAAAACAATCTGTTCTGATGAAAATTACTATAAAAACAGAGAAAGGAATTAAAAATAAATCTTAAAAATGAGGATATAAAGAACAGATTATTGAGAAAGAATTGACAAACAATAGAAATGAACTACTTGAATGTAATAACATGAAAAAGAAGGTTAAAAGAGTACCATTAATAAATACATATTCTAAATTATTACCCAACATTTCAAAAGTAGTTTGAAAGCATTTACGTATACTTCATAATTCAGAGACAATGGAAAAAATATTTTCGAAAGCGCCGACTGTGGCTATTTGAAGGGATGCAAATTTAGCTGGCATTTTGGTACATAGTAGACATAAACGGATTGTAGACACATTACAGGACATTAAAACCTGTAAGAGCACATGTAAGGCATCCAAATATATTTGTAAAGATAAAATTGAAGTCACAAATAGAGAAAAAAGTACTCAATCTTAAAAAATCCCTCATGTAAAACTAGCAACCTTGTTTATGGTATATATTTTGCCAAATATGTACTAAAATTAAATATGTAGAAGAGACAGGTACAACATTATACAAACGCATACAGAATCACCTATCAAACATAAGAAATACTAACAAAGATAATATACTAAAACCAGTGGTTCAGCACTTTACAAAGAACAAACATAACATGAATGGCCTAAAATTCGTCGTTTTAGAAAAATTAAATTAAACAATGTACAATATAGAAGACTAAAAGAAAATAAATGGATAAATAAACTCAGTACCACGATTCCTGAAGGTTTAAATAGAAAGGAATAGTAGATCATTACATCATCAACTACAGTATGTGGTGAATGACATCACAATCACGTTAATAGATTTAAATAGAAATAAATTAGTGTAGTTGCCATGACATCCAAAACCTGTAAGTTCCTTCACTGTTTGTTTTCAAACACACTTTCCTTGACAAAGGTATGTGAACATAGCGAAACGTTGGGAAGTTGGCTCTTTATATATGTATTATAGAATACAGCAAGTCATTTTCTCCATGTTTTCTAAAAGCTGTAAATCAAAGCAATATTTAATTGTGTTATGATGAGAACCCCAGGCACAGAGGTCTAAATTGTAAAAGGGGTTATTTTTAAGTTTTCATTGTCTGGGCTCCAGAGAGGTGTTGGAGTGTGGTAAAAGATGACAAAGGAACAGGGTTAGATTCCTACAGAAAATACTGAGTGGACTACAGGATGGAGCAAGAGTGCCCATTTTTCTACCTGCAGTGGGTTTTGGGACCCATTACAGTGCCAGTGCAGTCAATTTTACACCTTAAAAGATAAAGACATTGGTCTAGACAATTCATACTTTTAATTGGAATAGAAAACATGTTTAATAGCATGTTAATAATTTATGATGTGAAGATTGGAACTAAGTTTTAGGCTATCAGTAATCAGTATAATTAATAGTAGAAAATGCTGAAATGGAAAATGCTGCCAATCTCACTGTATGGTATGTTCCCAGCTCAGAATAAAGAAAAGGAGACTCTCACTCTCTAAACTAGGGAGGACTATCCTTGCCTGTTCTTGAGAAATATTATTTTTCTGCAATGCTATATTCGGTGCAATACTGGATTTTCAAAAATATTAATGCCGGATGTACCCACATGAAACCATTTGGAAAATCTCCTAACTGGTCCCTAAAGAATTTGCTGGTATAATGTTTAAAAAATGTTAGTAAAAACAGGTGTACAGTGTCTTTGTAAACACTGATATGATATTAAACAACTTTTGCTTTGTATTATAAGCTTTCACAATTATTTTCAGCAAATCGAGAGATCTTGCTAGGAACGCAGCATCGATGAGGGAGGCAGTGCCTGTTCTGGAGCAAATGTTGTTTTTCATCAGGTCTGCCGGAAAATGTTTTGTTTGTCAGTTTAGGAAGGAAAAAAAAATAACGTCAGCTATTATACTAGTTTTCACTTGAGATATTTTAGAAATGCCCTAACTGAATCTACATGTTATTCTTATGTGATAACAAAAATGTAATCACCTCTAAAAACTGTGTTCACGGTGCCGCCTGTCAATTTCAACAAGACTCGAGTGACTGTTTAGCCAGAAAGCACATGCAGACGCACAAAAAGGAGGACATTAAATGATGAAGTAAAAGTTGTGTCAGGAACATTAAACAGTGAAGGACTGGGGCGAAATAAAATAAGCTACTATTTAAGATAAATAACAATTTAGCATTTTTCTGAGATGATGTCATGCAGTGTACGTAAATGAGTTGAAGACATGCCTTTTAGGATCTGCTGTTTGTAGAAAAAAAATCACCAGCTTTACCCTATTTAATAGTGTCAAATAATAGGGCTTCAGAATTCTTTGCCAAAGCAGTTGAATAATAATAGATGTCCAACAAAAACATGGTTTACTTTGCTTAGACAAAGCTATTATTATCTTCAGTGTGTGGGTTGCTGAAACTATAACTTAGTTTTAAACCACACCTTTATATCAGTGTAAGAGATTGGTCTGTGGTGGCAAACCTACACTACTTTACGAAAAAAAGGTTTTCACTTCATCTTTCGTTTAACTGCTATTGGTTATTCTGGACAATAATTTTGGGGGGATGTGTTTAATATTTCCTTAGTCGATGTAACTTGAATGATCCCATCTTTTCCTTCGTGTTTTTACATTGTAACAGTAGAATTTTACTGCTGTCTCTGAGTAGTACATAAGTAATATGTGGCTCAATAACTGGATATAACAGGAAAGTTAACTGCTAAAAGATGAAAACAGACATTTTATTGGCATAAAAAAACAAACCTGAACGTGGCTAGACTGGTAAAATTAAATTGTTATTAAGCATGACATTGGTTTTCATCCATTTTTATGAAAAAAGCTTTTCAACAAACAATGTTTTTTTTTTGTAATATTAGACCATCTGAATCTTATTACTGAAGGTACTTTTTTTTATTGCGTTGAGCAGCTGACTGCAAAGCTATTTTCTGGAGGGAGTTATTATGTGATTGAGGCATGTTTATATTTATGCCAAATGCATAATACCTCAAGCTAAAATATATAAATAGAGGCAACAGCAATGTCTCAAGCAGCATTTGGCAGTTGCTAAAAAGAATTTCCACCAAGCCTTAAAAGTACTGCAGTTTAGGATTCATTGTAAACTCTTAATCCAATTACACGTCTTTGAGTTGTTTTTAATCATATAATACTAATACGACTAATAATAATAATAATAATAATAATAATAGTGAATTTTTTGTTATTTTTTGTTATTTTTTAATGTTATTTTTTCCTCAATTGAAAGCGAAGAAGATGGCGTATGAATTAAAAAAATCTACAACTTACTGTATGGAAATCGAAACTTAACTGAATAGCCACGTGACCCATAACCTGCCTGGCAACAGATACGTCAAGATTAAATCTGATTATAAGTGGTAGAGGCTAAGCGCAAACTTGCATTGCGTAGCCAATACAAATATATTCAAACTTGACAGGCAGAGGGTGAATGCAGGTTGAAGACACACAGAATCCCACCCATTTTGAGGCTACATTAGCCAATAGCAATACAGTAGACCTTTGAATGCATGATGTAAGGTAAGCTATTTTTAACTTTTACAAAATTACACGTAGGCTTAGCCTCTGTAGCCTCTTATGATGAGCCACCACTTGAATTTTCGTCCGGATATGATATGATATCTGTTGAATTTAAAACCTACAGATAGAAATATGAGTAAGTTAATTTTCAGGATACAGGCAGTCACCCCCATGTTGCAATATCTGTGGTTTAATTAAAAAGTAAATTTTTTTTTTTTTTTTTTAATGTCTTCTGTAAAAGGTAGCTTCATTAATATAGGGTGCCAGGGTTATTGTATGCCAATGAATTCCACAATTCACTTTTAGGCTATTCGAATATTTTAAAAGGACTGTAAAAGGCTTTTTGTTTCAGACATTGCCATACCCTTTAACGCAGCTCTTTGAATTAGATGCCAGTTGAAACGGCACATATGCATCTTTTGAAGCTTAATTGCATTATGAAAGGGGAGTGTATAGTGGATATGAATTAAGATTAGACATGGTTGGCTGCTGTTAGCTGACAACTACTCTTTCTCTTTGCTGTCTGCTCCAATTTCTCTTTGGACCGGCTGGCAGATCGTTGCATGTTTAGGTCAAGATACATACTCAGAAATAGTCGTCCGGTCACAGCTGTGTTTGTTGGAGCAAGAGCCTAGTTTAAATAGCATTTCCATTCAGCCCGTCCATTAACAGAACTCTGTAAAATAATACCAACTCTGTATAAACTCTAGGGCAATGTAATAAAATTACATGCACTTGTTGACAGAAGGAAGAGACAAAAAAGACAGAGAAGAATAGGCAGTCATTTCAGTTTCATTACATTTTTGGTACATTTTTAGTTGTAGTAGATAGACTTAAAATAGCAATTTCTTTGTTTTACTGGATTGCTAAATCTATATAAATTGAAATGTATTGTTGCTGTATTATGAGATTAGCTCCTATTTTTTATCCATAGCTTTAAACTCTGCTGCAAAAAGTGCTAAATAACAAAAACTATATTAACGTGTTCAATTATTTATTGATAACTTTGAATAAAATGTAAAAAAAAACAAAAAAACATCAGCTGTCCGTTATCACAGTTTTATTATTATTATTATTATTATTATTTTTTGTTTGTTATTTGCTACTCTTTAAAAACCTGCTTTACAAAGGATAGCACCACCACAATTAAAAGTTTCTTTTCATTACTATACTTTTTCTTTTTTTGGAAGGAGAATCATGGCTAATTACAATTTTCAAGTGACTTTTTATGTCCATCCCATCTCTTGGGCTGTTTGTGTTGTTTCAAACACATTTTAACAGACACAAACATTTCAATGTGCTTTGCCAGTAATGAAGGGTTAGACTTTAGCTTCATTGTTAAATAAGTGTTTCACAAAAGATTTTGCTTGCTGTATTGTTTGCTGAAGTTGTATTTCCAGTGACCTGGATACCCATTTCCATTGACTTGCCCTAGTCCTTCTACAGTACTTCTGATAAAGTGCACAGTTAACAGCCTGCTGAGTGCTCATCTGAGGAAAATGGGTTTTGACTGCTTCATTCGGCTTGTTGGATCACAGTTCATTGATTGCTGTTTGCTGCTCAGCTCAGCTATGGCTTGCCAAGTAGTAGACCCAAATCTTTGAGAATCTATTGTATGGAATATCAGCAAAGCACTTGTGTTTCTTATTTACATGCATTTGTGAATGTGGAAGACAATTATTGTAAAACAGATAGAATCCAGTGTTATTGCATAAATAAATCAAATCTTTTTTTAATTTTTTTTTTAACCTGACAATAAATCTAAACCAAAACTATTTTGGGTTGACAGTAGTCATTTGGCTTAGACCCCCTAAGGCCTGAAATGAAAGTAGAAAGCAAGATGGGGAGTCTACAAAAATTCCTTCTGAATTCATTTCTGCCAGCTGTGATTAAAGTGCGGGGCACTGGATGTGTCAGAGACCATAGTTCTGTTCTTAATTTTACTCTTGGCCTCTTTGGCCTCTGCCACATTAAATCTAACAATGGCTGCACTGGAATTGCAGGTTACAGTTGCTACGGTTACCGTTGTCTGGTCACATCGACATCATTACTCATCCAGCAAGCTGCCATGATAGCTACCGCTGTTTTTGAGTGCTGGGAACACTGAAGGTTTTTTTTATGCAAAGACAGAATAAAAGTTACTCTAAATGGCTGTCATAGGTATTTTACAACAGAGGTGCGAGAACAATTTGTTTTTATTTATCGAATTGACATCATATCACTTTGTACTGGTCCTAACAGGATTTAAATTTTACCACCATCTGTTTTTTTTTTCTTTTTTTAAAGCCCCTCAATTAAAATTTGGCTTTTGAGTTCTCATCCCAGAGTTCTCTACATATAGAGGTTAGAAAACTGTATTGGTACTGTAGTGAAGAAGATGTTCTGTCAACATAAGAGACATGATTCCCTTTGCAGAAGAGTCGTATAATCAGACTAGATCTTTTCCTCATCCTTTGTCCTTATTTATGTAATTCCTGAAATTGGGCAGAATGATTTGACAGTTCTGTCAGGTTTTACATCTCTGGAGTCACTCCATTGCGGCAGACCAGCAAACAGGAAGTGGTAAACACAGAGGCAGGCCACTAGAGCATGGGGGCTGACAGCCGTCTGAGTTTGCCAGCTGAAATGCCAGGTGGTTCTGATTTAGGTTTAATGACAGAAAAGGAGGGAAGGGGGGTGGCTACAGAAATGTTCCCAGTATGGCATTAGTCGGTCAGGAAATCTGTGTTTTATGGATATATATCTGCAAAGGGACAAGGGAGCTTTCAGCCAAACTGCTGTGCAATCCCTTGTAACCTAGGAGTTAAATGTACTTAGCAGAGGACGCACCTAGAATCTGATTCCTTCATTTCCTACTGCACAATAAATGGGAATATTTCCAATTCAGTTAAAAAAAAAATGTAATTTTATTCAGTGATAGTAGGCTTACTTAATAATACAACTAAAATATCAGAGACACTAGTCATTCCTTCAGGATGCAGGCGGTAACATGCATTTGTCCCATGTTATTAATCGCATACAAAAAAAAAGCTTACCACAAACATAAAACAAATATTCTGAATGAATCATGTGTATGCCCCAAATGGATCACATTTTTTATTGCCTTGATTTAATGTGTTAAGGAAAAATGAGCCTTGCTGTAGAAAAGGTTTCACCAGCCACCCCTTAGGTGAGTTCTAGGGAGCTCTTCCTGTATGCAATCTGTTCAATAAATCACACCATACAGACTTCATCTGTTTAATGGTTGATGGTACAGGATATGTCAACATAAGGTGGCATGAAAGGACCCAACAGCCAATATTTTCTTAATTGCTCAAAAACGTTTAGAAGAAGAATGCAGGACTTTTACTAATGTCACAATGAGGTACCACACACATTTCCTTTAAAAACGTTGCTTTTAATTTGATTAAACATCAGTATAAATATTGTTTTGAAAGACAGTTGAAAACAAAGCAACTATTTATTTTGTTGTTGCTTTATTTTCCAATCGTTGATTTTCTGTCCTTTAGGCTCTGCAATCGCGGCAGATGGATAATGTGTATGCTATGAGATAAAATAATAGATTCTGTTGTTGTGGAATTGCATTTTAGCTTTCTGCTTTTAATCATTGCAGCCTCAACTGTTAAACTTGGTGATTCATTTCTGTGTCCGCTTCTAGCAAAATAAATTAACCGTGTATGATGTATCACTGTACTTGATTTTACTCTTATAGGTATCTGTATTCATGTTTTTTTTGTAATTGCTCTTATTTGAAATTATTCTTATCCATTTATCATACTTACTGTGTGCTTTTAATTGAATTTACTCTTGTAAGCAAATATTATTACTATAAGTTTAACTGATCTTAGTCAAATTTGCTCTTAAATGTAATTGCTTTCTGTATTCTTTGTTTTGCTTTTATTTGAATTTGATCTTATTTTCTACTGATTTTACTGTACTTTATAACTACTCTTATCTGTAATATCATATTCTGTAATGTGATGTTTTGTAGTCTGATACTTTGTATTGTGATATTTTGTAACAACTGTGATTCGCCCTGGATAAGGGTGTCTGCTAATAAATAAATAAATTAATAATAATAATAATAATAATAATAATAATAATAATAATAATAATAATAATAATAATAATAATAATAATAATAGGCTATATTGATAATATATTGATAATTAAGAAATCAATTTCAGCATACTACACATTTTTCTTAACCATTCAAAATGTGCATTGCCCTTATCAAGTTCTACTTTGAATAAGTTTGACCTTCCTTTATCTGTCTGTGATATTCCTTTAAGGTCAAATTGGTCAATTCAATTGAAAAAAAAAATGTTACTGAAGGCAGTTTGCTGATGATTGATTGCAGGTTGCTGCAAGCTATTTCTGAACAAGAACGAATCTAGGACTTGATGAACAGGCCTATTGTTGTCGACTATCTAAGAAATTAAGAATTGGATTTTGGTTTCAGCTAAATTATATTTTCTTTCCTTTATGGTATTATTTCTGTGCTATAAATTTAATTTGGCAGATGCAGTGTCACAATGGTGTTTTCTGTACTCAGTGAATAACATGGGTATCATTGGAAGAGCTCTGACTGGGCTAACTTGAACAAAAGGACTAAACATGTCAGAGCTGAGGCCTTTTTTCCCCCAATAAGCTTACTTAAGAAGAATGTGTGTCGGTATCTGCACGTGTGAACCATGTGAAATATATGTTCTCTCAGAAGGTTCCTCAGTGCATTTGGTGCATTTCGAGTTGAATTGTTGGTGTACAGAGTCTGTTAACTAGGTGCTTACCTGATGTCTTACCTTGGTAAGCATTGATATAATAAACCTATTAGACAGAGTTTAAGTTGGATATTTGATCTCAGTGTCAGGAAGTAATGAAAGTCAAAAAGGCCTATCAGGGCTAACACCATCATTTTGTGACTGACAAAGCCTTTGGGTAGGCCTGTAAACGGAGGACGTCTTTTTGATTGAAATTTAGGAGAAAAATAAACAAGGCAAGAGAAGAGAATAAACAAGGCAGGAGAAAAGATGAAAAAATCAATATGGCCAGACAATGACTAAGGAAAGATTAAACCTTGAAGTAACTGAATAGCAGAGGAGAGACAGCAGAAAGGTTGATTGCTTCCCCTCCTACGGTTCCAATTGATTGAAAAAAGTCCTAATTCAAGTTGTGTTTGTTCTGAGCTCTTTTCTATTTAGAGTAGAGGAATGCACTGTAAGGGGAAGAAAAAAAAGTAAGGGTAAAAAGTCATTGCTGGCCGACAATTGTTCCTAATCCTCACAAAATGCTGGAGAAATTAAATTTGTTCTTTATTGGCCAGAGTGTTACCTAGGTCACTGGGCGATGGGAAAATTGGATGGGGAGTTGGGTAGGCCTGATCTTTGTTTTGTGTCTAGATTCTTAACCTTGGTCATGACAAGCCATCTAACAGAGCGTTGTGGGAACCTTGTCGGTTAGTAATAGGATTTTTTATCGTCCTGCGTTTACAAACCTTTCTGCAGTCAATTTAGTAACCCTGGATAAGAGTGTTTTGAATTGTATTGCACAATAATCATTTAATTAACAACTGGGGAAAAAAGGTTTTAAAAAAATATATGTTGGGAGCTTTTATTGTTTGTTTCCTAGGATCCCTAATATCCCAAGTTTGCCATTCTACATTTCAATGCAGTGCTCCCGAAGTGCCCAATTTTCTATTAAACACAAGGCAATTATAAACTGCTGCAGGGTTTATGCTGTTTATTGGTTAGAAATACATTTTAACTCCATTTCAACCCTTGTGTCCTATCTTTGGATTTGAAAAGTGTTTTGTAATATATAGTGCTGGCAAGGCACATAATCAGTCTGGATTATAACCCCCTTCCATTCAGAGACTGAAAAGTAAGGGTTCAGGGCTCTGCCACACAAACAAGCCTGTTGATAAAAGTAAAAGGGATAGCTTTAATTCATTTATTGCTTTGCTAATATTTAGCTTGTTTTTAAAGATCTGTTAAAGGATTTTTAATTGAATTGCCAGAAGACGTGTGAAAGTGATGTGTCAAAGGATTTTCATGGTATTAACAGATGCCATTAATCTTTTAAATCTGAGTAGGAAGTGGACGGAGAAGATTAGATGTAGGACAGGAACGTCTGGGGAAGGTAATCAGCTTTTAGGAATGGTTACCAAGGAATTATCATCATTGTTTTAGAATTTAATGATGTTCTTGTTTTTAAGTCCCGTCCCCAGATTAGATTATATAGTTTTTAATAATTGTATGTAGTCTACATATTACAAATTAGTTTAGTAAAATACATTTTTTATCACATTTAAATATGTTGCAGATTGTTTCTGGGTTTTTTCTAGCTTTCATATTTTACTTCAAAATACAGGGATTACATATTTGGATTGAGGTGAACAAACTAAAACAGAAGGTGCTGGTAGGATGTGTGTAACATACGCTTTAACCCATTTAAAAAAAAATGGTGTAGAAAAACAAAGCTGAAATATCACATCACTAAAGTCCCTAACATTCCCTTATTAACACTGCTTGTGGTTTGCTATCTGAGCTACAGATGCTGGCACATCAGAGCAATAAGAATAGTGATAAGAATGCCTCCACTGGAGTGCTTCCTCTTCAAACAAGATGCCTTGCAGATGACAGAGCAGGAATCTGGCAGCTTTAACTCTGCACCCACCCAGAATGCTTCAGCTGCCATTAAGATAAGAGTTTTCTTGAGTGAAACCACCACAAATTGTTCATAGAAGGGATTTATAGTGTCAAACCCTTGATTCAGAAAGTTAGCAGGATATCTCTGAAGATATGAAGTGTGTTTCAGTCGCTCCTCTCTATTTTAAGCTCAAATTGATTTTCTTGTAGGCTAAACATGGAAACAAGAAGATGTTATAGTTTACTAAAGAATCCAAAATTGGTGATTACAATTAATAAAAAATAAGTAATAATATATCTATGTGAGGGTGCTTTTCTTATTTATATAGTTTTGGACTTCTACATCATTGCTTTGAGATGAAAGAAAAGGAAATAAACACTGAGCAAATCAATACAATCTCATAGAAGGTGCTAAAGTTTGGAATTGCAGGGGAACAAGAAATTGGTTCCAAATACAAGGCCTGTTTGTAGAGTGCTGTGTGGATTGACAGGTGATTGACAGAGCAAACAGTTCCACAGTGTTCTGATATCCCATGCTGTGCAGCAAAGCAGTGGAATATCACATAAGCCTCAGGAAGGGGCCAGAATCCATTTTTTATTAAAAAAAAATAAAATAAAAATAAAAACTTGTTTAGGTCACTGCTTGCAAACACAGCTTTTAATTAGTGAATGAAAAGTGCCACTGTCTTGATTTTTAGTGCTTAGACACTTCTTGACTGCTGTTGGGGAAGTAACTATAACAATACAAAGCAAAGTAAATAAAGTCTCACTAAGAGTACCAGGAAGAGCTTGCCATTAGAGATCAAACTAAGAGTGTGACTGTTTTGTCCATTTCCTGAAAGCATCAGTGGAGATTTTACACTCATGAAATTATTCATGCGGTTTTAAGTTAGAGATGGTTTAGTTTCTGCTTTAGGGTGACATCTTAGTTCATATGTTGATTGTTGTCATACAGACGTATTGAATGTGTACTTGTATGTACCCAGTACAGTAGAAATCAATCCATATGATACAAATAGTTCTGGGACAAAACAGGATAGCATAGACCAATCTATAAAGATAGATGCATGCTAATAAAACTACTTTACAGCTGTCTGAACAATTCCAACGAAATAGCTTCCTGCTGCTAAAAAAGAAGAAATAGCTTCCTGCTGCTAAAAAAGAAGAAAGAAAAAAAAATACATCAGCCACCTGCACCTTAGAATTTAAAGGCCTTTTTTTATATGTTTAAATTTACCAAATAAAGTGAGACCCCAAAGAGATTATTGAACTAATATGTGTATATTGAAGCGCCTGCATTAAAAGCCAGTAACATTAAGTGAACAATTAAATAGATTTCTCAAAAAAATGGTTACAATTTTTTTTTTTTTTACTTCTTGATAGCTACAAGTTAAACACCCACAGTGATCTCTGATTGATAGATTTGAGGTTTGTTTTCAGATAGCTTCCTAGGCAGTTTGCTTCTCAGCAGGAGAGAGTTACGTATGTCTTCCCCGGTATGAGGCCTACCAACTACCAACCAAACAACAGAGTGTCATATGTCTAAGAGTGTCGTATGTCTAAGAGCGTCGTATGTCTAAGAGCGTCGTATGTCTAAGAGCGTCGTATGTCTAAGAGCGTCGTATGTCTAAGAGCGTCGTATGTCTAAGAGCGTCGTATGTCTAAGAGCGTTGTATGTCTAAGAGCGTCGTATGTCTAAGAGTGTCGTATGTCTAAGAGTGTCGTATGTCTAAGAGTGTCGTATGTTGTTTGACGATGGAACAACATTTTAAAGCCTTTTTTTTATATATCCCATTGGCAGCAGTGTGTCTTTGTTGGAATGACATGACATCAAAGTGTGTCTCATGTGTTGCCCTACTTCATTTTATGGAGCATATAAATAAGAAAAACATAGTAGCTAAGCGTTTTTTATTGTTTTATGTTTGATTTGATGCACTTTCTTTGCAGATATTTTTGTTTTAGGGGAGAAATTAAAATGACCTCCTGTCTGTAGTTATTACTGGAGGATCATAGAAAGATCCAGGTTGGTGGTACATTTTTTGTTGTTCTGCTTGAATGTAGCCTCTCGGGATGAGGGCCAGAGGTCATGGAAGAAGTGTCATGGCATCTAAAAGGCTGAATAATGAAAATGTCTGGAGTAAGTGGGAAGATGATGGTAAATAGAATTGAATAAAGCCTGCCCTTTTCTTGATGACAACTACAACACATCACCATTACCAGAAAACAAAGATACAAAGGCAAATGGGAGTGTTATACAGAATGATAGTTACAAGCTGCTGCTCTTTGGGGTTGCTGACCCAAGCTTTAGTCACACTTTCTATTTTCACACTTTCTGTGAAGTTCCAAGGCATTTTATGGAACCTTAATGAATTATGTAGCCTGCTTCCTTTATTATTTGATCTGGTCAAATAGCCACCCACCACTCTAGCTACCATTTAGATATGTATTGTGTTAGCAGATGGAAAATGTCATACTTTTTGTGGATTGTGTTGCCTGGGCTTAGTTTGCTTTGAATGGATTTGTTCATGATATATTTGCAAACAACAAATGGAGAGAACTACCAATTTTGACATGTTATGGTTTGTTTCCATTTTAATGATTTCCATTTTAATGATTAAACCCTACAGTAGACCTTTCACCTTTTTCTATAACTATAACAACAAATAGAAAATATTAGCATGGCATGTTACAATATACAGTACAGGAATTTTAGGATTTTTGGGTAAGCAAAGAAAGCATTGCCTGGAAATTATTTGCATGTCAGAGATAGCAGAGAGAACAGCTAGATTTGCCTAAACAATGTACAACTTTAATAAAACACATAACAAACAGACCTGGTTGGTGATAGAGAAAATAAAACAGATTTTTTTGCATCAGAGTAAATGATTGAGAAGTAACCATTCCTTTGTAGATTAAAAAACAAAGCCCCATAGCCATATACGGTAAGCCGTATGTGGCACACCACAATTTCACATTTTATTTAGCCCAAAGTGGGTTGTAATTTGTGAAACAAATAACACATTGCATTTGTGGTTACACTGTAATTCACCAAAAAATATTTATGCACGAGTGTTTGTATTGTATCCTGCAAAAACGGTATGCACATGTGCTATATCATGTTTATTTACAGGAGTTGCTTGTTTGTGGTTTTAAAAAAAGTCTATCACATATTGTGGGGTAAATTAGTTCCAGCAGACGAGTGCTTTTAAAAGTGTTGCTTAGCAGATATGTATTACACAGAAACATAATGAGACCTTAAGACTCATCTAGTGAGGCAGATCATCCCATTGGAAAAAAAGTAAGGCTTCCCCTCACAGGCCAACAACAGATTGCATAATGCCTCTGCTTGGAGACAGCCTGTCTGTAAGAGTAGGGCTACAACAGATACCTCAGGTGATTTGGTGGAAGCAAGTGTGATTATGAAGAAATGAAATACGACCCAAAAAGGTCTGCTCTGTTTAATTTAGTAATGGGGCTCGCCAGTGCCAGGAGGAGTAAGATGTCTACCTTACTAATGCAAAACTGGAGGGAGACTATATCTGAAAACGCATATTTAATGATATGGTAGAGCAGACTCAATGTTGATATATATACAGTACTGTGCAAAAGTTTTAGGCAGGTGTGAAAAAATGCTGTAAAGTAAGAATGCTTTCAAAAATAGACATGTTTATAGATTATATTTATCAATTAACTAAATGCACAGTGAGTGAACAGAAGAAAAATCTAAATCAAATCCATATTTGGTGTGACCACCCTTTGCCTTCAAAACAGCATCAAGCATCAATTCTTCTAGGTACACTTGCACACAGTTTTTGAAGGAACTCGGCAGGTAGGTTGGCCCAAACATCTTGGAGAACTAACCACAGTTCTTCTGTGGATTTAGGCAGCCTCAGTTGCTTCTCTCTCTTCATGTAATCCCAGAAAGACTCGATGATGTTGAGATCAGGGGCTCTGTGGGGCCATACCATCACTTCCAGGACTCCTTGTTCTTCTTTACGCTGAAGATAGTTCTTAATGACTTTCGCTGTATGTTTGGGGTCGTTGTCATGCTGCAGAATAAATTTGGGGCCAATCAGATGCCTCCCTGATGGTATTGCATGATGGATAAGTATCTGCCTGTACTTCTCAGCATTGAGGAGACCATTAATTCTGACCAAATCCCCAACTCCATTTGCAGAAATGCAGCCCCAAACTTGCAAGGAACCTCCACCATGCTTCACTGTTGCCTGCAGACACTCATTCGTGTACGCTCTCCAGCCCTTCGGTGAACAAACTGCCTTCTGCTACAGCCAAATATTTCAAATTTTGACTCATCAGTCCAGAGCACCTGCTGCCATTTTTCTGCACCCCAGTTCCTGTGTTTTCGTGCATAGTTGAGTCGCTTGGCCTTGTTTCCACATCGGAGGTATGGCTTTTTGTCCGCAAGTCTTCCATGAAGGCCACTTCTGACCAGACTTCTCCGGACAGTAGATGGGTGTACCAGGGTCCAACTGTTTTCTGCCAGTTCTGAGCTGATGGCACTGCTGGACATCTTCCGATTGCGAAGGGAAGTAAGCATGATGTGTCTTTCATCTGCTGCAGTAAGTTTCCTTGGCCGACCACTGCATCTACGGTCCTCAACGTTGCCCGTTTCTTTGTGCTTCTTCAAAAGAGCTTGGACAGCACATCTGGAAACCCCTGTCTGCCTTGAAATTTCTGCCTGGGAGAGACCTTGCTGATGCAGTATAACTACCTTGTGTCTTGTTGCTGTGCTCAGTCTTGCCATGGTGTATGACTTTTGACAGTAAATGGTCTTCAGCAACCTCACCTTGTTAACTGAGTTTGGCTGTTCCTCACCCAGTTTTATTCCTCCTACACAGTTGTTTCTGTTTCAGTTAATGATTGTGTTTCAACCTACATATTGAAATGATGATCATTAGCACCTGTTTGGTATAATTGTTTAATCATACACCTGACTATATGCCTACAAAATCCCTGACTTTGTGCAAGTGTACCTAGAAGAATTGATGCTGTTTTGAAGGCAAAGGGTTGTCACACCAAATATGGATTTGATTTAGATTTTTCTTCTGTTCACTCACTTTGCATTTAGTTAATTGATAAATATAATCTATTAACATGTCTATTTTTGAAAGCATTCTTACTTTACAGCATTTTTTCACACCTGCCTAAAACTTTTGCACAGTACTGTATACATATATATCTCTAAATGCATGCAAGCCTTTAAAAAGGCATTGTGGTGTGATGTTTACAGCAAAAAGACTTTAAAGTGGTAGAAGAGCCTGAATTTGGATCAGCTGTGGACTTACTATGTGACCAGGGGCAAGTAACTTGACCTACAGTTGCTAAATTAAATTGAGTAGTACAATACCGGAAATTACTGGAAGTTCAATCTTTGTTGTGCCGTTCTGCTAACACTTTCTAAATAAAAATAATAATTTGAAAACAATGGGGCTGACGTAAGGATAGGTGCAGTGCAAACAATTGTGTCTGCAAAATACAAATTGCCTAGCGGCCAGGCAATTACTTTGCACTGCAGCCTATGTAAGCTTAAGAGCAATGCAAATTACTCAACCTGCACAAATAATGAGCTGCAATCAAGATAATGAAAGTCGCAATGAGCACTACCTGTGCGTCGGGCTATTTAGCGGCCGCACTTACAGCTCAAAGGTGAGGTGAGTTAGGAGTACAGAGAGCAGTAGGCACTGTATGAGATTTGTGGAGCACGAAAATCAAACCAAACAAAAGCTTATGTCAGAGGAAGGGCAGTAAAGTCCTCTTAGTGCACGGAAAAGAAAAGTCTTCTGAGGAGGAGCTGGGAGTCTTTACGGCTGAGGTCACTCAGCATGAAATTGAGTTATTTGGAAAAGCATCAGCCAACATCAGTTATGCTACCAAATAGGCCATATGGTTCTCTATAGTGGAGAAAGTCCATGCTGTCAGTGTTACCAGGAGGACAGTCAACCAGGTGTAATTCAGCAATTAGGTCTAGGATGCCTTGTGGAGTGAGACGATAATGCCTTAACCCTGCATCCTCCGGCATCCCAAACAAAGGGTCTTCTCCGACTTGCCCTTCTCCGAAGGTTTTCCTGCCTGTCCTCAACAAGAGCCAAGCGTCGCTGCATCAGGAAGTGTACCACAGTAGCCATCCTGAGGCCAATGACAGGTCTCTGAAGGTGTGTGGTTTTATACAGCGCTTAATTGATCGGTTATACAATGGTTTGCACCTTGTAAAAATTATGATTTCCATTACATGAGAGTAGATGTTAAAACTTCATGCTGATTTGAACTTGGCTCTCGCCAAGATAAGCACCAACTAAGACGTAGCTTTACAGTAAACTAGTGTGATCCATCTGCATCTCCTGCTATTTGTGTTTCTTTCCATCTGATGATGTAGATATCCTTCTGCTTGGTGTGCATGGCAAGTGTAATGCTGGCTCCAGGGATCAGCGTATTTTGCCCCCCCAGCGCATAAGCACACACAAAGGCTGTGATGCTGGCTCCGGGGATCAACCACAGTGCGGTCTCCCCAGCGCATCACCATGACAACCGTCTGGATTGAGTTAAGTAGGGTACATCTCTGGGGTCTTCAAGTGGGCACCTTCCGTCCTCAATGTTTCATCGTCTAGCTCACGACACCACAAGGCTAGACAGTGATTCTGGCATCCCAGCATCACTCCCCTCCGTCTCCCACTCAACTTAGCCCAGCTCACTTACCCATACATCAGCGTTGCTTTCTTTCTATTGTGCTTCAGATCCCCAGGCAGAATCTTTCCATCTCAACCACAGCCAGTTGCTGCTCCTTTCTGCTGCTTCAGATAAGTTCTTGACCACTCGTGCCACAAATCCTTGACAACCCACTTCCACTGGGTTAACACAGACTCTCCATCCTCGCTGTTCTGCTAGTTGAGCAGCAGCTAGTTGAGCATACCGAAGTTTCTTCCTCTCATAAGCCTCATCCACAGCATCCTCCCATGGCACTGTTAACTCTACCAGATGAACAAGGTGTGCTGATCCAGACCACAAGACAATGTCTGGTCGAAGGTTAGTGGTGACAATCTCAGGTGGAAAAATAAGCCGTTAACCAACATCTGCCAGCATTTTCTAGTCTCTAGCAGCTTCCAGTTGTCCTGGGTGAGGCTTTGTTTTAACACCTTTTCTTGGTGGTTGCTCTCCTGGATGGAGGAATATTGTCTTTTGTGTGTAATGCTTTGATGGAACTGGTGGCAACTTATTGGTCATGTTACTCTTGTCTTCCAATGCTAAGGCCAGACATCACAGCACCTGCTGATGGCACCAAGTAAACTGTCCTTGGCTAAGACCCACCTTACATCCTGTCAAAATGTGCCTTAATGTTGGAGGTGATGAGCACAAAGGACATGAGGGATCCTCACCCACCCAGAGGTTTAGGTTCTGTGGTGATGGGATGAGGAAACTGATCCTGCCCTGTTCCATTGTCCATGGGTCTTGCCAGCCGATCTTGGCATTGTTCCACACTCTCGCATCTCATCCATTTTCCCTGCTTGGCCTGGGAAACAGCCTTTACACACCTCATCCTCTCCTCCTGCTTTTGCACCTCGTTGACTTCCAGCTTCCTCCGTTGAGTTGGGGTTGCATTGTGGTGGAAGAGCTGAACTGAGACCAAGACCCCCTCTTCCATGCTGAACTTGTCCCATAATATCACCGATTCGAAGGGCAACCTTTGCATCTTCCATGGCTTTCTCTGGGACCCACTTCCAATTTTCAACACAGGTGCTGCCTCCCTTACGCATTTGTCACGTGAATCTACTAATGTCATTTCCAGTTGGACCTTGGTGCACTTAAACTCCTCGGTTAGAGCAGAGACTGGTAGCTGCAGTATTTCTTTACCATAAAGTCCCACTCTGCTGAGGCAGTGTGGAACTCCTAACCATTTCCTGACTTATGAACTGATTAAAGCTTCCAGCTTCTCAACTGTTGTCAAAGAAACCTCGTACACAGTCAGTGGCCACAGCAGCCTTGGCAGTAGACCAAACTGAAAGCACCAGAGTTTCAGTTTGCCTGGTAAAGTGCTGCTGTCTATGCTCTTCATATATCTTTACATCAGCCCCTATGTATGGCTTCAACAAATAAACGTCTTATATGTTGCAAAACACTTTCTAGAATGCAAGTTATCCCTGATTTGAGTTGTGGATGAATTCTAAACATTAAGTAACATTCATTTTTACATTTAGGAGGCAGTGTGGTCCAGTGGTTAAAGTCCAGGCTTGTAACCAGAAGGTTACCAGTTCAAATCCCACCACTGCCACGTGACAGTCACTGGTTAAAATCCCACCTCTGCCACTGAATGACTCACTGTGTGACCCTGAACAAGTCACTTAACCTCCTTGTGCTCCGTCCTGCAGATGAGATGTTAAATCAATGTCCTATTGTAAGTAACTGCATATAGTGCACAGTTCACAGCCTACCTCTGTAAAGTGCTTTGTGATGGTGGTGAACTATGAAAGGTGCTATATAAATATATTATTATTATTATTATTATTATTATTATTATTATTATTATTATTATTATTTGTTTTTCAGGAATCCTGTACATGAAACCAGAACCACTAGTACCTTGCCAGTGGAAAAATGTTTTAACTTCCTGACCTGGCTATAAATATACCTTTCCACCTTTCCAAAGACTTCAATTGAATTTGTAGTCGAAGGCTGAGCAGCTAGTGAAAACAATAAACAAATCTGTTAGACACTGGGGCAAAGGATCAACCTGTCTGTTTACAGCTTTCTAATGAACAAAAAAATAATAATGAAGTAGCTTAAGTTTGTATATGAGCTGAGGATTAAATGGCTGTACCTGCTGGTACCAGTCTCTTTGGGGCCTTTCACTTCTCTTAAAACCCATTCATCGAGGTCTGAAACTGCTTGCCTAGTTTCTTTTAATTTACCACCCACCTGCTGTAACAATGGGTCAGCCTACTGGTTTATTGTGCTTTGCAGAGTGAGCAGGTTATTAGCATTTATAATCCTTTATAATTGTATTTATGCGTCTGATTTCCAATTTAATTAGAGTATAGGTAGTAGCTTTCCTATGTAGGATACGTTCTGATCTTGTATTTGATTCTTTCCTTTTTGCAGTTCACTTAGATCATGAATAAGATGGGTAATGTACAACTGTAAACTGTACACATGAGAACCTTTGCTTCACCAGTAGGCAAATGCATGTTCTAGCTGTATAATAGTGCTTTATCTGAATTTGTGTTTAATTTATAGTCATCTGAGGATGACAAAAAGAATAGTGCATTGTCTACATATTAGTTCCTTTTCTGTTAAAAAAAATACAGTGTTTGTCAGAGTTTGGTTATTCTCAAATATCAGTGTTTACAGCCAGTGCTAACACTGTCTTGAAGATGCAGTGTGTGATTACTCTTGGGTCTTAGGCCATTTAGTGAACAACAACCAGTTCTAAAGTTGGCATGACACATTATGTAAGTTTTACAAATGGGTTCAGTTTTCACATCATATTTTTTGCTGTTAGTGGCCATAACATTACTTTCTCATCTTATAGTATTGAAGTAAGCTTTGAATATTACAAAAACAGATAAAGTTTTGCCCTGACCTTCTGTCATCTTATTTAAAATATCAAGAAAGTGGCACATGTATAAACATGCAAGGTGTAGAGAAATGGCCACACAGCAGTTGCTTAGTTGCTTAGTGGTAAGACGCTGAACTTTGACTTGGTAAAATGACAGATTCAGGGCAATGGACTAAGCATAAACTTGCAAAACAGATATTTGTTTATAGGTTTAGACATTATCTCTGAGTATGTTTTAATATTTTAATATTCTGGCATGTATTTTTGTGAGTTTCATGTGAATTTACATCTTTGGTTTGCAAACTGCAATTGAATGTTTGTGGTGGTTTGAGTGTGATTCTCTTAAAGAGATACCAACGTGATGGATCCTGCCCAGTTTTGTCTGTTGGCTCGATACTGATGAAACAAGTGCAATCACAGACGCAGTGGTTAAAGTCAAACGCGTCTGCCGCGTAGGGCGTGGCTTCTGCAAAAGTGTGATTCTGATCCAAATAAAAATCCAGCGCAAGCGTGTTTAGTGGCGCAGTGAAAGCGCCCAGCCAATCAATGCTGAGTAGGTTGTGGAATCTGCTATCCAATCAGGGCCAGGCAACAATCCCTTTAAGAGACAGAATGTGCTTGCGTCACTGCAAGGCTCCATTTTGAATGTAGATTGGCAGTAGCACAGAGCAAGAAAAAACATAGCAAGTCAGAATAGCAAGTAGTAGGTCACTCGCCGAGAGAATACGTAAACCATGCTTCACGACACAGGAGATTACTATATTAATAGAAGAGGTAGAGGCACGTAGGGCAATCATTTATTATTTATAATAATTATACAAGGTACATTATTTCATGGAATTGACATTACTACATGTAAAGTGTAAAATACTTACTAACCTCCCTGATCTGTCTACCAGTAGCAGCAGCTACTGATAGCTAGAAGAAGTAAGCTCACGCAGTTGCTTCTTTGGACTACTTTGCTTTTTATAGTGTGTTCAATTGTTAAAGTTCCTGATGGCGTGTGACAGGCTAGCTGCAGGGATGACGTCAGACCAGAAAGGAATAGACAGAGAGACAGTAGTGGAGTTGAAACTGAGCTGCAATGGCTGCGCTCAGCACGTTTATTAAACAAAAGGTTTTAAACAGAAAACAGGACACGGCCCTTGAGGCCAAATAAAACAGACAAACAAAACGGATTAACACTAAACAGACTGGACAAACAGACAAACAAACACGGTGAGTTTAAACAATTATCAATTATTATTTTAGTTTATTTTCGTTAATTTTACCTCTTTCTCCACACCCATTCTCCACTCACCGAACACACAACCCCGAGTGAGTAAAATGTGCATCTATATATACTGTTGTGCCGGGATTCAATTACTAATTAATTATTCACTTGAATCCCAGCACGTGAACTAATTATGTGCAACCTCGTGCTCACATATTAAATACTTTAAATGCATGTGAAGTGAAGTGAAATCCCTGTGCCTAAATACAATTATACATTTTAAATAACTCGTGCTGCACACATCCATTTATATCCCGTGTACCAACTACAATACACCAACATTAACACACGCAACATAACATAAAACACAAAAATACACACGGGCGGGGCACATTGCCACGTGGCGCCACTAAATAAACCTGGTTTCAGCAGGTCTTAACGCAGTGCTCAATTGTCTATTTGGGACCCCATTGCGCTGTCGTCAGAATTGCTTCGGCAAATATGTTAATGATACCACACCCCGGAATTTTTGCCGACATGTGGTGATGGGGCAGGACATGTCTTCAGAATAACATTTCAGAGCAGTGGGTTTTTTTTACATCTCCACTCCATTGAGGCATTTTTGCGCCACAGAATCGGGGGCACCATTAGCGCTTGCACTCGCATTTGCGCTGTGATCAGAATACAGCCCTGTAGGTCACCGAACAACACCTCATGTATCAGACCTAGGCCTATTGGATTCAGACTGTAGTCTTGGGCAAATTAATTAAAATTATTTTAGGATTTATAAAGACAATTTTATTTTGAATCAAATATTCTGAAATAATTAACTATTATTCTGTTGAATTTTACCATTTAAACTGTTGGGCTATGGGGAATTACCTACAGACTTGGAAAATTCTTAGAACAAGTTAAAAGCCATAATATACTAAATCAGGAGTACATGATACAATTGGATTGCATTGCTTGCTTGGCCCTAACTTTCATATTTATTTATTTTGTTTGAAATCAAAACACAGCAGGCATGTTATGATGTATCTCAAGAATGTCGCAGACAAAGCCATTGTTTTAACAATGGTCAAGCTGACATGCATTTATTAACATTTCACTGATAACAAATGTTAGGAGCCTTGTCTGTTTAACTGGACTGTCATTTATGCGGTTGATGATAAATATACTTGTCAACTGGTGGCAGACAACTAATTTAGTGTAGATTAAGGCATCTCTGAGACTGACGGCTATTGTCACATATATTAGTATGTCATGTGATTGTATTCTTTAACTACAACAGCTACTGGCTGAGACTGAGGTGACATATATGGCCTGTGCTGTTATTTGTATCTGGGGGCAGACGGGAAGCATGGGGGGGTAGCACCACTGCAGGTAATGCACATGGCTGATTTCCAGCACCATTAACTTGAAGCATTTGACAGTTATCCTAGCAACGGAGAAACTGCCAGGTTTGCATAAGATGATCCTAACTAGCAAGGCTTTTGCAGAAAATAAAATAAAAAATAGCATGCAAGAATGCTAATTAGGAAAGACATTAATATTATTATTAGTTTATTTAGCAGACACCTTTATCCAAAGCGACTTATAGAGACTAGGGTGTGTGAACTATGCATCAGCTGCAGAGTCACTTACAATTACATCTCACCCGAAAGACGGAGCACAAGGAGGTTAAGTGACTTGCTCAGGGTCACACAATGAGTCAGTGGCTGAGGTGGGATTTGAACCGGGGACCTCCTGGTTACAAGCCCTTTTCTTTAACCACTGGACCACACAGCCTCCTATTATATCACTTATGTTTTTGCTATGTTTAAATGTCAAGGGTTTTTGGAAGTAACTTTTTACATTTTATTTGCTAATTTATATTTAAATGTTGCCGCCTTGTTATTTTTGGGTTATGCAAATTATACTTTCTCTCATTCTTCTTATGTTCTTAGCTAACCTCTTACTGGTCACAGTGCCAATGTGGTTGCACATCTAATGCATATTCAAGTCCTGTCACATTGTTCGTTTAATCAGCATTCTCTTGTCAATTCCCTTTCAACTCACTTAACTGTATCACTGCTCAGTAGAAAGTGTGCACTTACATGCAAAATCTTGTCCCTGTTTGACACCTTGTCTAATATGCCTCCTAGGACTTATGTGGCAGACATACCAAAGTGACATCTTGCTATGCAGGGCAACCCGCTAACAAATCTGCTTCGATAGCTCACAGAATAGTGCACTGGTATCAACACCCGCATATCTCGTTCTGTTTTTGTGTGCTGATTTTGAGACCGAAAAACATGCCCACAGATCTTCAAATTTCCATCTAATGTGCTAGATCATGCAAAATAATTTATCAGCATTACCCCATTACAGATATGTTTTAATGGTCTAACTCATGATCTATATATTAATCCAACTGGTATTTCCCAAGGAGGCTAATTTTATTGATCCCTTATTAGCACCAGCAAAAAGGTCAGCAATAGAGTGAGTCAGGGCAACAGTATTTAGATCTGCTACAGTTTAGATTTATTCAAATAGACCCTATCTCATATTAAATGGTAGTTGCCTTTGAGGATGGTTAGATTTTACACCATGGTCTTTACAAATCACCTTGCCCCCCACACCATGAGAATCATTTTCCTATATCACACTTTTCTTTCATTGCAAGACTGCCAGACATGACAGTTCTTCTTTCTCGTAAATGAACGGCTTTAACCATCAGAATAACAAATTTAGAGAACTTAACCGATATGCCCCATTATGATTCCTTCAAAACAACTATTTTACACTGGATGAAGAAAAACAAATGTGTGTTTTGTGCTCTGTCCCCTTCTTGTTCTGGCAGTAAGTTCAGGTGGCTTGTATCCAGGAGTATCAAAGAGCTGAGCTATATTAGTAACGTTTTTTGTGCCCTTTTGTTTTTTCTCAATGCGATAATCTTCATAAAGTGGGGGCCCTGGCTATGAGAATATGTAGCATACTGAATGTAACCATGTGACAGAAGCTAAGAGCCTGTGGCGCCTAATGTTTGAAGACAGGCCTGTATAATATCGTTATTGCTGTTTTGTAGTCGACTCTTTCACTGAATTCCACATTTAATTTAGGAAGTCTTTGCAATGTCTGGTCTTTTTACTAGGGATTTTTATTGATAATCAATTTGATACTGTTTAATTTTAATACTAATTTTAATACTGCCGCAAGTGAAACCTAATTTAATGCACATGCTAATTAAACTACTGCTATTATGATTGGTTGTATCAGTATTTAAAGCTCTAAATGGTTTAGATAGAGCCTGATACCATATTCAAAACTCACACCTCTGGCTGTTGACAAGTCGAGAGAGATTCTTCTAGTCTTATCCCACTATAAATGAGCACATGTACTATGAATCACCCCGACATGCTTTGTGAAGTCTTTATAAGATACTCTTTATACCACAGCTACTTCAGTTTGCTGAAGTGAAAGGGGAAAATTTCATAATGAACATAACACAGAAATAGCTGATAATGTTTATGGTAGCGAGATGTATATGTATTTAATTATCATTTCCTGACATCGCTATTGCAAACCTGATGTATGTTATTGGTTGGTGGTTTCAGCCAAATCACGTTTCCTGAATGTGAATCGGGATTGTGGAATGCAAGTGGAATGCCTGCACGCTGCACAGTAATGCCCAATGAAACAGCACAAGACATTTCCATCATCACAATATAAAAAATAAGCCAGACAAGAATGGGCAAATATAGCCCTGTGGCAAACCTCTTCTCTTACATTGCGGTTTGGCTCACACACCTACATAATCAATACACATAGCTTATATTTTTGTGGATTACTTGGTGGAGTGGAGACAGGTTTAAGGCAGGTTTGCATATCCCCTGAAATGACTAACAGGTCTGTGAGAGGAAAAGATCCATGGCATTTTTACCTTTTAAATTGTATGAACTAGATTTCTAGGAATGACCTATTATAAATAGTATGAATTTAATGATTTACAATAGCACTGTGTCGAGTTGAATCTGTCATTTTTGCTTAGCTTTTATTTTATCGTTGAAAATAATGTATTTTATATTTTATATCTCCATTTGTTTACAATTACCATTCATTAACTTTTAGACTAAAAAAAATGTTCAATGCACAATAATTGAGAAAAAAATATATATACAAAAGCTATTAATGAAGATATGAAAAAAAGCAGCAACACAGTAGCTGTTACATAGACCTGATCTCCGGTTAATCTGTACCATGAGATAAACACTGGATTTGAGTATTTTTAGGATTGTCAAGATCAAAGGCATCTGGGGAATTATTTCTACTTGAAGGAATAAAGGACTGGTTGAGGTGCAGAGTGGGTGAATATTAACATATGACGTGATATGGAATTGTAACAGTGTACCTACAAACATTCAGTATAATACACATTTGTACATATCATTACTAATCTCAAAAATACCAGGACAAAGTTGTTTACGTATATGCATACAGGTTTTTTAAACTGAAAAATGAATCAAAGATTTTGATTTGGAATTTCAGTATTTACTTTATTACATTTCATATAATCAATCAACTAATAAGTTTAACTACTAAGACGGACACTCAGAAAAGGATTGTGAAAAGCATAAAAAGTTAAGGGAAAAAAATTGTGGAGCTACTTGTCCTTTAGTCTTTTAATTGCTTCAAACCCCTGTTGTAAAAATGTATCAATGGATACCTTTACTGTATGTTTCTGTGTAGCGTGCAAAACAGCCGAAAATATTGAGCACAAGACAATGGAGGAAAGGTCTTAGCTTTTGATTCATTCAGTTCCAGCCTTAGGCTTTTTGGAGTCCAAGGAGAGCAGAAAAGGTTCTCAATTCATGAGACGTGAAGTTATAAGCTCAATAAATAAATGAAAACGAATGGGAATAAAAACGTCCCCTTGAACTGCAGTAACCCAGCGTGATCTTCCAGTGTTGTCTATTTGTCTTGCATGCCGACTCTTCAGAAATTCAGTGATGAGCTCTTTGGGAAGAATGTTTGTCCATTTTTTGTGTATGCTGTTCGGCTGCACAAATTAGTCTGTATGAAAAGCATGCAGTGTTTGCCTTGTTCTCACATCAGAAGAATTTTTTTTCTTTTGTGCATTTTATTCTTTTTTTCTGAAGGCTTAAAATGAAATCTTTGTTTCTGCAATAAAGCCTCAGTGTAGGCTTACATTGTTGATCCTCTCAGTAGATGCAATGTAATCGGCTTTGGTAATGCGAATTTTTAAACAATCATCAGCCTTTGCCTTTAACCCTTCTATACTAATGTGAACTGGCTGGGCACATGCTTTATAAAACTGCAAAATGAATGATCGAGGATAAGCCCTTGTATTTTAACCAATTAATGTTACTGTAAACAAGGGGGGTTATTAAGTAAAAAAGCAGGAGAGTGCCTTCAAGTGATTTCTTTTCTTTCCCCGTTAGATTCTGTTTCTTTTGCAAAGAAATAATGCGATATAAATCAACTGGAATTCAAGGTTTAGCAGTTGCCATCCAGGTGATTTTCCTGCTGGAATTTTAGGATTGAGATAATTAAAATAAAAAATAAAAACTGTTTGAACATAATTTAGATATTTTATTTAACACCATGTAATCAAAGAAACTACAAAATGATTTCGCAGAAGTGTACTGGAAGCCGTAATAGTAGTACAGTATTTCATGTTAGATTTTGCAATTGTTGTCATGTTTTTGTTAAGTATATGGAAAACTACAAAGCAGTATGTAATTCAAGTTAAAGTAACATTATTCAGCAGGTTTCATTTAATTCTATAAGGTGATGCAAAACCTTTGGCCATAGCTGTACAGCCTACATAATTTAATAGAATGTCTTAATATAAAAAGCTGTGCATTTGTAAAAGTAACAGTAAAAAAAATAAAAATTAAAAAAATCAAAACCTTTGGTTGCCATGCAAGACCTCTACTAGGTAAAGTATAGGAGAGCTACATCAGCCTACCTCGTAGATAATATACATTAGTGATTTGTACATGGGGCTGTTTTAGTAAGGAAGGGGAATGAGTGGTGATAGGTAGGTTTTTGCTCCAAGTATTGGTTACTGATGCCAATTAATGGGATATGTTACAGTTAAGAAGAAAAAATAACAACAAAATAGAATGAAGTAAGAAACACTTTAATTGTTTGTTTTTGAATTCATGATTTTAAATATTATCAATACATACCCACACAAGTAAGAAAAAAAAGTTAAATGACTGGCATAAAAAAAAAAAAAAATCAAGTATTTTGAAGAGAAATTAAGCACCAGGCTTGGGGGTTGTATGATAAGTGACTTTAGGGGGGTTGTGTTTAGTAAACATTAGATCAGTCACTGCTGCTTGGGGGTTAGAGATAATAAGATTTGCACAAGGACTAAGAAGAAAAGTTGGAAAACTCTTTCGCTGGGAGCTTAGAAAGTTTAGGGCAATGTCAGAATGTTAATGTTGAAATGAATCTACAGTGGTTCATTACTTTCATTTCCTAAACAAGACAAGTCTTTGAAACGTGAAGGCTGTGATTTTGTGAAAGATCACAAGCTCAGTAGCTGTCTTTGGCTGCTTACAGCAGAGCTAAGGGTTAAACCAGAGAGCCGCAGGAGCCAGAGCTGATTGTTTGGGAATAGCTGGAAGCCCTTTTAAAGTTATGTTAATAACATGTTTTACCACCAGAAAGAGGTAATGGGGAGGAGATACTGCAAAGTTAATCTGCGAGAGCTAGTGCTTTTTAAATTTTTACTTTCTTTCTTTAGGTGGAAAAAAAGTGTTTTAATTGTTTAATTGAACAGAATTGACAGGGAAAAAATGCAGCTCTTTCCTCACAAATCACAGGAAGCAGGAATTTGGGATATTTGTACAGTTAGCAGCTGGCAAGTATTTTAACCACAAAACATTGCCCTTTTGACATTTTGCATGTTGAAACAAAGCAGACAGATATAATATATATTTTTTCGTTACGTTCAAAAGGTTAACAGTGGGTGTCAGTTCAGTGGGTGTCAATTAGGTGCTAAAATAGTATGGCAATATACCAGTTATACATTTGTAGTTTATCTTTTATAAAGAGTTTTCTTTTCTGAAAAGATACTTTTTTAACCCACATTTTTTATGCTGTGCCGGTGCTCACAAATTGCCTTAAATAACGGTGATAAATACTGTGTGAAAAAGCCCAAAATGCAGTCATAAATTACTACGTTACTCATTCTCTCTTCAATACATCATCGTATTTGCTCCACTAAATTTAAGAAATGAGAAACTGCAAAGAAAGTAAATGGGTTGGCATTTTATATGAGAAAATAACAAGTTGTGCTGAACCAGCAATGTTAGTCCCGACTGGTGAAATGAGCCATGCAGGCGTAGCTTCTTCGATCTGGTGCAGTTGATAAATTCAAAACCACTTAACCAGAAAAAGAGAGGGGTTATATTTGTTTGACATTCTAATAGCAATTACTTAAGCAAGGTCTGCCCCTAAATGAACAGGGTTAATAAAGTTCTGTGAATGGAACTAGTAGTTATAGCAGCAACTAAGATGTAAGGTTTAAGGTCTGGGTTAATTAGCATAGGAAGATAAAAGGAAAAGGGAGAATGGCCGTCATAATTTAAAATGAGTGGTATGGCCTGCACCCGTTGAGATGGTGTTAACCCTAATTATGTGTCAATAGTAGAATTGCTGATTAACTTAGGTCTTTTTTGATGAAGAAGAAAATATGTCATTTTGCATTTTACACAGACAAGAAGGACTCATTCAAACATGATGGAATTCCTCTGCTGCTTTTAAATGGAAATAAAATACACAGGACTACAGTATATACATGTAGACTAATACCTTTGGAAGAAAATCTTCTTGTCACATGGTTTGAACAACTGAGGGGGTTGCATTTTTTGAACTACAGGTATCCTTTGCATGTCATATTAGATACTCTAAGGAAAGACGGATTACTGCCAGTGCTTAAATCAACAAAGGGGAAGGAGAAATAAAAGTGAGTTTTGGTCATTTGTTTGAATTTATGTAATGAGATTTAAATGGGTCTAACCACAGAGCTCTTGATTGCTTTGATTATGAGTAGTGCAGTCGCTCAGTTACTGTCTACATGTAGACCAGGTGTTTAAATCAACACCTTGTTATATGGGACAAATAAAGCTTTTTCTTTTTTTTTTGTTGATCACTTGCCAGTTCACATCCCAAACCATGCATTCCAGACTTTTTCTTCTTTCTAAGCACATCTCATACAGAACAATCAGTGGAACAAGCTATTAAAACCCATAATTGGGGACCACCTTAATGACATGTTTGAGCACAGTTCAGTAAGTGGGCTGTTGCAAAAGTGGTTATTTCCGAATGATCATACATTTAAAATTGGCAGTATGAAACCTTTACAAAAACTGAAGTAGGTGTTATTGTTAAACTTAGAAGAGATTTTACAGATGTATCTATCTGTTTGTCTGTACTGTATGCCTTATTGTATGTCATTTCAATGTGTAATAAAAAAAGCGAGAATACATGTGGGCTTCAGTGTCTGTTAATTATCTTCATTATACCTAATTGACTGAATGCTTGGAAATCCACTAAAACACACGTTTAATTGTTAACAGACCAGCCACTCAGAAGGTTTTCATGCAGGAAATCTATAATATCATTAGTACAAGTGTGTCACAGATAGGCTTGGTGGTGACGTCAGACCAAGAAATAGACAGACGCAGTACTGTGGGATGAAGCGCTGATCCGCGTTTATTGCAAAATAAAATATTTCAACAAAACAAAAAGCTTTTTCAAAAGCAAACGGCACGGTGACCAAAACAGAAATAAACAAAACAAACACTGAACAAACAAGTATCGTGGTTTCCAAATCCAGCAGGAGTAGCAATTGTTTATTTCTCTTTTTCACTCACGCCTCTCTCCCGTTTTTTCTCCCTGAACACCCAAAGGTTCCTGCCTCTATTATGCAGCTGTGCCTGAGCTTGATTGCTTATTAGTCATTCAATCGGGCTCAGGCACATTCTACACGTGAAGTGATTTGGCAGGGGAGATAATTAACCCTTCTCTGATGACCTAAAACAACAGTGCACAGCAAACATTTAAGTCATAATACAGCAATGCACAGTTATAGGTTGATGGGAACTTTCCGGTAATTGGCTTGTAGATTGAGCAATGAATGGACTAGGCACTTTGTGGCGGGGTACACCCCACCTCTGTGTACATTTTGTGTTTATTATATAAACCTACTTTGCAAATTCAGTCCTGCCGTGCTTTCGAATTACCACCTACTCCCCAACCACCACCACCTCACTCCCAGCCTTGTATTTTTGTTTACCGGAATGAACACGTCGCATTGATTTATTATTTTATTGGTTGTTTTTTAGCAGGCGGCACTGGGATGCTCTGAAGGATGAGGCTGTGCTCCAACTGTTTTTACTCTACTTATTTTTCTTCAACCATTGTTTGGATTCAATGTTTTTTGGAAATCTGTAAGATTTTGTATAATAATAAAGGTGGTTATTTAACGCAAGAGTGTCCTGACTGAATGGCTGTTCCAATGTCAACGCCTGGATATTAAACACCAGCACCCACATACTGTGCCTGTGACCATAACTGATGTGTATGAACAGCTGCTGTGATGAGTTTAGTCTCTTTCGTGTGCTTTCTGCACCGTCTTGAGTCTGTTTTGTGCTACCATCTGCATGACATTTGACATTTTTCGTGCAGCAGACAAACTGGGTTCCAGTAAATGGCTGACCAGATTTATGTTGCAACATGAACCCCCATTAAAATCATGCACTGTTAATCGTCTGGACTGCTGCCAAACAGAAGTAGGTCCTGTAAAGTGAAAAAAGAATTGTCTTAATGAGCGTTCACGGTCGTTTGACGGGTGGACAAAATGTAGGAAAAAAGAACAACAAAAATACACATGAAAATCAACTAAAAATAAAATACTCAATTTGGTTCAATTTAATTTAAAACTAGGCATGGGTTGTTCTAGATGGCACTTTTGAATACAAACTACTTACTATTTTTGTGACTGGTTGACCAGTCATTCCAAACAATGCTGTTTATGCAACTTAACTTTATTGAAAATATGTTTTTACCTTGGGGGACAGCAGGCACCTGGAAACTGGTAAATTAATTATTAGATCAATATTTGTATACACACACTATTTATGTTACATCTGCAGTTTGTATGTAACAGTTCATCTAATAAACAGCATCAGCTCTTCAAATCAGTTATATTAATTTATTGATTAGCACCACATTACCCAGTTTTTTTTTTACAATATGAATCAACAGAACTGCCGGAACTGACTCCCACTACCTCTGTTTCCAAGAACAGTGAACTGCAACAGGAACTGTTTCTCATGCTGGTTGTCAATCAATCAGTCTTTATTTTATATAGCGCCTTTCATAGTGGACCACCATCACAAAGCGCTTAACAAGATAGTGAGGAACAATTCATAATACATTAAATACAGTGAAATACAGGGCATAGTACATTAAATACAAACAAAAAAAAAGATGCAAATACAGTAAATACAAGGCTAGGATGTGAATTCTAAACATTGTGGCTGTGTGTGTTATACAGAATCATACGAATAAGATAGAGTGAAAAACCTGAAATAGCAATTTAGACAACAGCTAATAACAGATATCAGGCTTGAAGAGCATTGAAAGCAATACACACGATTTAGCTGTTAAAAACAAACAAAAACACAACTTGTACTTTTAAAACTTAACGCAACAGGAGCCTACCTGGGTGAAGGTGATACTATTACCACTCAGATCGGATGCTAAAGAGTACAGTGACCACTTCAAAAGGTGAATGCACTGCTGCATGCTGCTAACATGTGCCCCAGTGCTTTGACTTTTCGCTTTTGGTGGTCTGTGATTTATCACCTGTGTTGCTAAAGAGCATTCCCTCCATAGATTATCACCTCATTCTTTCCACAGTATATTGTTGACCTTAACTGAACAGTCATTCCAATTTGTGCCCCTTCTTTTATCTCTAGGTGTCTAAATCTTTAAGTTCCAGTGTTTATTCACAGGTGTGATAGTTTTCAGAATTCCAGTGTTCCTGAAATCAGTTCTAAAATCTTGTTGCAGAGAATGGTAATATCTTCAAAGAATGCACTGTTTTGGAAGGACAAGCAGCCTTGGAATTTAAATAGCAGACATCATTTATCTAGTCAAAGGGTCAGAAAAAAATATGATCATACATTTTGACCTGATAAAGCCCAAAGCCTAAAGCTTATTCTCTGCATGATTATCTAAACCAAGTACCATATATTTTTACAGTGAATCTGTAGCTAATGAAATAGAAAAAAAAAAACATTCTTTAATTTACTGTACTTGTTTTTATTTTGTTTGTGTTTTCAACATTGCCTGTCTTTTAGCTGAACTTTTAAGCTGTGGCCATTAATAACACCTGGCCATTAATAAGAACATACAGGGAAAAAAGAGATAAGAAAAACAACAAATGAGCATATTTAATGTCAACTCATGTTCCAAATGCCTCCTTTTATCACTGGGATTAAACAAAAAGTAAGGGCAACTTTTCCCACTGGTATTTTCTAACTAAGTGCAAGCGAAAGCACTAATGATAGAATCGTTCCATGCTAATTGCTTGCTACAAATGGAATTACATGGCAAAATGTGAATATTTTGCTTTCATTTGGCAATAATTCTGTAAAACGAGTCTGCTATTGTATTCTGTTCTCACAAAACTTGAGGGGTTTGGGGACTGCCAGTAGCAGGTGTTAAGTTTATTTCTTTCCCTTTGGCCTTCTAGCTTGTGGCAACAGGGTGCCAATCCTGTACTCAGCTGTTCAGTGTTTTATTAGTTTTCTTTGAACAGTGCTTGTGCACAGGGCTGATTCATGAGGTCATTTAAAATAAGGCTCTTAAAACTTGGCCATACTAATCTGTTTTCGGCCCCCAGAATATCAGTTTAATTACACTTTTTCACAATACTGTGATTATTATGGAGCCTAGACATAAAAGATTATAACTTATGAGTTCATAGACACCAGAAAACTACATTACTTCCATGAAAGACATATCTCCTCTAAATCAGTTCCTTGCTGCCAGTGCTGTTAGTTAATGTGTCTCTAATTTGTAGTTGTAGTCTCCACTCTAATGCATATTGATACAGCCCTTTTTATATACTCTGACATTTAGTTACTCTCCTCTTAGGTGCAGTAATACAGGGGAGAAGTTAGAACAACCGCAGTGGTGTACTTGGTGCTTATATTTAAATACAGACAACCAATCAAACATGCATAAAAACAATTCTCACGGCAGCAAGTATACGTATATTTAAAATACATTATATCGAAAACATTTTTTCAGAAACATGGCTTCCAAGAACAGCACAACAAATAAATAGGATTTTTTTTCTTTGTGTCCCATAGCAGGGCCTTTAAACTGGTGTGATTTTTCATTGTCATGTGATCTGACCTGGATATAAACATGTTACAAAACCACTCCAGTCATCTCCCTGTACACAGATTATACAAATCCATTCAGAACAAAAAGTGTGCTAAATCAACTGCCCCCATCCTCCACTGAGAATTAAAGAACACGTTTTAGAGATGATATCTTCTTCTCTTCCCAGGCCTTTTTATAGACCTGTCTATTAAATGAAACTGCATTGCAAGCGAGCTGCCGACTCCGTAATCTCAAAGTGCACTCTCCGTCTCTGGTTAAGGCAAGCTGTTGGAAACATAACACTGCATGTTCACTATTTTCTAAAATGACTGTCAGTAAACTACTGAAAGACACAGGCTGTCATCAAGCCTTATTTTATAGAAGAGATCAGGGACTTTTAAACCATTGCACTCTAAAAATAAAGCAAAAAGTTGTTGGAATCTAGCACTCACTTGGCAGCCACTACGTTTTACAACAGCCGATGCCATGCTGGTCATTGAGACTGTACCGTGTAGGTTTCTTAATGGGACTCTCCTGCTGTACTCTGCCTTTTTCTCTTCACTGCTGTCTTTCTGTTCTGTGATTGATTAGTATCTGTTGCCTGTACTACGGTTGATAATGTTTACCCATCTGGACGGTTTAATTTTAGATCACAGTAATGTATCTTTTGGCTAGCCTGTTTTTTTTGGCTTCTTTCTTTATTTCCTGAAATCCAAAACCATAAAGAATCCAGCACCTGTGCAGCGACACTGCCTAAAGCTCTTCAAGGACCTACTCCTACATGGTTACCTTCCAGCGGAGTTATTGGGAGGGTGTTCGTTTTCATTTCTTATCTCCACAGAGCTCCCCACTGACTTTTTTTAGTAACTTTGTCATTATTGTCTGAAATATATGTCAAATTTGTGTTGTTGTACATTTTTGCCCCAGCACGTGGAGAATGTTAGTACATGTTAACCATAACTCACAGCTAGAATGCAGTTATAGTGTTACTGCTATAGTTAAACTCTTTATTTATTTGTTAATTTATTAAGATGTTTAGGTACTTCACGCCTTGGATAGATCTGCCACAAAATGTTGAAGAATTGCTTAAAAAGTTGCAGAACGAGAGCGAATAAGTTTTAGTCTTGGTCAGCAATCAATTTAGTCATTAAGTTGATTGTAGGAATGTCATGTAGCCACCTTCTGCCATTTAGCAGAAATTGCTGCACTGTCACAAAAGAGAAACAGGTCACTAAATAAACCTGCTACAGCTGTGCTGATGACAGTGAAACCTCACAGCTGTAGGAGCACATTCTATTAAACCTTTTGTCAAACAGACTACAGGTGCTTTACATTGCAACAGTTCTAACAATGGCAGACTGTATATTAACCCTTTATGCAGCCTAATTCTCTTGGTTGTTGGATAATTCCCCTAGTTTTATCTTTTAATGCAGGTTTTATTTTGCTACTCTTAACCATTAGAATTTCCCTTGTGCTCAAGTCCACCACACAACTAAAACTGAACACCTGCTGTCCATCACCTGGTAGAAATGTTGGGGATTTTTGTACGTGAGTCAGGGAATTAAATACTACAGTATTTTTATAGCACATTTTATATTTTTAATGCAGACTTTGTCAGAGATATGTTTAGTCTTGCCTTTGGTACTTGATTACTTTGCATGACATATATATATATATATATATATATATATATATATATATATATATATATATATATATATATATATATATATAAACTTAGGCTGTCACTTGTTAAAATTTTTGATTGGTTAATTTACAGGCATTAGTTGATTAATCGGTAGATTCATCCGTGCAGATTTGTAATAAAGGTAACGATCTTATAGCGGCTGTCCTGCATAATACTAAAAAAAAAATAGAATAAAAAAAAAAAATACACCCAATGGGAATTTGGTCTTTTTAAAAAAAAAAAAAAAAAGATTATTTTTTATTTTAGTAAATTCATCTATTCTTACCGCTTACCCTAGCAAATTTATGTCCTGCCTCTGCTCACTAATGATTGGACAGCTGCAAAACCAGGGCAGATCATTGACTCTCCCATTGGTTAAAGGTACTTAAGACATTCAACTGTTTGTGTCCCGCCTCCGCTCACTTATGATTGGACTGCCGCTGAGAAAATGCAGATCTTCTATTGGTTGATTTTATTTTATATATATATATGTAAAAATTCTGCACGATTAAATTGTAATAAAAAAATTAATCTGCGATTAACTCTTTAGTTGATTAATCAGTCTGATTAATCTGTTAATCGGTGCAGCCTTAATTATAACGCACCACTATAATATATATATATATATATAGCTGTAATCAAAAGTTTACATACCCCAATGGAAATTTATAATTTCTAGAAATTTCTCGAAGACAAATAATTATAGGAAAAATCTTTTGTAGCAAAAGTTTTGCTTGTGTGGATGAGGAAATAAAGTTACAAGAAATGGATGTCAACAATTATTTATTTCAGCATTTTTTTTTTTTTTTTTACAAAACTCCAAAAATGATAATTCAAAAGTATTCGTACCCTAACAAAAAGTATTCATACCCCAACAAAAATGAAATTAATATCTAGTTGAGGCGCCTTTAACAATAATAACCTCTTTTAAACTATTAGGATATTTGTCAATGCGCTTTTGGTATGATTCTTTAGTGATTTTTGACCATTCTTCAATGCAAAATTGTTCCAGTTCATTCAACTTCCAAGGATTTCTCTTGTGTACAGCCTTCTTCAACTCATACCAAAGATTCTCAATCAGATTTGGCTAGGCTATTCCAGAACCTTAATTTTATTCTTCTTTAACCTTCTGAAGTAGATTTTGATGTGTGCTTTGGATCATTGTTGTGTTGGAACGTCCAAGTTCTGTAGCGGAGGGTTTCAGATGATTGGCCAATATCTTTTGGTATGCTATGGAATCCATTTTACCATGTATTGGAACTAAATTTCCTGTGCCATTAGAGGAAAAACAGCCTCATAGAAGGACATTACCACCTCCATGCTTGACAGTAGGTATGGTGTTCTTTTCTTTGTACGCCTCACCAGACTTTCGCCAAACGTAACAACTATCAGCGTGACCAAATAGCTTGATTTTTGTTTCATCACTCCACAAAACCTTTGACCAGAACTCGTATCCATCATTCAAATGCCGTTTTGCAAACTTTAAGCGATTGTCCTTGTGATGTTTTCCTAAGAGTGGCTTTTTCCTTGGCCTGCGACCATTGAGACCTTCACCATGCAATACTCGACCTATGGTTGAAATGGAAACCCCAGTCCCACTTGCAGCCAATTCACTTTGAATATCTTTGCCAGTCAATCTCAGATTGTTATTAACCTTCCTCACAATTCTTCTACTTGTTCTTGATGAAAGAACCTTCTTTCTTCCAGACTGAGGAAGCTTTGTGACAGTGCCAGTCTTGTACTTCTTGATAATAGAAACTACAGTTGAAATTGGGATACTCAGATGCTTATAAATATTCTTGTATCCTTCTCCAGCTTTATGACAACAAATAGTTTTCTGACTAATGTCTTCAGATAGCTGTTTACTTTTTCCCATATTGACATATTGGCAATGACAGCAATCATCCTATACCTAACCCTTTTATACTTTCTAAGAATGTTCACCTACAATCCAACATTTTCTAGACTTTTCTAGAATTAGGTTCTGCATTATCATATTTAAATTTCTAGCACCTTATAGACAATATTATCATAGCATCAAAGGGTATGAATACTTTTGAATTAGCATTTTCGGAGTTTTGCAAAAGAAAAAGTGATGAAATAAATAATTGTAAACATCTATTTCGTGTAACTTTTTTCCTCATCCACAAAAGCAAAACTGTTGCTACAAAAGATTTTTCCTAAAATTCTTTGTTTTCTAGACATTTCTAGACATTTGCATTTCCATTGGGGTATGTATATATTACTAATTTTCAGCTTTTTCCAGTTAATTCTGTGTAAAGAATAAAAGCAAATTGTTGCAGCGAGATCCCTAATCCGTCCGATCTTCACAGATATGCATGCTGTTTTAAAGTTGATGATGGAAGTTTGTGGTGGAGATGTTTATCAGTCTTGGTATCTGGATTCCATTGTGTGTTCATCCAAGAAATGAAATGACAATTTAAATAAAAGCAGTGACCTTATTTTAAGTTTTCCAAAACATTTTTATTTCTTTTTGGAGTGAAAGTAGAAGCATGTGGGAATGGTAAATAGACATTCAAAATATTAAAACATATATAGTGAAGAAACTTAAAAATAATGATTAATAAGGGACAATAAAAAATAACCCAAAAACAAATCCACAAAAATAATGATCATGCATTGTGACAGAATAATCAAAACACACTTATCAAGCAATTGCCTGGAAATTACTCCTTTCCACTGGTTAAAGAAAAGCTAATTCTGTACTATTCTATATCTTATTACATATTTATACTTGAGGCCGTAGCAGCTTCTTAAAATTGTCTGTTTCATTCAGTCAAGGAGCTGAAATCTTATTCTCTTCTTTATCCCTGGAGTTCCTGCTGCAGGAGATTGGGGAAAGACTGGAGGAATTTAGTGAAAGCAAACGAAAAAAACCACTCCTTTGTCTTAAGCGTGCACTCTGTCCACCTTCAGTCCCTGAAGACAATGCGGCTGTCACTAAGAGGAGATCTTATTTCTGAAACAACCATAATAGAGAATCTTGGAAAATATCGGATTCACTTAAATGACAAATGTTGCTTAACATTGATGAGACCTGCTGGTGTCTTCTGTCTGCCTGCAAAGGAAGAAACCCCTGCATTTTTTTTTTTGGGGGCAGTTTAGTCAGATTTATATCATCATCATCATCTTAAGCCTTTTTTCAATCCACTGCTGGATGAAGGCCTCCCCAAGATTCTTTCACAAAAGCCTGTCTGCTGCATCCCTCATCCATGTTGCTCTGGCGTGTTTTCTAGTTTCATTTTGCCATCTTCCTGGTGGTCTTCTTCTTGGTTGCTTTATATCTTTTGAGATCCAGTCTAGTATCTCCTTGGCCATTTCAGTTTTTTCGCACTTATAATAACATTGCATACTTTTGTTTGCGCTCTTATCTTGGAGGGCAGCAGTGTGGAGTAGTGGTTAGGGCTCTGGACTCTTGACTGGAGGGTTGTGGGTTCAATCCCAGGTGGGGGACACTGCTGCTGTACCCTTGAGCAAGGTACTTTACCTAGATTGCTCCAGTAAAAACCCAGCTGTATAAATGGGTAATTGTATGTAAAAATAATGTGTAAAAAATAATCTAATTGTATGTAAAAATAATTGGATATCTTGTAACAATTGTAAGTCGCCCTGGATAAGGGCGTCTGCTAAGAAATAAATAATAATAGTCCATTCCTTCCTTTTCCTGTCTCTTCTTATTATTCCCAGCATGCATCTTTCCATACTCCGTTGAGTTGTTGGTCATTTTTGAGTCATTTTTGTATTGAGGTTACAGGTTTTGCATCCGTAAGTTTGCTTGCCAGCATGCATTGGTCGAAGACTTTCCTCTTGAGGCATAAGGGTATGTTACCTTTCAGAACCATGCTTAATCTTCCAAAGGCACTCCAGTCCATTTTTGCTCTTCTGTTAATTTTGCACATTTGGTTCTCCTTTGCCGAAACTAATTGTCCTAAGTATTCTTCAAGCTTGATCGCATTGACTTCAATTGCCTGTGGAGTTGTATATTTATTGAACATGACTTGAGTCTTCTTCAGGTTCATTTTCAAACCCGCTTTAATGCTAGCCTTCTGTAGTTCTTGTATTCTTGTTTGTTTCTTCTGGGCACGTTGTAAATATGAGAATGTTGTCAGCAAATCACAGGTGATTCAAGTAGGCGCCATTGATCTTCAGCCCCTTATTTTCCCAATTTAGTGTTTTGAAAATATCTTCTAGGGTGGCCGTGAAGGGCTTTGGAGAAATTGTATCTCCTTGACGAACTCCTTTTTTTAATATGTATATGTATATATATAGTGTATATATATATACATATATATGTTTTTGCTCAAAAGAGCCAACTTCCCAGGCAACAGACCCCTAAACTGCAAAAAAACAAAAAACAAATCTGATATTAGTTACATTCAGGCGCGCCCCAAGAAATCTTTCACATGGTACGCACACCTGAACCACACCGACATCCCATCTAATGCTGATAAAGACTCTGCATCAACATGTTGTAAAGTGTTTCAGCCAATCAGAGTGCTGCATTTCTGTTCTTTCCTGAGTTTACCTTTCTTAAAATAAATAAACACAGCGCGCTGCCATCGAGACAGAACAGCAACTACAGTGACATGCAAATAGTCCATAAGAACAATAAAAGCTACAAATAAACCTATTTGAAATACAGACTTAAACTAGGGGAAAAACCAGCTCACAAATTCTTTATGATGGTTCCATTTCTAATCGTTTTACTCTCACAATCATTACAACTAATCATTACTCATCCCATAAGCATGGCGTATATAAATATAAACTTTTTTTTTTTGTTACATGTGACAAAACAGGCCGTTCAAAAAATGAAACATCAATAATAATAATAACAATATAAGGAATAAACTCTTGTGGCAAAATAAATGACAAGACCGAAAGCTTTTTATTGCACACTTTGGTGTACTTTATTGTTTTCATTAGTTGTAGCCGTTTACAATAGCTTGAAAAAGTAGCACATATGACCATTTCCCTTCCCTTGTTTTTTGTAATGCTTTTGTTTTGACACTAAACTTTTGTTTTGTTTTTGTCAAGTCTTTAAGTATAAATGTAGTAGTCGCCAATTGATTTTTACCCAATTTTTCTCCCAATTTGAAATAGCCAATTGTATTATTTTAGGCTCAGCTCACCGCTAACACCCCCGCGTTGACACGGAAGCAGTGAAGACGAACACACACTGTCCTCCGAAACGTGTGTCGTCAGCCGACCGCTTTTTTTCACTCTGCAGGCCCGCCATGCAGCCACCTGAGAGCTACAGCGTCAGAGGACGACGCAGTTCTGGGCAGCTTACAGGCAAGCCTGCAGGCACCTGGCCAGTCTACAGGGGTTGCTGGTGCATCCTGCTCTCCATGCGGAGCACCTTTACCGGATGCGCCACTCGGGAGCCCCTGTGGGTGATGTAGTTGTTAGTGGAAGTTTTAGGGGAGGCAAGCTGTGTAGCAATATTGATATGCGTATTTTTACGCATTTATTAAAATTGATTGCGAAAATGGGTTTTTTTAATGTGCAAAAACACCACGCAGCTTATCTGAACCACTGCATGCGAGTCCACACTTATGAAGATGAAATTTTGCAAATCAAAAGGTACACACAGTGTGTAACGTGCATATGGCTGCGGGCGCTAATGGTTACATTCATGCGTATTAATGCGACTAATATTTTTCATACGTCATCACCGTCTTCTCTGTGTGCCATGCCTGCCTGGGCCTCTTTATGTCAACAGCCGCCATATTTAACACTAATTAAGACAAGCACTGTAAAGAGGACAATAATATGTTACATTCAAATAAAAAATATGGACAATTTGAAAAAACAGCAAGAAAATGAAAATAAAGAAGAAAAACACTTACTCACATAAACCTCAAATAGTCGTACTTGCCTGAAAAAGACCTGGACAAACACCTATATATAATGTGTTTTAAAAATGTCTCCTTTGAATGTTACACCACATCTTAGTATTTTTTCTGAGCTCAGATAACGTTGAAGAAAGTAAATGTAAAATATTCACATGATTACACGCTATTTTTTTAAAATCTATGGCCATGGATATTAAGTGCTCTTGTGCAGATAACCAGGAGTCCTATGTAAGTCATAGCACCTTCCACTATAAACTTACATTTTATAAGTTGTATATATAAATTGTAGCACGTAGTCTGTATCTAATATCTTGCATTGACTTCACACATTGCATTCATTTATAGTAGGGATTTTCTATTACTAGGAAGTCATGGTTTTTGCCTTTTCAAAAAATATTTAATTCCATCACTTTGTTGCTGAGTGTAGTGGTGGGAGGAGAGCAGAGTGAATTTGCTGGCTGTCTACATAAATACTTTGCACTACCTCACCAGTGTTTTTCTTGAAATATCTTTAACATTTCTTTAACAAGCAAAAACATATGTTTACCGTTATTAATAATGTATATACAATTAATAAAATGAATCAACTTTAAACAGATTTTAGCTCTGGTAAATTCTGTGGCACAAAGAAAAACATTTAACCCTCAGATCAGGAGGTTTCTAGAAATCACCTTTCAAGTGCTTACATAAGCCTCAGTTGCATATTATTTTACATGCATGCCTTCTGGCTAAAAGAAAAAAAAAAAGATTCCATAGAAATGTTTGTCTTCTGTATTCTCCATTGTCCTTCCTTTCCTTCCAAGTAATTTTTGGTCAGAGGTACCCAGCAGGAAATCTTCTTTCCCTCGAGACAGTTGTGACATTTGAACAAACCTTGTAAAGGCCCTCTGGTGAACACTCACTATAAACTCTCAGCACAACCTGACTGACCTAATCAGGGATTGGGCACTGATTGAATGCCCAGGGCACAGAAAGCATGTATGAGAGGCACAATCATGCATGTGACTAAAAGAAAATATGTGTATTTTTATCAGCTTTATATTGTTTGCTGTCATAAATGTATTCATATACATGACAAGCATATCTGGTGAACTCGTGAGTTCCATTAAGAAGTAGCAAGTGACCTTCCTGGAAAGGCACAGCGTGATGTTAATAGTCTGGCTATATTTAGTAAATATGGTTTGCAAACAATGAATGGTTAAATTAGGAAGCAGCTGGTAAGTAATGCTTATAGAAAACAATTAAGCATTTCATATTTCAAAGCAGCAAATTGTGGTTCACAGAAGACATTAAAAAATCTTAAAGGCATTATTTGTGTACATTGGAAGGGAGGGATAGGGATGGGGGTGGTAGTCCTTTTTTTAATACCTATATGTACCTCCTGTAATTGTTCCTAAGTTACTATAAAGTTTAACAAAGACCAACTGAAGACTACATGATAAACTGCATTAAAATGTTGCGTTGTTCTCAATATTGCACACAGGCCTGATGTAATCCATTTCTTTTGGGTGAATGCACATTTAATCTTTATACTTAACACCTTTCCAAGCTACTGCGCTGAAATGACAAAGCTGCGACCAGGCAATGAAAATTGATCTGAGCACAACAGATTGCTTTCACTGTGAAGCCGCCTGATTTAGGCATTTTGTGCCTTTTAGAGTGTTCTCAATTTACAGAGGCCCCAATTCAACTGCATTTTAGCAGTGCTTTCTGACACACGTAATACCCTCTGTCATTATTTTTGTCAGTCAAGGAATTAAATCTCACAATTCATGGTGGGTGTAAACGTAGCCCTGCTGTCTTTGACAAAAGAAGTTATTAGGCTAATTATACTGGGTGGTGTAGTTGGATGTGTGGTTTTAATTCTCAGTCAGAACGACAGATGTGTGCTTTGTCTGTTGTATTTTTCAAACACAGTACTTGTGAATTTAATACGCTTCACAATTTAAAAGTTTATTTAAAAATAGAATACTCATACCTTTGCACTGACATCTAGACACATACTTAAAACTTGATAATGAAATATAATTGGATCCTGGCTTGGGACCCTATAGGGAGCACTGCATTGGCACTGGTGGGTTGGGGAGGGAAAATAGACAGGGGCTGCTTAACCTTATTGTGCTATGTGCCCTGGGCGTTCTAGTCAGGTGATCAATGAGCTTGAGAAGCCACCAACTTCAGCTGTCAACTGGAATACCCTTCAAGAAGGATGCCCACCGACCTGCAATTTTTTTTAATTCAAAGCAAAATTAAAAATATGCAATCTAGGAACAAAAATGGCTGTGTTTTATATAGCAAAGTTCCTTTTTTTCATAGAATCCCTGCATATTTTAATAACAAGTTCTGAGAGTAAACTAGTGGGAACTGAGCATGACATTGTAATTATACACTGCAGTAAGACACATTACAGCAGTGATCATAACAGCAGGAGTCTGCTTGATTTGTGTCAGAAAGGAAGAGAGAACAAAAAGTCTGTTACCTGCAGCACTGCAAATCCATGTGCATGTAAACATTTAAATGGTATGTTATACAGTAGCAGCACTGCAAATCCATGTGCATGTAAACATTTAAATGATATGTTATACAGTAGCAGCACGCAAATCCATGTGCATGTAAACATTTAAATGGTATGTTATACAGTAGCAGAAAGACTGGACTTCAACCTATAACCCTAAAAAAAAGAAAAGAAAAAAAGAAAACATTTTGATCCTGTATTTATTGAATTGGCCTTGGGCTTTTTTTAGATTACAGAAAGTGTTTCAGTAATGCCATGAGTTATAAATCTTTCACAATGATAGCCTTCTCTTTCATCAGCCGAGTCCTGCTTACAGTATCTTTGCAACCCTTAGCAGTGCACAGCACCTCCCACACAACTCCCAGTGTATATATTCACATGCCCCAGATACCTTTACTTGTCAGCAGGATTCAGTAACTTTCAGCATATCTTTAGTTCTGTCTTTGACACTGGTGAAGGGGTCACATGAATTTGCTGATAACAGTGTTGTGGGAAACTGCCTAAAATATAGGTTTTGTTTGTGTTAATCCATTACAGGCTATATTAATGACTTTATTGTTCTAAACGAATACACTCATTCACATGTCGCAACACATTACAGCAGATGGTCAGGTAGGAATCACAGGCACTATCCAGGTGATTTATCTGAACCAGTCTTTTTTAAATTGAAAATGTTATTGAATGTTATTGTTTAAGGCCCAGAAAGGCATAAAAACAAATGACTACCTGGGCCTGCTTTTCAATGTAGTTAAATCTTTAATACCACTAGTAACATTACGTAGGATGCATTTATATATGCCTACAGTTGACAACCTTTTCTCTCATCTAATTACCTTCTCAGCTCAACACAGAAATATTTAGCAGACATAATTATGTGGAAACACACGCTGAACTTAATTCATCCAGACAAAACATTAATTAGCAGAGGATGACAGATTGCAATAGCCCAAAATCTGAAGACTACCCATAAAGGAAAAGTGAAGCAGATTTTGATGGTTTCCTGTTTTCCTAATGAGGTCAACATCAGGAGTGTCAGCTCACCAGGAGACTCTGATCATTGCTGGCTTTTGAGCTGGATACATTATTGGTAAAGAACACCTTTGGTGCGCCATTTTTTTTTAATAATTCATAAATTCTGGGAATCTTGTGCCCGTTGAAAAAGATCCAAAAAATAAATAGAAAAATGTAATTAAAGACAAAATGCATATACCACAGCAGCTGTTAAAATACTTTGTCGCTTTCCTCCATGGTTAAGTGAGAATGACCTTGGTTTCTTTTGCCCTCAAGCAGAAGAAACTGTCAATAAATGAACACATAAGATTCTGAATACAGACAGGCCGAGTCTCCCGGGAGTCTCATGAACCCCCCCCCCCCCGATAAAAATTATAGTAACTCTCAATGTTATTAAAAAAAATAATCATAATAAAGTACTCGGCAGAATATTTGAAAAATAAGCCTTGTTATGCAATGCGCCCTGTGTACAATATTGATTCCTCCATCGCCAACTGAGGTATACATGACTGCAAGAGGCATGTACTGGTAGTTGTAACAGTAAAATACACCTGGCCACTGATTGTATTGCTTCAAGCTGACATGATTATAATACAGTTGGAGGGTGCCGTTTAAACAAGAGGCATTTGAGACGACCTTAGTCATCGCAAGTCACAGCGTAATCACGTACTCACTGTACTGTGTGAACCTGTCTTGCTCTGAAAAGTGGTCTCCGTTCATTATTTGAAAATACTGTATCACAATTAAACAAAGTGACGTCCCAATTAAACAACATAAATAGCAATGGGAAGGACTAGGGTTGCATACCATTTAAGCAGAAATACAGATTATCAGTATCCCGATTAGGCAGTGCTGACTGTATAATGACATCCGTTTATTAATGCTATGATACCTTGGGCTGTCAGTGAATATCCCAAAGATAATCTGTTTGTGGTACTGTAAAGAAAATCAGTAAAAAAGCAAATGCACTTATACAGTTAGATTAAACTACTGTATACCATCCACACTATATGTTTCAATGCAAGATACAGCACATATAACTTTAATATATCCTTCCCTTCCTAACATGGGCGAGTATTGCTGTGTATTTTTCTTATACCAGTCTGTTGTTGTTATTTTTTTTAAATTTTATTCCTGTTCTGATGTGCAATCTTTTTTATTTTTATAGTGGGAGTATATGAAGACAGGTTGGAGTGAGCTCATTAGAAAAGTAGAAATCATTTATTGATTTTACTTCAGATATGAAACAGCCTTCACACAACATCAGCCACTGACTTACAGCGTGTTGGATGTGAAAAGAGGAAGAGCAGATAGTAACAGTCGGTGCAGTGAGATCAAAATATTGAATAAAAGTGACGACCTTGGGAGTTCAGGGCTGGAGGAGTAAAAGACTAGAAAAAGCAACCCCCGATCAGGACGCAAGAAAGAGCAGATATAAACCTTTTTTTTAAGTAAGGGAAATAAAACTTTACACTATACACTTTACAGTACATATACAGTAGGTCTCATAATTACACATACAGTATATGTATCCACACAATATTATGTATTTATTTTTTTATTTATTTCCAAAATAGGAGGTACGCGACAATCATTTCTCCTTTTTTTTCAGACATAAAGGACATTTTTAGTTCAGCATTACCATAATCCCTTGCTCTCCAGCAGACAAAGAGCAGGCATGTAGTAATCCTGTAAACTATGCAAAAGTCCTGGCGAAACCTGTACAGATTTGGGTCCCAAATCCTTGAAATGTAAGGTAACTGGAAGGAGAACCACTTGAGTCCTCCTGTAAATGCTACTTGCAGGTTCTCAAGAACTTCCATCCCCGGAAGGCACAGCAGAATATCAGCACAGTGTTTCTGTGTGGCAGTAATACCCGTATAGAATTCCTGCCTTATCTTTACTAAACCAAACAAGTCAGTAGAAGATATACAGCTTTTGAAACAAGTCTGTGAAAAGGGAAAGAAAAATGAAAAACAGTGTAAGCAAGGCTACAAAACCTCAGTCCCCATGGAAAGGAGTGTTGATGTACAAGCCTTAATGTCAAGGTAAAAAATGTCATACAGCACAGAAACACAAAGAGCTCAATGGAGCATTCAGGTATAAAAGCCTAATGTTTTACTTTGAACGCATATGATGGCACTGCTGCCTACATTCTATTTAATGCAGTCCAGACAATTCTGTGCTTTCCTTTTTTTCTGTTTACCAGCAGTCTTATTTTTTACCCCTTGAAGTCAGATAATAGTTAAGGTCTGTTTTAGTTCAACTAATCTATTGGTCAAGACAGAGGACAAAAAGCTTTAATTTTAAAACCTCACCAAATAATGTAGCTTATGATAAGAATAATATGTCATTCCTTTTATTAGTCGGAAGGCAGAGACAAAGACAGTTCTAAATGTGTTCATTACAATTCATTTTAGTGCATTCATTTAGTATTTAAACAAATGTCATCTGTCCGAGTCATGTATTGTTTCATATAGCCAGGCTTTTCAGTCCCTGAAATCAAACACATTTTGTGTTATATTATCTTTAAAGCAAAATGGTTTTCGAATATACTGAATATATTTCTTTTGGATTTGTTAATCTGGTCCACACGACAGGCCTTCCAATAATTCTTTTGGATCTGTCAAGCAATCCCTTTGCATGTTATGCTTTTAATAACAGAGCTAGATGTCTGTTTCAAGGGAGTGTGAGTCTGGAAGTGTGTAAAGCTTTTCTTTCCTTTGAAAGCCAAGTGGTTTAGGAGAAATATTTGATTTATAGCTGATGAGCTTTTAGGCCATGTGAACCGAATGAGATCCATACCTGACTAACAAGAGGCCTGATATCCTGTTGAGGAAACCCGAAAATAAATTGTTTATTTTTAGAAGATTTTATCAGAATGGGTTTGCAAAACTCTTCTGTGTTTTTGCAATTCTATGTGCAATTTTTTTTTCTCAGTTGCTCTTGATGCAATCCGTTTTAGGATTTAAAATTTACTAAGACCTTAATCAGGGCTTAAAGGTATGTTTTATATATTTAGTGGTTTGAACCTGAGATTAAATGTTATGGTGTATAATTAATCTTCAAATCTGCATTATAAAAAAGTGTTGTTCAAACATCATACAATAGTGTATCTCATGGTATACCTGAGTTTCAAATTTTTGCATCTTTATGTGTTCAGGGATGCACATGTACGGATTATGACAGGGTTGGTTGATCACAGAGTTTCTGTTTCGACAATTTATGATGATAAAAAAATACCAGAAAATGACTGTATAGACAATCAGTGCCTTGTAATGTGTGTGAAGAAGAGAGGGATTGTTGCTGTGCAGTGGTGTGTGGTGATATGGAACGTGGCTTGCGTCTGAGTATAGTTCATATCCCATCTACTTTCAAATCCAGCTTGTTTTTTTTTTTTTTTTTTACTGAGTTCATAAAATATATTGAAATAAATTATTACTTCTTCAATGCGGTTCATGATTCCAGCAAACTAGCACAACTTTCTTCTGAATCATTGGACACTGCACTTTCTTGGCTCAGAAAGTATTGATCTCATTTTGATGGTAAGTGGTATACATTAGGTATGATCTTTGCATATTTGTTTGTATTGCTTAGATACTGTGTTGTTCCAACATTATTCTTTGGCTTTATCTTCGAAGGATAAATATCATACTTTGGCTTTGTCTTCAAAGAATATAAAATTGACTTTTTTTTCTATATTTTTTTTTGTAGGGTTGTTAAATCATTGCTGGATAGTAGATACAAATAAAAAAAAAAAAGAACAACTGTCCATTTTGAGTAAACAGGCTTTAACTGTGCTTATGCTCTAATGTTTGATAAGGGCTTTTCTTTGTGAGCTGGAAAGTGTGAACGGTGTTTAGTAGTTAAAATGTTAAGATTGTTAACATCTTTTTTTTATTACGGGTGGTTTTAGATGTCAGTAGATTAGCCAGCTGAATGGAATCAGACTGGTGCATTGGCAAATGGAATAAAATGCAATAGCAGTGAGAGCAGACCTTCAGAGATAGCAAGGATCCTGTTGCATTTAAGAGTGGAAAACATTTCACACATAGTCGGAAGGACCATCGGCTCAATAACAGGACATTAAACTATTTGACACTGAGCTTTTAATAGACTAATTAAAATAGATACGAGTTTTCCACCAGCAATAAGTGTTATAGCCACATATTATTCAAGCCCAATCACGACATTTTAAATATTTACGTAACAAAACATTTTCCCCCTCCACCAACAGAGAGAGTGTGGACAGAAAAAAAAAAACCTGTTTATGAGCATTTCCACAAACTGTACAGTATATCTGCTATTCTCTTCTGTACAAGACCCTTTTGTAAGCTGCGGCACATCAGGAATTAGGGAGACGTGACAAGAGTTTATTAAGATATGATAATACATTTTGACAGGCCTTTATTTCATTATCAAGACATATAATATATGAAGCTGATCATTTAATTCAGGATAGTAACTATGGACCAGCCAGTTTTAACAAATCGTTTTGGTTATTTGAAAAATCAAGGTTTATTTTATGTGTCGTCCAGAGTAAATAAATTGTAACACTAAAGATGAGGGGGCCTTTTCAGAATCTATTCACACTGGCATTCGCCCCAGTCAAATTTTAAAATTAGTCATGGTACCATGACATTGTGTAACACGCAACAAGGGTGACATACTAATTCCAACAGATTGGAACAAAAACAATAGCAAATCATATTTTGAATTAAACTATAGTTCACACACCCTAGCCTCTGTAAGTCGCCTTGGATAAAGGCGTCTGCTAAATAAACAAATAATAATAATAATAATAATAATAGTAATAATAATAATAATAATGCTTGCTTACTGTTGAAATGTGTACATCAGAAAAGCAATACTTGCATTGCACAGAACTTAAATTCTATATTATACTGTACTGTGGCCGTCACATTCTAAAAAGATGACATGTAAAGAAAAAAAAAATACAGGTCATTGAAAATTGGGTGGTCCTTTATCCTGAAGTAGTCAATGCATAGGATGGTAATGATAGCTCTTAAAAGAGGTGTGGTAAGGCAATGGCTAGGGCCTTTCCAACAACAGAATTGGTTTACCCCCCTCAGAACTCCATCTATACAGTATTTGTGTAGGGGGTCATGGGTGAAGCTGTGTATGAAAAGGTCAAACCAACTGAAAATGCAAAAACGAAAGGAAAATATATGTCCTAAAGCACAGGTGTGTTTTTTTTTTAAACAAAACCACCCACTTTTATTATAGTGTTTAGATTTAAACTTGATTGTTTGAAATGTAATTGCAGGTGTTATCATATTCAATATTCCGTTTTTTTTTTTTGGGGCATTGGTAAATGAATATTGAACAGCTATCCCACTTTTACATTCTATATTATAATTAGGGCTTCCGATTTTTGGTTTTAACCGATAAATGATAAAACACCCCTGATACAAAAAAATGAAATCGGTGTATAGCCAATAAACACCGGAAAAACTATGGAAATGGTAAATCAATTCACGTTGACCGCCACTTTCCTATTAAAAAATAAAACCTACTATGACTACTACAAAAAAACTACCTTTCCCAGTGCAGCTGGGCAATGTCCCTCCTTCCTGACCTGTATCAATGATTTGTTCTGAATACTTTAAACCCACCCCAACTACTGCGTGGCAGCACATTCCTACATTTCTATTGAAGACTCTGCTTGCAAGATTTAAAATGAGATTACAATTAGGAATGGAGGCTTGTTCGTGGGATTTAAATCTGTATTACAGTTAAGATACGGAGGATTTAGAACAGAATTGCAAATTGTGGCGACATGTAAAAAAATGCCTGCACACAAAAACCCCAGAAGAATGTGCCCGTGACAATAAGGATTTAGTTCTGGAAGACAGCAAAAGAAAGAAGGTACAACTTAAGTGTGCAAGTACTGTCGATTGTACTGTACCGTACATATTTTGACAGAAAAAAAATGCCCAAGCATTTTGGACCGAAAGTAACCGAAAACACTCATTTCATACAGTAAACAAAAAGTGAAGGCCCGGAAAAAAAAAAACAATTTACGTAAAACTTGAAAATAGCTAAAAATGAAATTAATAAACATTGAGAAACAGGAGCCCTAATTAAAATATTGGAGGAAGCAAGTATCCCTTTTTTGGCATTTGAATGATCGACAAATTAATGACAAAGTGCCCCTTCATGTGCTTGTATAGAAATGTTAACATGGCCACACAGTCATGCATACATGTTAACTTTAATGTAACGAATAATACCCTATAATCATTTTTTTATTATTTAATTCAAATCAGTATTTCAGGTTGACATGTCTGGCACAGATCCAGTACTTGTTCAAACTACATAATCACAATTAAGTAACTCATCCGAGCGTCCATCTCAGCGCTCTTGATCCATAAAGAAACCAATGAGAACAATAGGCACAGTGTTCGAGGTAGAGATGTGTAGGACAGAAAAACACACTGATACAAGGACCACCAAGACGAGCGCTGGGGGCTTTATTGCTTCCAGTAACAAGCAATACACAGTGTGATTAAAACTCAATAGCATTTTTTTATTACACTCAAAAATGTGAGGGCTAAGGGAAGAATGATATTTATTTCTGGATGTAATTTATAGAGAGTAGTATAGTCTAATAAATATGCAGTGTACTGTATGCATGTATACTGTATGAGTGTGCATTGCTAGATAGATAGAGAGAAATGATTATGTACATTTTTAAAAATACATTTCTGTTTATTACTGCTGTGAGTTGCACACCAAAGTATCAAAGAATTAATGTGTCTTTGCAGTGAAATTAGGCTTTTATAATATATTGTATTACGATATCGTCTGAGAAAATGACTTCACAAAAATCAATATAGCTAACCTGAACATCATCCTTGCAACCTGAAGAGGGCAGGCGCTGACGTTCTGCAGCTAATTGATCAAGCCGTGGTTTTATTGACTACATTTCATCCACCAAAATGTATCATTTCTAGTGATTGATTGGTATTCTCCTGGCTGTAGTTACTCCTAAAATAAAACACTTGCTGAAATAAATTGAAGGAAAGCAGTGTGCAATGCCGCTGTTTTATTTGAAGCACAGAGTGTGCTGTATCTGTATTTTACATTACATTGTACAAATGCTACGAACAGTTCCTGGAACTGTTTTTTATTTCTTTAATTTTAAGTAAATAGAAATACACTGGCAACAAGGCATGTTCAAGTATTAAAAACGCAATTTTTTATACTGTATAGTAAATTGCTGTGATTTCATTAGACCATCTGCTGTTTCAACTGTGGTTTACTGACATCATGACTGCTGTGGAACACAAATCAACATCAGGATTTCAATTTTTAGCAGCAACAACAACAAAAAAATGCCTGGTTTATATTTAAAGCTGTCTTGGCCCTGCACTGCACAGCTGACATCATATTAGTTAATAAACCACGTAGAATTATAGTTATGTGTCTGCAAACTGTGCAAACCAACATTTCACATGCGTTACAGGTAACACCTTATCTGCAATGGGCATGCCTTGTAGAACAATGATGTCATCATAATGCATTTTTAATGATCGGGCATGTTACAAACAATTACTGTCTTTTTGTGGTTTATTATCGCCTTGGTTTGGTTGTACTGAGTTTGGCATGAGATCTGACTCTGCTTATCTCATCTTCTTCAGGGAATACCTGAATAAGCAGTCACAGAGTCTGGAGTTGAGTGCTGGGTTTTGTAATGTGTTCCTACTCTCAAGGGACACTGTGGTACAGTATTTTCCGGAAGATGAGCAACAAAAGGTGAAAGAAAGAAATATATTCTTCTAGTTGACAACAGGGGGCGCATTCAGATGTAGTACATTGTCCCTCAAGTACACAATTTTACCATCAGTTTCTACTATGATATAAGTTTTGCAACATGTAAGGCTAGATTTTCATTAGGCCCATAGTTTTTTCTTTTTTTTTTTCTTCAAAATCACCACTTCTGTTTAAAAGCCTTTATTGTGTTGTTAGTGGTTCCTTCTGCCTGTTGGATGCCACAAAAAATAGTGTTTTGTATAACTGTTTAGTTTCAACTGACTCACAATAATGCTCTGGTCTTTTTTTTTTACTACTCAGTAGTGAGTCCCTGCTGACTGCCAGGATACATTCAAATAATATAGCCAGAAGGTGTTTTATAAAACAGCATTTAATATGTTTTGTTGAAAGAAAGAAAGAAAGAAAGAAAGAAAGAAAGAAATAAACATTTGTGTACTTATTTCCCAGGGCTGTCTTTTGTCAGTGGGAAGCTCTGTAAATAGGCACCCAGGTCTAATACCATAGAAGCTGAGATCTCTAAGGAATATCAGGGCGTTAGCATAATCCTACTTTTCCTTTTACACGCACCTTGATAAGATTGCATCTGGGAGCCAGTTGAAGGAAAAAATGTTATATTTGATTTAGTTATACAGGGACATGTTTATAAAAGCCTTTGTGGGAGGAAATACAGACATTCCTTGAATATATAATCCAAAAGGTGTGAATGTGTGTTTAATCCTTTTTTCACCTCCAACAGGGTTGACATTGTACTGTCAAACAAACCAGCTGTTTAAACAGGGCCTCTTCTTGTTTGACAAATTAGTGCAGTGTAACTCCACTACCTTGCTCTCAGATCTGTAACCAGTGGTTTACCTGGCAGAGCAATCACCTTATAAGTGTTGTTTGCACACAATGCTGTAGTCTTCTTCTTGAGTGCCTTTTAGAACTGTGCAGTACGTGCCCCATGGCTGCAATGATTTCTGATCGATACAGTCAGCCACACATGTGAAGGGAATACTCGATTTGCCTTTTGTGGCAGTATTGTCTAAAAAGTCTTTGTGGGTGCAATAAACAGTTCTAAGAATAGACATTTTTACATTGGAATTCATTTTCTTTCAACACTAATAACAGGAATATGGCCTCATGTTGGCAATTTTTAAAGGTGCCCAAATTACACGAGACCAATCAGAAAGGCAGTAAAAACAGAAACCTGGTTGAAATGTTTGTTTTATCCTGTGAACATCTTAATTTGTAACGTGCAATTTGCACAAGAGAGTAATTCTCATACAAGCATCAGCTCTGCAGAGCTTTCTCTGCAGAAGATTTTCTTTTTTTTTAATGACTGCAAAAGTTCTTTGAGCTGTAACCGGGAGACAAGCTGTTCCTTGTTAACCTGTCTGTGGTACAATGAAACCACAGGGCTCGAACCTGCCAGAGACAGGTGCTGCTTTCACACCAGAATCAAGAGCAGTTTCACTTCAAAGAACATCCCTTTAATCAGCCTCACTGGTTCAGGGCTTTTTAAGATGATGTCGTTTTTATAGTTCTCGGGCTGAAAAGAGTCACTGCCTGTGTAATAGCTTCTCTGTGCCTTCTTATATAATCAACTGCACTTCAGCATCTGTAATCAGTGCCCAGGTTGCTTATCATTTCTTTTAGCCTAATGAACTAAGTGACCTAGTAGGGCTTTCTGTGGAACAGAAGTCATTGCTGAGATCATCAGGATTACACATTGTTGCTCCAATTTTCCTAATTTCTATTAGCTTACCATGATTAGACTTCAAACAAACTAAGAAAAACAGTGTGTCAAAGCCATCTTAAAGTTACAGTGACATGATCGTTTTATTTACCTATGTACTGCATTATAAAAGAAGCAAGCCACACAATCCCTGTTAAAGATACAAAATATATCAATGGCAATATACAGTATAAACATGAACTTTAACAAGAGAATATGCATGAGCTACAATAAGTAAGCAATAAGGCACGACAGGGTGTGGGATATACTCTAATATCCACACGCCCCGGGTGCATTATAAATCACAAGGCGAAGCTTTGACCACCCGGGGCGTGTGGATACTAGAGTATATCCCACACCCTGAAGTGCCTTATTGCGCTTATAAAACGGGTCAAGTAACTAAATAAAAATAAACTTAAAAATGTAAAACATATTTATTTAACAAAAAGTATTTTTTATTAAATATCCTTCCACCTCTGACCTAAAAAAATACTCCCTTAAAACTTAAAAAAAAATAAAAAATAAAACCAAAAATGCATTAATTTAAAAAATATTATTATTATTATTATTATTATTATTATTATTATTATTATTATTATTATTATTATTATTATTGTTTTTTTAATAAACATTTAACTGATTAAAAACAAGACGCACTATTTATATATTTAGCCAAAAACAAAGGGCTGTTTCTCATGTTTGGTCCACATGATCCCTATTCTGACAGACTATACTGGAGCTCGGTGAAAATGAAAACCAGAATATGATTGTTTAAAGAACGCACAGTAGTATTTTATAAGGCTTTTCAATTTTGATTGAAAAGTGAATCAAGCCATATTGGCTGGATTGACTGCATTTTAGCAAAGTGTTTAAAGGATTTTCTTTTTGAGATTTTTTATGATTGTATTTATGTATTTTTTTTTGTATACTGTAGGGATGGGTCACAAAAAAATGAGTAAGCTTTTTAGAGATCCTATTTATAGATTTATTCAGAATTATGTTTTAATATTATTTGGCAAATGTGTTGCTATCAGTTATGAAGCATTCCGGTGTTGTCCTGTGAAAATGAACCGTTTCACATTCTATGACCTTCTCGGTCATATTCAGTTACAGGTGATGTTCTATAAAGATTAACCGTTTCACTGCAGTATTGCATTAGCCTCTGGCTAGATCAATGGTGCAGATCTTGCACATATGCATTTTACTTAGTTTACAAACCATACGATCAGATACACCCCTGTGGCAATGTGGCCATGCCCTTGTGCGTAGTTTATGTTTATATGTTACGTGTTGTGTGTAAATGTTGGTGTATAGGCATTGGTACACGAGATATAAACGGGTCTGTGTTTCACGTGTGATTTAAAATGTATAATTGTAGTTTGGCACGAGGATTGCACATCACTTCATGTGCAGATAAAATGTGTATAATGTGTGTCACGGGATTGCACTTAATTAATTCACGTGCAGTTGTACTGAGATTCCAATTGAATGATTGACTAGCAATCGAGTCTCGGTACAACTGCGTAAAAGCAGCATGTTTTCACTCACATGGGGTCGGGTGTGTTCGGTGAGTGGAGAACGGGTGTGGAAAGGAGAAAAGGAAAGTAAAATAACGGAAATAATAAGTGTTTACTCACCGTGTGTGTTTGTCTGTTCGTCTGTTTACTTTTTATCGTTTTGTTCGTCTATTTATTTTGGCCTCAAGTGCCGTGTCCTGTGTTTTGTGTTGTGTTCAAACCTTTTATTTTCTGTTCTGTTTAATTATTAAATGCTGCGCGCGATCACGCGCTCAGCTTCATCAAAACCCCAAGTCTCTGTGTGTTACTTCCTGTTTCTGGTCTGACGTCACCCACTGCAGCCGTCTTTGTGACAACCCCCCATTAAACATAAAAAATCAAATACCTTTTGAATATTTAATTTATTTAAATTATAATCAGCAGTAAAATGAAAGGTGCCGGTCAGGGTTCCAAGGATTTATCAACAAGAGCTTTCAGAAGCTGTTTTTTTGTAGTCTCTGGGTCTGTTTACTTGATGCTAGTAGCTCAGCAGGCAGCATTAAGTAGGATGTTGTTGGCTCAGTAGGATGCAGACTTGTTGTAGGGGTGGTGGGTTACGTTTATTTCTTGATTGAGGATATTTGTGGATCTTTATCCTACTACCAAGACTTCCCTTTGGTGTTTTATGGGGTTTCTTTACTGACTTCCTTTGAATCACACTTAACAGCAAAGATTCCATCTTTCAAATAACATAATTGTGCCATTAGAAATAACTTAATTCAGCTACACCTTTAGGGCTTTTAAGCTTAGCTGCTGTCAACAAGGGGGCTCTTTACTGAGCAAGTGATTAGAAAAGCTTATACCAGATATAAGTGCAGTATCTAAATAATGACTAAGCTTATTTAAAAGAAGTATACTGTTAAATGAGAGAACAAAAACCCTTACTGTATTTATTGTTAATTTGCTAAGAAATGTATTATATAAGAACATAACATTTGCAAACGAGAGGAGGCCATTCGGCCCATCAGTTGATTGATCTCAAAACTTTGTCAAGCTGGGTCAAGCTTAAAGGATTGTCAAGCTTAAAGGATCCCAGTGATTCAGCATCAACAACATAACTATGGCAGAACATCTTGTATCAAAAGTGCCACATGTCTTTTGAAATCCCAAAAGATAGGATTTTTGTAGTCTGGATCCAGCAAGCACGTATTCAAATTAAATTCTACTGGGCGTGACAGTGGAACTGGAGTTAAGGCTGTCAGATATTGTGTATAAAAAACGAGATACAGTTTCTTGAACAAGTCCTGTTTGTGTCTCCTGTGGCTGACATGTAGCACCCTGTGGCGTCCAGAGGGGAAATCATCTGCCGTGTAATGTGGCCTAATTATTTGCTGCAATGTTATAAAATGAAATGAGAGAGTTTATTTTCAAATGTTTCAAAAGGATTTCAATTTTTGTGAAGAGGCCTGTGTTCTGTCTAAGTATTTATATTGGCTCAGGCATAGCAGGTTACCTTCCGACCTCCCACTTCATCTTTCTCTGTAGCATAAATGTTTTCCTTAGCTGTGTCTCAGATAGTCGGTATTAAGAAAATGGGCACATAGATTTCGTCTCTCTTTTGTGGACCCTGTTACAGACACAAACTTGGTGGGAAGCAGACTATACGTACGTTTTGTAAATCATTGTACATATTGTGGTTTAGGTTTGATTTGTGACACTTTGTACATGTTAACATTATTTGCTCTTAGACTGTATCCCTCTTTTAAAAAACAAAATGCTGTTTAACATATTTATGATTGGAATGTACAAGTACTATTTCTGAATGGAAAATGGCTCTAAATGCCAAAGTTGAATTCTGTAATCAAAATACTTTTTCATATTACAATGTTTCAAAACAAGTATAAAAGGCCTATTGGTAATAAAAGAAAAACATTTTTTTACTAATGTAAGAGGACACCGTGATGGCATATTTTATTTTTAAACAAATGTCAGCCGAAAAACAAGAGCAATAAAAATACTATTGAACTATAGGTTTTTGTTGGTATCAGTTTCACATAGGGTGTAACCTAGAAGGTTTAATGAATATAACTTTTGTAAATCAATGTTGGTGTTTGTCACCCTATTAAATAAAGAAACAAATATTGGCAACCGCAGAACTCGAATGTTTTCATTAGAATGTTTCCCTTAGAATGTTTACTTTTTTAGTTTCAGGCTAGCTTGTTGGGTATAATTAGCATGCTAAAAATATGTGAATGTTCGTAGGAAGAAAAAGAAAAACTCCAGATTGGAAAATTAGGTTGTCATATAGTTCTTAAAAAAAATATATATATATATATATATATATATATATATATATATATATATATATATATATATATATATTTGAAGTGTGATACATTTTTTTAATCGCTTGACAGTCCTAATCTGTATATATACACTACCGTTCAAAAGTTTGGGGTCTCTTAGAAATTTCCTTGTTTTCGAAAGAAAAGCAAATATTTTGTCCATTAAAATAACATCAAATTGATCAGAAATACAGTGTAGACATTGTTAATGTTGTAAATGACTATTGTAGCTGGAAACGGATGGAATATCTACATAGCCGTACAGAGGCCCATTATCAGCAACCATCAGTCCTGTGTTCCAATGGCACGTTGTGTTTGCTAATCCAAGTTTATCATTTTAAAAGGCTAATTGATCATTAGAAAACCCTTTTGCAATTATGTTAGCACAGCTGAAAACTGTTGTGCTGATTAAAGAAGCAAAAAAAAATGGCCTTCTTTAGACTAGTTGAGTATCTGGAGCATCAGCAATTGTGGGTTCGATTACAGGCTCAAAATGGCCAGAAACAAAGAACTTTCTTCTGAAACTCGTCAGTCTATTCTTGTTCTGAGAAATGAAGGCTATTCCATGCGAGAAATTGCCAAGAAACTGAAGATCTCATATAACGCTGTGTACTACTCCCTTCACAGAACAGCTTAAACTGGCTCTAACCAGAATAGAAAGAGGAGTGGGAGGCCCCGTGCACAACTGAGCAAGAGGACAAATACATTAGAGTGTCTAGTTTGAGAAACAGACGCCTCACAGGTCCTCAACTGGCAGCTTCATTAAATAGTACCCGCAAAACACCAGTCTCAACGTCAACAGTGAAGAGGCGACTCGGGATGCTGGCCTTCTAGGCAGAGTTGCAAAAGAAAAAGCCATATCTCAGACTGGCCAATAAAAAGAAAAAAGATTAAGATGGGCAAAAGAACACAGACACTGGACAGAGGAAGATTGGAAAAAAGTGTTATGGACAGACGAATCTAAGTTTGAGGTGTTCGGATCACAAAGTAGAACATTCGTGAGACGCAGACCAAATGAAAAGATGCTGGAGGAGTGCTTGACGCCATCTGTCAAGCATGGTGGAGGCAATGTGATGGTCTGGGGGTGCTTTGGTGGTGGTAAAGTGGGAGATTTGTACAGGGTAAAGGGATCTTGAAGAAGGAAGGCTATCACTCCATTTTGCAACGCCATGCCATACCCTGTGGACGGCGCTGATTGGAGCCAATTTCCTCCTACAACAGGACAATGACCCAAAGCACAGCTCCAAACTATGCAAGAACTATTTAGGGAAGAAGCAGTCAGCTGGTATTCTGTCTATAATGGAGTGGCCAGCACAGTCACCGGATCTCAACCCTATTGAGCTGTTGTGGGAGCAGCTTGACCGTATGGTACGTAAGAAGTGCCCATCAAGCCAATCCAACTTGTGGGAGGTGCTTCAGGAAGCATGGGGTGAAATCTTTTCAGATTACCTCAACAAATTGACAACTAGAATGCCAAAGATCTGCAAGGCTGTAATTGCTGCAAATGGAGGATTCTTTGACGAAAGCAAAGTTTGAAGGACACAATTATTATTTCAATTAAAAATCATTATTTCTAACCTTGTCAATGACTATATTTCCTATTCATTTTGCTATATTTCCTATTCAAACTCATTTCATGTATGTTTTCATGGAAAACAAGGAAATTTCTAAGTGACCCCAAACTTTTGAACGGAAGTGTATATATATATATATATATATATATATATATATATATATATATATATATATATATATATATAGTAGCAGTTCATTTAGTAACAGTGAAGGAATCGTTTGAAGGTTTGTAAGCTTTTAAATGGAATTAAATTGCAAGTACAGTACTGAAACCATTAGTTTTTGCTTCTGTCTTTGTATATTAAATGGTATGCATTTGGTATGTAATGGTATGCAATGGGTTTTGGCCTGTAGACAAATACATTATTTAGGCCGCTTATCTTCAACTGTTCACCAGAAACCACATTTGTCCCCCATCCAAATAGGAGAATAAGTATTTTTGCAAAAAAAATGTTGCATTTTTGGGTACACATTGAGTCTTGTCAATTATTGATGAATTCCTGGCACTGACGGATATAAAAGCACAATGTATCTATTTAGATAAATTATAATGTACATTATAAATGTGGTTTAAATGTATGACATTTTAGCCATTGATAAATCATGACCTTGAACTGTCTAGTCAAATGTGTCATGAAAATAATAGTAGCTTACATTTGAGGACCACTTTAAGGCATACATAACAATCAGACCTTGTAAAGGAGCCCTAAAAAGCTTGGTTTACTGTTATTAGTGCAGTTGCGCTGTCTAATAAATATGTACCAAAATGCCAAAAGTTGTTTTATTGCTTCGCCTCATGTGCCTGCATTACTTAAAGCATGTGCACACTTTGTGGTATTTCTCTCAAAGACACAAGGGTTATGGTGTCTGTTTCCATGTGCAGCAAATGTAGGAGCTGAATGGCTTTATAAAGTAGAGAAAGACAACACTGAACAGTATTTCTCAATCATCAGGGGCTTAATGCAGCGGCTGTGGGTGCTTATTACATCCTTCTTCAATCAGTTTGTCAATTAGTTCCAGTCTGTTTTAAATTTCTCAGCCCTTCAGGCTTTTAAACTCTCAGTCATGAAGCAGCCTGAGCAGTGACAGGTTTTAAACCCGCACTCCAGCAACATTACTGGCACAAATGACTTGGTTCAAGTGGTTCCGAAGACCTAAATGAATCCCTTCATTAGGCATGCATTGTATATTCTTCGGGTTGGGTTAAACAGTGACCACATCTGACCACAGACTTGTATGCAGTTGCAGTATACCATCTTATACCATCCTATAGTAAATGCTAAACGTCTTCGTTTCACCACTCCTATTCGTTGTCAATCACCTCTGAAAGGGGTCATGAACTCATAAACTCCTTGGTATTCTGAAAACCTGATCATGAGGCCCCATTCCTACCTGCTAGGTTAACAGCCCAGCTGCACTAAGCATTAATGCAAACCTGGCTTTTCCATACACATGTTCAACTTATAACACCTTTCTCTTCTTTGATCTTCCTGACCTCAATCATTTCCCTGAGATGATTGATTGAGATTGGGATCCAAGATGTGTAGTTGCTAGTTGACACATTACCTCCCCCCTCCCCTTTTCTGCCTGAAAACAGTAAACATTGCTTCAAAGTGAAGGATATATTTTTAAGTGAATTGGACTTTTTTAAATTTCCTTTCTGTGCATAATCATGGATTTAATATGAGTTTTGTAGGTCTGTTAATAAAAATGGTATTTAAGTGAATAGGATGTATTGTATTTAATCTGAGCTATTTTTTTCCCTGTAAAGAAAATCGTTCATTTTACCACCCTGTAATATTAACCTTAACCCCTTCCCATGCTAAAGTTGATATGTTACTGACTTTGTCAACTGCCATATGTGCCAATTAAGATGACACATCATTGATCTTGTGCTACCAAAAGTTACATATTGGTAGCACAGAATACCAGAGATAACAATTAAAATCAGAGCTTAAAAAGCCTAAATATTGTAGTACACCAGATACTTGAACTAGATTCCAAATTCCAAGTATGTCTTGTGCAAACATTACTTCTGTGCGTATGTCGGCCCTTAATGAGCACTTCAGAATATCTGAAACTGGGTGACAGAACTGCAACTCATTTATTTTTGGCCTTAAACAACTGCACTTAAACCCCTGTAAATGTAACATTCAAATTGTTTACATCTAAAATGAATAGACAGACCACTTCCATGACATGAGGCATGCATTTAATGGTGCCATTGCATTCTTATGTGTTATTTGATCAAGATCATTTTTCATTGCTTATGCTTGTAAAGGACTTGACCAGAAGCTGGAATGTTTTAGAGCTATGTTAATGCAGTAGGAATGGCATTTGAACAGTATTTTAAAGCACTGAATCCATGTGCTCCTGACATGCTGGTTAATGTCTCAGGACAGAGCGTATTATGTAATATAGTTACAACACTTGGTTGAAAAATGTACATTTACATTTTCTGGCTTCCAAATAAAAATCCAATACTAATAGTAGATGACTTAATGTCACATTTTAACATTTTTAATAGCAAATAGGATAGGAGAGATGCATTCTAGTATCTTGTATTTTCTCATGCAATTTTGAAATCTAAAATGTCTTGTCTTTGAGAATTCAAGCAAATTTCCCACAATTATACATAAGTGCTGGCGATTGAAACACTGTTTAACTGGCTTTACTTCAAGAGTAACTGAAGTTTTAAACACGACATGCCTTATGTTGTTATTTTCAAACCTTAAGTATGATGCGTGTTGCTTAACAGTCTGTTGTTCAATTCCTTAGCACGATCTTTACAAAGGATATATCAATAATTTTTCAATAAGGTTTCATTATACTGTACGCTTTAAATCTGCAGGTTAGTGTACATTGAACAGAACTGACAGATGGCGGAAGACAGCTGGACTGTTCACAAGTGCCTGTGACTTCAGTCTCAGCAATAGTGAAAGAAAACATTCACAAGCATTCAACTATTTGAAAAGGAATATTTAAGTTTGCCTTCAACTGGCAGAAGGAATTTGAAGTTGGCAAACAGAGAGAAAGGGAGACTTCAAACATCTTGTAGTTTCTGAGAAAAGGAGCCATCCCTTTCCTCCCTGAGGATATTTGTTTCATTATTGCTACACACCATGTGTGACATTTTCAATATGCCTGGGAGAAGTTTGGGTTCTGTAAGTATTGTAACCTAGCACTGGGACTGTTTTTAATAGGTTGCAATTGTACTGACCTGATTTAACTAAACTATTGAAAACAACTTGGCTCTATCTATCATCATCTAACTCACGGTTATCAGACTAGATGTTTAAATATAGCTGGATTGTTATGCTGTTCTCTTTTTATCTCTATAGGTTTTCAGCACCATTTGTTAACTTCACTTGTGCCCTTGAATGTCTGCCAAGGTTATATGCAATATGGTACAACATATATAATCATCTTTCAGGATAATTATAAAAGGTGTCATTGACATAAATATTTAGTTTAATAGTAAATATGATCCATGGTGAAACTGAAATGTCGAAATATGGTAAAACCAAGAGATTATCCATATGCTGCCGAGACATATTCAATTAGATGTTCTTCCATACAAAGTTAATATTGTATATAGGTCTAACCGATTTCATGAAATTAAGTGCAATGCTGTTAGTCTACAATAGCTTCCTTTTGGTATTGTTTGGACAGGTGTTTCTGCTGTTCTGTTACATGCCTGACTTGTTCTACTCATAGACTGTGAACCTTAAATGACATAGTTATATCTTCCTCAAAGCAGTTCTCTGTGAAATAATGCAATACAGTATGTAAACATTTAACAAATCTACTGTTAAATCGCCATTCAAATATAATTCTGTTTAAGGGTACTGTAATACTGAATTGCTGAAAAAACCTTTGTACAATAAACTGAATCGGTACAGTGACTCGTTTTTGTTTTAATGTTTAGAATCTTTGTTGAGAAAAAGGAACGTTGAACATCCGGAGGATTGTTCAATAGGGGCAAGCTGTGCATTGCCCATGTCTGTCTTTTGTCATACCTGTTTGCAGGCCATCACTCAGCAACAGTCTAGTCAGAACGGAAGTTTGTCAAACATTGGTGACTTTCATGAACCTTGCTTCATATAACAAAAGAAGTTAAAAAGTACACGACAGTATAATGCCACCATGTACTAATATATAAACAATAACAAGTCGTTGTCATGCCATCAAAAACCTATAAATACCTCCAATATTTTGATTCAAACGCATGCTACCTTGAGAAAGATATGTATAACATATCGAAACGCTGGCTCTTTGAGCTAATTATATATATATATATATATATATATATATATATATATATATATATATATATATATATATATATATATATATACATATATACATATATATATATATATATATATATATATATATATATATATATATATTTATTAGGACTGTCAAGCGATTAAAAAAATTTATCACAATTAATCTCATTAATTTAATATTATTATTATTATTATTATTATTATTATTATTATTATTATTATTATTATTAATTGTTACTATGACTACTAGACTGGCCATCTACAAGACCAGGAAGCGTAAGATCACCGGGGAGGGTCTTTTTGACTGTGGGGCCATGTTCAGGAACCATGTCTGGTCCAGAGTTAATTTAGAGCATGCCCACGCGGAGTCCGCTGGCGACAATGCCACTTTTGTCGACCAGTGGGCTCTAGGGGGCGTGCTCTGTACCACCTCCCCTTTTGTTTTGCAAATTTAATTTACAGTCCTTTTGAACCGTTTTTTTTTCGTTAAATTAGTTAAAGCCTAGTCTTTGTTGGCACCCTTATTTGTTTAGGGGTGCTAAATTGAATTTTTTCTCCGGCCGCCTTTGGGCGGCTGGTGTACCGGCTGCCACTGGGCAGTTGGTGTAGTCCGCCCACTGGGCCTTAAATAGGACTACTACGACTACTACTACTACTACTACTACTAATAATAATAATAATAATAATAATAATAATAATAATAATAATAATAATATCCTTAACTGTAAATAAAATTGTTTAAAATGGATTTATTTATGTATTTAACCACGAAATTCAGCATGCAGCAGACTAAGGCTGGGTCCAAAACAAAACTTTGACAACCCGCTAATCGAACTTAACAAAACTGTATTTAATAGTGTTTTCTTTTTATGAGTAGAAGAAATAAGATAATTACAAAAAAGAAAGTGATTTTCATACGAAATGTGTTAATGCTTTGAAACTGAGTCGATGAGGTCGTTAATGAACGCATATCTCTTTAAAGCTTAATTGTTGCAGGTCACCTACATCACTTCCTGTCTCAACGACTAGCTAAGGGGAACTCGTTAATCAAAATGCATTTTAACGAGATAAAGAAAAAATGAATGGAAGCATAATTCGCTACAGGGTTGGACGATAATGACATTTTCAGATATTGGTTATCTTCTGTAAATTATCACGTAACCATGATTATCGGCTGAAATAAATAAAATATTAAAAATTCTTGTGATTTTATCAAATTTATACTTGAGCAGCATGAGAACCACCAGTCTAAGTCACTGAGTTTAGAAGAAAAACAAAAACTAGACAGTATATATGCCGAGTTTTTAAATTTCTGGTCTGTTCCCAGAACAAACATGAGTATAAATACACACCTATTGTAATTTGTATATTAATAAATGATGTAGTTTTCCTATAAAACAATATATATATATATATATATATATATATATATATATATATATATATATATATATATATATATATATATATATATATATTTCTTATTTAAACATTTAATTTGAGAATGTTTACTTTCTTTAAAAAAAAAAAAAAAGTGCAACCAAATGTATTAATATAACGAAACAAAACTGCTAATGTTACCTGGAAGCATTTGTTTTCTTTACTTGTGTGGCGAATATCTGCCATTAAGAGAATCAAACAAGGTTTGTGTTTGTGTGTGTGTGTGTGTGTATGTATGTATATAGAGTTTTATAAAATGGGTCTTTTAAATACTCTATCCTGATTGGTCAAAAGAGGTCACATGGGGGTATGAATATTACAGCATATTCCCATGAGTTGAAACTTTTTTTCAAAAAGGGGCGAATCGCTTGTAGTTATCCATATGCCACTAATTTTAAAAAATAAATAAATAAATAAATAAAAAGAAAAACGAAAAAAACAGTAACCATATTTAAATGTATATTAATAAAAATGACTAACCACATTTAATATATCATTTTAAATTTGCAATAAAGATGACTGATGAGGTATCAATTTTGATCTTTTGGGAAACCAAACTCTAGATGAGATTTTGGATGAGTCTGAATCAGACACCAACACTTATTCAAGTGGTGAAAAAAAAGAAATACTGCCAGGCATCGAACTTCCCGAAGCACAGCTTCTGGACATAGAAAAAGAACAGGAAAAAAAATACACCGAAGTCCACTGCCTGGGTATCGGGTGTGCTTTTTATGCCAATGTCCAAGTGTTTCAAAATGCAAACAACATCTTTGTTGCCACTGTAAAACAGTACCACAAATCTGGCATGGATACCTCCTGTCACTACTCCCGGATCACAAAGGACTATTAAAATAAATAAATAAATAAATAATAATAATAATAATAATCTTCCCTTACACTGTCCCGACACTGCCGCAGGTCTTGTGAGAAAGGTTTATTTTGAATATGGTCAGGCGTGGCAAAGAAGGTCTACGTGATTGTCCTGCTGCACTTCCTCAGACAACGACAAGGACAACAATGAATCAAACACCATGCTGCTCGAAACCGCTTGCTGCAGCGCCACCTACTGTTCACAGTGAACATCTCAAAAATGGGCCTGTAAATCTTCAAAGCTGCAATTTCAATGACTGTGTTCAATTTAACATCTATAAATAGTGCTTCTTGTTTTTAATCAGTTAATTAAATAATAATCATAATACTAATAATAATAATACTTTTTTAATGAATGCATTTTTTTAAGTTTAAGGGTATTTTTTAGGTCAGAGGCGAAAGGATATTTAATAAAAATTGCTTTTGTTAATTAAAACATGTTTTTACGATTTTTATAATTTTTTATTTATTATTTAGTTAGTTGACCCATTTTATAAGCGCAATAAGGCACTTCAGGGTGTGCGATATACTCTAATATCCACACACCCCGGGAGGTTAAAGCCACTCGGCTTCGCCTTGTGACTTATAACATGGATATTAGAGTATGTCCCACACCCTGTCATGCCTTATTGGTTACGTATACTATTAGGAACATACCGAGTTGCATGTGGCTGCTTGTGTGCAGACAGTTTAATAAAATTAACCGCCTATCCTTCCATTAAAAGTGAACTCTCTTCTATTTATGTAACTACCCTTTTTTTCAAAAGCAACACTATGGTAACAAATATATATACAAGGGTGCTGAGCACTCGCTTATTTTTCCCCTTGCAGTGCATAGGCTGCAGTACTCATGGCTGTAATTTAAAATAAAGAAGCAACAAAAGCAACACGTTGTTTAGACTATATTACGTGTTTGCCATATGTTTTTTAATTTTTTGTTGTTGTTTTCTTTTTGCAATTACATTCAGTGTACGTACAAAAAAAATTCCTGTGTCAAAATGTTTAATAGTCAAAAGTTACACTTTTCTACAGTAAATTTACAGTGAGCTAGCGTTTATTTTTATTTTACAAACAACAATATTTGTGTTTTTATGTTAGAAAACCAGTCATGTTTTGCCAGTGTACAACTTATTATCAAAATTAAACCATGAGGTAAAGTTAAAAACCTAAACCTAAGCTTACCTTCTCACACAGATCATGTTTTACTCTCTCAGACAGTTCAGTGCCGCTTACTGCTCAATGCAGAGCGGCTTCCTGCTTCATTAATTATGATTATCGGTAATCATTTTTCAATGCGATAAAATTATAGCTGCAAAAAAATGATTGTGATTATCGATATTATCAATTATTGTTCCAACCCTACGTTGGAACAATAGTGTACATTTATTTAGAACACTTCACATATAAAATGCTGATTTTTATCTGGCGTGTGGGTAAAAAATCGGACTGCACAGATTAAAAAAAATAATAAATAAATACAAATTAAACCTCACTAGTTATTTACCCTCTTTCAGAGGGATATTTTGCCACAGCTTACTAGGCCTATATACAACTCTTTTAATGTGCATTTTATATTTTATATTTGTTTGTTTAGCAGACGCCTTTATCCAAGGCGACTTACAGAGACTTGGGTGTGTGAACTATGCATCAGCTGCAGAGTCACTTACAACTACGTCTCACCCAAAAGACGGAGCACAAGGAGGTTAAGTGACTTGCTCAGGGTCACACAATGAGTCAGTGGCTGAGGTGGGATTTGAACCGGGGACCTCCTGGTAACAAGCCCTTTTCTTTAACCACTGGACCACAGAGCCATTTTGCAATCTTTTTTTTGGTTAAAAAGAAAATACCTTAAGCCATCTACGTATATTGGTTGGAATTTATTTTCTTATGTTGACATCTGCTTTTGTCTGTATTTTAGCATGTACGATTGTAGGTTATAAATAAATACGTTTGAAGTGCCATTTGTGTTTGTAGTTGTTAGCTATATTATACATGTATGTTATGTATGTAACACTTCATTATTAAGCTTTTAAAATTCCGATAGAACTCTCTACCCAATCTAATCATGCATTTTCTCTGGTACTCTTTGCTCCCCTGCGATAAGTAAACTCAACATGATTAGAAGTAGCCACCGAACACTTACAGTATTATAAGATGTTGTTATAATATATGCATACAAACGTGTGAAGGTGAAAGTGTACATTGTACATAAAGTGTGGGGGGAGTCTGACAACATTAAATACGTTTAGGCAAATTCCATGTCAATGATCTCGATCACATTCCTAGTGGATCTGTGTGCCCTTGTACGCCTGTTCTTCGTTCTTGTGTGTCTCAGAGACATGTGCGTCTGTTTGGTCAACAATAAAGTGCCATTACTGATCACTAAATGTTGTCTTGTGAATACATAACAATGGCATTCAAGCAAAGCATTGTGTGGAATTTCTTTGCCAAGCAGGAGAAAACAGAATTTGCAAACTCTGCTAATGAAATATTTCATTCAAAGGAAGAAGCACATTTATTTGCCTATTTATTTTTAAGTAAAGACTACTTATTTGATTATTTTGGAAAGAAACTATATTTGCGCAATAACTGTAGATAAAGCATTCCATATTGGAAGCCACATGGTTATTATTACTGGATCACAGAGTTATCACTGACATTATGTTTTTTTGTTTCCAATTTAGTTCCTGAGAAGAATAGTCGCTGTAGTTATTATTATTGAGGTGTACTTGCCGCTCGCTGTGTTATTGTTTTCTGTAAAACATTGATATCCTGTCAGTTAAGAAAAGGCTTCATGCAAAAGCTTGTTTTAACGTTGTCTTTATTACGCCGGACAGAGACCCGCGCTTTGCATTGTCATATTTTCTACATTTTCTTTAAATTCTCAAATTAAAAAATCAAAACCCAGGTATATAATAAGCTGTCCGAGGTCAGTCTAGACCTGTCCATAAATTGTCAGTAATGAGCCACAATGCATCTCTCTTAAAAACCCCTATTGTAATTGAAACATCCATTAAACTCACAGAAGTGATGTTGTAAACTATAAAGGAAAAACTGCTTGAGTTGAAAAGTACTCTCCCCGTCATAAATCCTGCACATCTGTTTTTAGTGACACTTTAAGCGAGATTGTTAGAGTTGCAAATGTATTTTTTAAATTGTAAACGCACGACTTCAAACCATGACAGCTTTGGCAAATACCCATGTTAAAGTTAGTTTCAGCAGCAGTGGTCAAATAGAACATTTCACTAGGTTTGATAGGTTTACCAGATCGATGTCATCATTCAGATAAGTTACACAGAATCAAGTTAACTAAACATTTGCGATTTATACTGCAGGAGGAAGTAACATTCTTCACCATTATATCATTGGGTAAAAACATACTGTAAGTTGAACTTCTTTAGACTGTACAGTACAATAATATAAACATAACACAGCATTCTAACAATAGAAATACCCTACCTTAAATGAGGGATAGTTGTTTTCTATTGCTAATAGCTTTTAGGTGGTGTTCTTTTTTTTAAAAATTTAGTAGTCACCAATTCTTTTTTTTGTTATTTTCTCCCCAATTTAGTAGTGTCCAATTATTTTGTTTAGCTCAGCTCACCGCTACCACCCCTGTGCTGACTCGGGAGGGGCAAAGACGAACACACACTGTCCTCCGAAACATGTGCCATTAGCCGCCTGCTTTTTTACACACTGCAGACTCACCATGCAGCCACCCAGAGCTACAGCGTTGGAGGACAATGCAGTCCTGGGCAGCTTACAGGCAAGTCCGCAGGCGCCCGGCCAGACCACAGGGGTCACAGGTGTGCGGTGAGCCGAGAACACCCTGGCCGACCTAACCCTCCCTCCGCCCGGGCGACGCTCGGCCAATTGAGTGCTGCCCCCTGGGAGCTCCCATCCTCGGTCGGTAAAGGAATAGCCTGGACTCGAACCGGCGACGTCCAGGCTATAGGACGCATCCTGCACTCTACACGAGTGCTTTTATTGGATGCGCCACTCGGGAGCCCCCAGGTGTTGTTCTTGACTGAGACTCAGGGAAATGTACGTCATCTCATAACAAATAACTTCCTTTATAAAATGAAAATACCAAGAAAAGGCTAAAACAATGTACAGTAGAACAAAACAACATTAAATTAACATACTGTAACGGAGTGCAGTGGAAATGTGCTTGTCAACACAAGTTTGTGATACTTTTGCTTATGCAGGGGTATGCCTAGGGCATGTATTTCTGCGTCTGGAAGTTTGATTGAATTGTGCCATAAAACAGGACTTTTTTTTTTTAATCCATTGAGTTCTAGAGTTCTTGCTGGATTAAATGTATTATTAATATCTGGAAACATATCTTGAATTAACTTTATATTATCTGAGTGTGTCTTAAAACTGTATTTGCGTATTGATATTGGATACTTCTTCTTCAGTTGGGCAGCCTGTGGTTCTATTGGACAGGACCCTATGGCCTTCCTTTGTTGTTTTCCTTGCCTATTGTATTAGCATCAAAGCTCATCAAAACATTTAAATGAATCTCTTTATTTCACTGGTAGCTTTAGGTGAGGTTTAGCATGACAGCAATATGTGTGGTCAAGAGTCTTTTTAGGTTACACTACAATGAAAATAATCACCTTGTTTATAAAAAAATGATATTTTAGACTGTTATTTAATGTTATTCAATCTGCAGTCAAGTACTGTATGAACAATTCCTTCCACAGACAGTATTCAGAGTATGGCTAGACAGTTTCTGTACTTTGCATAATATTTGATGTTTGATATTGTATTTCCTTTTTTATTATTATTCAAGTATACAGTTTTTATTTTAAAAGTGTGCTTGCCATTCTTTCAATTTTTTATAAACGTAGGTAAACCTAAAGAAGTTTGAAAGCAATTAAAAAGAAACAACCAATATGTTTGTATGTTGGATGATGTTATAGCGTTAATGGGCTATGCTGGTTTCCCAGTTCTATAAGTGTTTTGTAGTCTTAACCCTGTTTTTAGTCTAATTCTGTTTGACTTTATAACAATTTATGGTACGCAGCCTTCAATCACAAAGCACATGTTTAGAGAAGAAGATAGTGTTTTGTATAACCATAGATAAGGTTATCAAACATGAGGGAATAATATAAACAGGCCGGATATTTTTGTGTTATTGAATTATAAAGACAAGCATAAATAGGATCTATAAGGCAAGGCACCAGAACTAACAACTAGCTTGATAAAACCACTTCTTGTGTGGAAATTATTATTATTATTTGTTTATTTATCCAAGGCGACTTACAGAGACTAGGGTGTGTGAACTATGCATCAGCTGCAGTGTCACTTAAAATTACGTCTCACCCGAAAGACGGAGCACAAGGAGGTGAAGTGACTTGCTCAGGGTCACACAATGAGTCAGTGGCTGAGGTGGGATTTGAACCGGGGACCTCCTGGTTACAAGCCCATTTCTTTAACCACTGGACCACACAGCCTCCAAATGGTTCATTGATCATTGATAAGGTACCAAAAAAAGACAATTGTTTTAGTTGACATTATAGGAATGTTGGCATTATGTGCCATTCATGAAAATATTTTCTTACATTGGATGGCATCAATGTTAGACTACTGGAGAGCCCAAGACTTTTGTGTATCAGTATACAGCTGTGGCCGAAAGTTTTCCATCACCCTATAGAATTAACTTAATTTTACTTCATAAACTTCAATGAAACCTGCTGAACAATGTCACGTTAACATATTGAATTACATACTGCTTTGTAGTTTTCCATATACTTAAGAAAAAACTGACAAAAATATAAGAATTTGACATTTGTTTAAGTCTGTTTGGGATACAGCAGGGTGATGTTGTGACTTGTCTTTTTGGTGTCGTCTGTAAGTTTTCAGGACCGAAATGAAGACGCTGTTTGCTGTTTTAAAGTGGGTATCTAAAATTAGATTTATATACTGTCCAACTGTGGGAGAATTTAAAAAACGATTCAGGCCAGCTCGCATTAAGCTTGTGTAGCTGCTAACTGAATACTGTGTGCCAGCTGATGTTCTCACTTCAGCAAAGAAACTTCTTGAAAGTGTGTTTATTTCAGTCTTAGATGCAGTTTGCCAGACCATATTATTTTTTGTTTGTGTTGACCAATCATTAAAAACAGACACAGCCCAAGTGGTTACTTTTTTAGTATTCCGCTCTTCTTTATTGTCTTCAATTGTATTCATTTCAGCAGTACTGAGAGAGAGGTGTCTTGTAGTACTCACGGTTTCATTTTGTTCCTGACATTTTATTTTAAATAAAAACTGTTGCGGTCTAAATCCCCCAGGAATGTGTGGACATTGGAGTCAACAAACAAGTTAAAATTTACATGGAAGTCTGACATTGTATTATTACTTTGTTTTTATTGGGGAAAAAATGGCAGCCTATTCAAAATTATTTTTTCAAATGTTTTTAAACGCTTGGCGCAATAATATCTGTTTGTAAAAAGTCTTAGTTGAATATATAACATGTTGGCTTAAAAATCTGTTCTCTAGTTTCCCTAAGGACTCCTGGACAGATTCCATTGGGCCCTGAGATGTATTTATGTTAAGGTCCGCTAGCTCCTTAGTACATCATTCTCTTCTATAGCAAACTCTGGTAATGATGTTTGTGTACATTCTGTTAACCTTGGTATATTGCATAAATCCTCCTTTGTAAATACTTGTACAAGTACCACTGCTGTCACGTAAACTACTGACTTCCTCTTTCAGTTTCCTTTTAGCATTAAAATATTGAGAAAACCCTTTTGGATTAAGTTTACTTTCTGCCGCTACTTGTGTCTCTAATTCCCTTTTCACTCTACTAGTCTGCTTTTTAAGGTCTCTACAGGCCTCTCTGTATTCTATTTGTGAGACTGCTCCCTTTGATTTACTAGAAAGATATACTTTTCTTTTTAATACCCAGCGTGGTTTCTTTTTCTTAAGTTTACCTTTTTTTTTCAACATCATTATCTACTAGTATTCTGTCCTGGTCTATGTTTATAAGCTCCTGTTGCATTCCTTTGTCATCAACCCTCCTGAAATTGTATTACATTGTCTTTGAATTATGTACTGCCCTTGATTTATTTACCACAAACTTTATCATATTATGGTCAGTTATTCCTCGTGGTTCTATTACCTGCAAGTCGTGTATCCTTGCGTCATTGTTTGTTAATACCAAATCTAGATATGAATTGTATCTAGTCAGGGCAGTCACCATTTGTGATAAGAAACAATCTTGCACTAACTCTATCATTTCCATGTCTGAACTGTTGTTTGAGGTCATGTGGTCCCAATTTATGTTTGGGAAGTTAAAGTCTCCCATAATTAGTATTCTAGCTGAGAGGTTTGGTTTATACTAGAATTTCTAACTTTTTTATTTTTATGGTGGGGTAACACATCAAGCTTCCTGCTGTAAAGTGAAAGAAGGACTACTGTAAAGTGAAATACACTGTTATTAGTTTTGTTATTTTTGTTATTAGTATAACTCTATTGTGAGTGTAAACTTTTATCATTGAATAGAATAGACACATTTGTATATGCTCAATGGAGAGACAGCAGTGAGCGCTTGAAAGCAGATGGAGAGGATTTAGCAACAGTCGCAGTAGTCCATTGGTCCATTGCAGACAAGTAGGAAGCACTGTGTTTTATGATTCATAGTAGAGTGATTTTTTCCCCCCATTTCTATAAGAGCTCACAGAGCTCTCCAGATTGAGCAAAATTGTTGATCTCAATAATCGGTGCTTAAGTTGTGTTATAAAGGCCAGCCACCTCTTATCAGTGGCAAGCAGGAATTGTTTGTGAGGTTTTTCCAGTCGTATCTTTCAGATATAGTTCCTTTTGAATTTCTGATTCCTGATATCAGGCAGTGATGTTGAGCAAGAATCTGCCGGAGAATTGAAGATAAACTGAGATGAAAAACTAGGTTCAAGTTTATTTTTCCAATGTTTTGTTATTTTTATATCCTCTGCAGACCCCTCCCCCAATAGCTGTTTTCTGTCACATACAGTTTTCTTCAGACAAAACAAAAGACAAGCAGTTCACTGACATTACATTCCTTTTAATAATATTATTGCGTGGCTAGATAGAAAAAAAAAAAAACAAGACAAGAATAAATATCAGGCCTGTCAAAAGAAGTGGTGATCCTTTGCACGTTTTCAAGAGGCTTTGGCACTACAGTTAGATATGCTCAAACATTTTGTAACACTTTGATGTGTAAGTATCCTTGTGCTGAGAGATTACAAACATTGCATGTTCTGTTTGTTTACATATAAATTGCAAATGTGTTTTTTTTTATTTTTTTTATCAAGGCATTATTATTGTATACGTTACTGAGAATGCTTTATTTAACTATTTTTTAAAATAATACTGTTGGTCTTAGCTCAACAAGCAATTCATGTTCAAGCGGTAATGTTAAAACAGATGAGAGGTATTTAAATGTTCTGTTTACAGTATAATGAATCCATCCAGGTCTTCTTTTTCAATTGAATATGTGGACAGTTCAGGAAATAACATGAAGGCAGCTTCCTGTCTTTCAAATGACAATGGGCTGCTGAATTGGATATTTTTAATTTACTTGAGGCTTGATGTTTTTGGCTGGCCTTTATTTCACTATCTGTCTTAACTGACATGTTTATAAATACGTGAATAAAGGCTTGTTATTTGGTGTAACAGGGGAGATCTGTACTGACTGTCTGGCGCATGCATGGTTCTGCAGGAAGAGGGCAGCAGTCTCGCAAGATCTGCCTGTCAGTCATAGCGATGACACGGAGAGGTGGGGAAGAGGGTGTGTTGGCTTTCCCTCTCTCTGAGTGGCTGAGAGGCGGGCCTTCGGGGATTGTTCGGCCCATAAGTACTGCGCTTGGTTATGCATTATAAGTAATGTTCAAGGTTGCCATGTGTAGTAAGGGCTCCTGCAGATAACCACACCCTCTGTTTGCCATGGCATTTTCATTGCTTTGGTCTAGCTAAAATGTTAACGCAAATGCAATACTTTTAAATTGCTCTGAAACTGCAAGCATTGATCTTGAACTGGACCATCCGGTACAACAAAATACATAAGTATACCAGGAACTTAGGCGAGGTGTACATTATGAAAATAACAAAGTGGTTTTAGGCAAGAAAACAAATGAATGCTTAAGTTAATATAGCAGATTTGGTTTACTTTTCTTCATATAAGGCAGACATTCATTTAAATGTACTGTATTTTTTTTCTTAATAGTTGTGAATTTTTTTATCATGCATGTAGCTATTACAATTGAACATCTGCTTAAACAACAACAACAAAAATATTTATATTGAAAATTAAAACGTGAGAATAACATTGAGAATAAAAGGCAATCAGTGCATGTACATGACCAGTAATATTCCACTGCATATTCGGAATATTGGAGATTGCATATTCCACTCGATATGCGAATACGAAAGTGGAATATAAAGCCATGTAAACAGCATATTCCGACTATGAAGCATAACCCACAACAGACACGTTAAACAACAAATACTCACAGCAGTAAACATGACGGCACATGCGAGAAAACGCAGCTACTTTTGGTCTGATGGGGAGACATCACTTTTATTAAGGATTTTAAAGTATTGAGAAAGAAACAGATCTGTGCAGAAGTGTTTAAAAGGGTGGCGGCAAAAATTAAGAAGGGGGATTTGAGAGAACTGTGGATCAAGTTTGTCGTCGATGTAAAGTTTTAAAAGCACAGTACTGTAAAGCAAAAAAAATAAATAAATAAATACAGAGGTGGGGCAAATCTATTAATTTTTCCTTACTTCAACCTTATGAATGACATACTGGGTGATCACCCTTTGTTTTCACCGACCCGGTACAGTATGAGAAAGTGCATCCCATGAGATAGTGCACCCCTTCAGCGCAGCAGTGTGCCTTTAACATGTGCACTTCATGCGATGAGTTTTTAAAACTGGAAGAAGAAACAAGCACATATTGTACATTTTACTCTTTGCAAGCTTTTCCCACATCTGTACTTGTGCTGTAGGTGTGTTTATTCACACAACTTTTTACTTGTATTACAAAATCGACTATAAGTGTATAAAAAAATAGATGTTGTATTCAATGTTTTATTAAGTGTAGCGCTGTATATAACTAGTAAGTAGTAAAAATTAAAGAACAAAAAGGAAAAATGTATTTATTATGTAAAGGGTACATCTCACGAGGTGCACTTTCACACCAGCGTGGTAGACATCGGGTTTGAAGAAGAAAGTATGTCATCACGGTCTAATATATTAGCCATCACATTCATATTATCTATTTATTTATTTATTTATTTGTTTCTTTCTCAAAATTTCTCAAGTGCCGCTCACCAGTAGGTATTGGGGCGCTGTATAGATACAGTACAAAATGTTCTTACAATTTGAGTACTAAAGAATATACAGAAAACAAATATCAATACATGCTAGATCTGCAAATATACAAGTACATTTAAAAAACAGCATTCATTTATTTATTTATTTATATGCAATTACAGCTCTCGATAAAAGAATTTTAATCAAATGCTCTTTGAAAAAGCAACTATGCATATGATGATGTAATTATAAACACACAGTGTTTGCCTTATTTATTTATTTACTATGGTTATTATTCTACTGTACATTTGTTTACTGTAGGCTCTGTTGATGATGTGCTTGGCTAAACAGGGGCAACTCATCTTCAAGCTGTCCCCTTGTTATATTAATAAAGACATAAGCGTGCATGTCTGCTTGAACACATTGCACTGAATTAAGACCCACAAGCATCTACACAATCTCAAAATATCAGATTTCATATCTGAAAAAACAAATAACAGAAATATACGTCCACACCACCAGCTCTTTACAGTAAACAACAAACTGTTCTACTACAATCAGTACTCTTTTGGTTTGCAGCGGGAAGCAAAGTAGGCATGTGTTAATCGCATAAAAGGAATATTCCGTTTACCATGGAAACACAGAATATGAAAGGAATAAGAGAATTCCGCCTGCATGCATGCAGAGCATTCGGAATATTCAAGTATTCCGAATACTTAATATTCTGAAATACTTGTGCCATGTGAATGTCCTAAATGACACCAGTGGTTCCTTAATAAATCTCAATTAGAATTATCTTCCTTTCTTTCAAGGCCCTTGGTTGCCTCTAGGTGGACAGATGGGGTAGCACGTAATAGAACACCATCTGCTTGGCTCCCTCAGGATAGATGCTAGTATTTAGCCTGTGTTGAACTATGATCCCATGTTCACAGGCTCACACATCAAGAGTGATATAAATTGAACACTTTTTTTATTGTTTTGATAAGACACAGCTTCACAGAGGGGCAGTTTTGTGGTATTTATTGTAATCTGGAAAGAGCAGACAAGCTGAAATTGCCAGTCTATCAGTACTACTTATAACTCCAGTTTAGCCCTTTGCAGTTGACAGTATTAAATTAAGGATTATCTAGCCGGTGGCATGCAGAGATAACTGATCAGGAGAATCACACAGATTTCCATCTCTTGGATGAAACCCCATTAGCTGTAATTGTGTATCGTGTTGTTGGCTGACTAGGGCAATTCTAAAGGGAAAGTTTTCTTAGAGTGATGTTACACAGGGATGCGTTTGCTGAGTTCTCTGTGATTTAAACATATGGGCTTCATGTTTTTTAAATGAGGCGTACTGATAATGAATTGGAAAAGAACAAATGGCACAGTTTGTGCGAATGGAATTAATTGCTAGACATTAACACAGGGACATGGTAACAAATGCTAAAAAATAGGTGGATTTAGTAGTTTCATAAACCTCAAGGCAAAAAATGTAATACATTAATGTTTTATGGTGTAGCTTTGCAGTCACTTACAACTGTAGTCAAACATTATGTAATGTCAATAAACAGAATTTTTAATTAACACTTCACGTGATATAAATATAAATGGACAATAATGGACATATTTAATTAACATTTCACATGATATGGAATATATTATGCACATGGCAAATGTGCTGAAAAAGATATTAAGGAAACCTGTGCATTGTCTCCGAAGAGTTTGAGGGAATTAGTTTCCATGGAAAACAACTAGGTGGCATTTAAAATGAAGTGAAAGGGTATCTGTATGCACAGTAAAAAGCATTCAATCATAAATTAGTGTGCATTAAAATTGAAGCCAGGTCTCCATTTTGCAAGAACCTGGGGGTGGCAGCTGTAGTTAAAGTTTGCTATTTTTGCAAAATAAAAAGAGGAAAAAAAGGTATTAAAAAAGGATGTTCCCGGGAAGCGCCAGCCATCCAAGACCAAAGCAAATATTTGTTTTTGGAAGAGAGAAGCACTGTCCTCAGAGCAGCCAATACAGCGAAAGGCAGAATGGAGGCACAGGGCTTGTAGAAGTGGAAGTCAGATGAATGTCATGCTTCTTAATGTCCTATATGACGCAGGGATTCTCACTGCAACTTGCGAACAAGATATAAAGTTCAGTCAGCTCTGGACAGCAGGAGGCAACAGACATGGTATCTTCAGCAGGCAGCAAGAGTGGCCTTTTTATTTAGATTGTTTAAGACTTGACTAGCCCACTGATTAAAAGAAAATAGAAAAAAAGACATGATTTAAAGTTTATTCATTTCCTGGACTTTGTGGTATCATTGACACATTGTAACATGGCTGCCTGTCCTTATTAAAATGTCACTCCTGAGGGAGAATGATAGTTTAACTGCAGCAGTGAGGTGAAAGTTCAGCAAGGTCTGTCAAAAGTAAAGAGTTCACTGTACTTTTTAATTGTGTTGGTAGCACTTGACTAGTTGGAAAAGCCTGCTGGAGACTGTTAAGATACTCAGCATTATCTCCTCGTTTTTGTGTTTGTGATTCTTTTTACCCCCTTTAGTGCAATGAAATGTAACCTTGGGTGTCCACTCCAGTCCCTTGTCAAATGAATCAACTTGAAGGTACTCCTTCTGGATCGTGCCACTCGAAATTTTTCAGCTGGACAATCGCCATTCACACATTCTTATAACTAATTGGATTATGGGCGGTTCAAAAGGATTTGAACAAGATAATTAGTTTACTTCTTAGCCCTCAATGTAACAGGGGGAAATCTTTCTGAGAAAAAAGATAGACAAAGAGGTCAGAAAATGTGTGGGAAATAAGGTAAGGTCTTTCAAACAGGGGCTTCATCAACACTGAATTTGTGAAAATCTCTTAGAGTATTAGTCCTTTACCACAGACAGCTTGACTCCTTCGCTTGGGCCACCGGAGGTGCAAAAAAAAAAAAAAAATAGATTGTCAGGTACTTTGTAGAGCAAAGAGTATTCATTTAGCTGCAGAGACTTTCTGTCACTCATTTGCTGAGGAATAAAATAGGAAATTAAATGCAAGGCAGCAGGGCTGGCAAATTAGTGATGAAATGGCCCAAAATGTATAGCTGGAGTTATAAAAAACAGAAAAATAATGTTCTAAATGATATTTAAAGCATTTTAGAAACAACTAGAATTACACCATAAATGTATTCATAAACCTCTTGTTTCTTAGAATATTTTCACATAGTTCAGGTGTTCTTACATAAGAGATAGACAACAGTTTGGCTGAAGGCTCTGGGTTAATCTTTATTGCCATGAATATTTGACTGTAGAAGGCGACGTCCTGCAGAAAAATCATTACAGTCTCCAATACATCACCCAGAAGTATAATGCTCTTGAGGTTTCATCAACCTGCTATAAAATCAATTCTCGATTTCACAGGGGTATGCATCTTATTAGCACAAGTACTGTATTACATCTTTGTTTGTTGTGTTATAGGCATGCTTACAGATCTAACAGATTTCTCAAGGTGTATGTTTTTCTTTACAAGTCATCTACATGAGCTGGGAATCTGTAGACAGTAATATATTGTGTGAATGTGTGTGTGGCAAGACTCTCACTTCCAAAAGAGCAGCAGGAAGCACTTATAGGTTCTGCCCATGTTTTTCTGTCTCTAAAACTCCTATAAACCACAATCCTGATCAAAGCTGTCAGAAATTGTTAGGAAACATACCGCCCCAGCCCAGGAGGTAAAGTGACCAAGCTCCTCCACGTTCAGGCGGAAGAAACAGCAGGGGCTGCTCTAATGAACTCTCCAACAGCTCTGCTGAAACAGCTCCTTCATTTAAGTATAGTGCATGGGGTGTGGGGAGGTCAGACTACAGAGGAACTCTTCAGGACCCAGGGAAGGGAAAAGACCTTCAGTGGATACATAGGAGGAGGTGTTGCTAGTTTTAATTTATTATTTTATTATTTTAATGCCCTTGTTTTGATTAATGCAGATCTTTATATTTCAATACACAAAGGCAGTAGCTGTACTATAATACCTGCACCTATGTAACATGCTTTGATCATGTGGTTACTGCAGATCTGTAAATAATGCCAGTCCCATCTAATTACAAAAAGGGTTGCCTTATGTATACATGCTAAGTTAAATAAATAAAAACATCTTTTTAATCCACAAGCACAAAATAATGAGCAACCAAATAAATCTTGAATTGGTAAGATTTGTGTCACCACCACAATGTGCTCCACTATATCACTCTGGATCACAAAATCTGTAACAAAATACCAGTCCTACATTGTAACCAAAAGTATAAGCAGAGATGAAGATGTTTGTATTCTAGCAGGATTCAGAAGTTATTATGAACCTCCCAAGTCTATTAGCTCATTTTTTACTGAAAGCTTGCATCTGTGTTTACATACTTAGGGCAGTTTTCCAATGGAAGCATTGCAAAAAAATATATGTACAGTTTCCTGAATAGTGTCTGAAGAATCTAATTGAATTGTATTTAATTAAATGGTTATATAAAGAATTCTGCAAATGCAGAATACTCATATTAATATAATTACAGTTTAAAAGTAAGAAAAGAAAATGCGTATCTTCATGGAGTAGATTTCATGTTGAGAAATATGATCATTTTTCAAATGTTGATAAATGATTTTACATTATAAACACTGAGTGGTTATGCTAAAGAAGCTGCAGTTCTAACTGAGTACATTAGACATGCATTTTTTCTTTCTTTTATTTACAAAGGACCCCTGATGGAAGAAATGTGGCTTTGTAAATTTGTAATGAATATTAAAGTCTGTCAGCCTGTCATGGCTCAGTGACAAAGTGCATTCAGAGCACAATGAATGCTTTTTTGGAAATTTGGACATTAAACAATACAATATTTCTAAGAACAAACTTAGCTATGAATGCTTTTTTTTCTATCCCTCATGAGATAACCCTAGAGCTGCAGCTTGCACATAGGCCTGGCAAGCTTGTGTTATCTACAGTCCACGTGGGGGCCATGTGTCACTCTTTCAATGAAGATATATAGCTCAGAGTATAAGTAAAGAGGACCATCTGATTAATATACATCAACTATGCTTGTGTTGCAGCCTTTAAATCAATGTTTGGCCATTTGTGCAGATGGTAGTTATTTTTCTTGTGAAATAATGTACTGTAATATGAAGTACAAGCAGCACACATTTCTTTGAGAATTGAAGATATAACCATATGGTTAAATGATGCAGCTGGTACATCAAAATGTATTAAAACAATCATATAAGCCATCCCAGTTCTCAGGTGATTTGTAATAAAGTATTCACTTTTAACCCTCTTGTTATTTAAAGGTCTTGGGTAGTTGATACTGCTGGATTTTATTAGTACTTCCAATCGTACTTTGAGGGACAATAACGTTTTAACAATAGCATTTGTGGTAAGACAAATTTATAGAGTGGCAGAATAGTTTTAATCGAGGTAATACATGAAGCTTTGAAAATCTTAACATGCAGTGATGCAGCCCTGTAGTATATATGATACATATTCTAGTATCTTCTTCCCAACTCTTTTCATCCATTACACTTATAGTTACAGTTAGAATACAATGGAGTCTATTCAATTAATCTAGAGAGGTTATAAAAATATTGAAATAACTCAAATTGACCATTCTGTGACAGGTGAATATGAAACACATGTAGCACCATCAATAACAATATAATATTTATCAGAACATGCTAAAACTAATAGTTTAGGGGTTTTTCTGCTTAGCCTATATGTTCTTGGACTTGTCATAACTGTAAAGGCTGCATAAAAGCTTCATCATACATAAATATATTTGACGTTAGCAGGTCCACAGCATGACAGCAGTTTGTACTAGACAGTACACAGACAGTACATGAACTGTGGTTTATACAGACATCCTTAAATGTTGGTTTAGACTTTAGAGCTCCATAATTGAAGCCAATAGATTGTGCTGATTTAATGTGCAATATACTAGTTGTGTGAAAATAAATACTTTCAAGTACATACAAGTACATACACTCCATTTTGACTGTATAGTGAACCACTGGCTGATATTATCAAGAAATATTGTCAGTCTTGTAAACTATACAGAAAAGATAAGAAAAAAACCCAGAAATGATTATGTACTGAAGTTAAGACAACCTTGCAAACATTTGTACACCCTGGGAAGCAGACTTCAAATGACTGTACTGCACTGTATGTGATTTCAAATGCAAAAACACGACAAAGAAATGTGTTTTTAGTAGGCTGACTAATAAACACTGCTCACAGCTGATTGGGTTATGTGTCCCTTCATCACAGGTGCCAGATGTAGTGGAAACATCAGTGTGTAAAGACGTGTGGGAAATATAAATTGTAGGGATGAGCTTCAGTGGCAGAAATGAAAATGCATGTGATTTCTGTATAAGAGCTTGTCTTGTTAAACATGACAGGAAGAGATGATAACAGTTAATAAAAAGTAGTATCGGGGGGTGGGGGTGTCACAACAAATTGGTAGGTAGTAATTTACCTGTAAAAACACCATCCTTAATAAACTGCGTACAGTCTCAGACAGAGACAGTCAGACTTCCTAGCATCCTCAGTCAATGTGGCACATAATAGCACACCACTTTGGGTAGCAAAATGTGTGCATTGTTAAAGAAAGAAATATATTTGGCACATCCAATATAAAGTGTTCACTTTATTGTGACAGAAAGCTGTCAAAATCATGTATGTTCTTGCTGATGTGAGCTTTTCTAACTTAAACTCAACTGTTAAGCACACCCCTTTGGTACATCTCAGTGGACTCTGCTAAAGGTTTGCTTCTTCTTTAAAGCCAACTGCAGTTCACAGGTTAAGAGTGCAGGTTAAACAGCTGTGTTCCCATCTCCCCTGCCATCGAGGGTCTATGCTCTCATTAAAAGCATGTGACAACTTGCTGTCAATACTGTTCAATCTAACGCTTTGTAACATGGACTACTTTAGTACGAGGAAAGTAATACATCTTTATGTCACTTTGATTTCTGGAGGGCTCTTTTGTTAGAATTTTTTTTTCATCAGTAAGGATCAAAGTAGTCCTTTTCTTTAAAAGACATTTCATGAATTGGAACTGTGTAGTGGCTACTTCCTCATCTCTAAAATAGGCATTTTCAGCTTATGTTTTAATTCGTCCGGCAATGTCAAAAATGAAAGGGAAGTTACGCAGGAAACGGAATGAATTATAAATCTTTTTCATAACCAATGAATGCATGAATACAACTCAAGATCTCTTTCCTTTCCCGGTAAAGAAATTATAATGAGAGAAATTGTGCATTGGCTGATGCAGTTTGTAGTAAAATAAGTCTATATTAACATTACAACAATTTTGGTGCTTAAGGTTATTACATATGCATTTTTTATATGCTGTGTAAAAGAAGTGCCACACTATGATTTATATCCTTTAGAATGATTGTTTTATGTATTGACAGCAGAGGCAGGCGCTTTCTGAAAAATTGATTCCTTACTGTTGTCAGGCTATATTGTGACTAGTTGATTTTGTGGTGGAGATAGTTTGACTCTTGCAGTGAGATTGAGGTTTGAGGTTGTTAGCATTAATTCTAACAAGTGTAATTGGATGATTCTATCTATGTGGGCAGGAGCTGATGTTTGTCAGATACTGGTACCGTAGTGTATGTCTTCCAGTTAACATTGGCTCTGTTTATATTGCACCGAGCCAAGTAACTTCTACCTTTTCTAGTATCTGGTGTACACACTTAGGACATTAGGACATGTTTGTCTTAAGCAGTTTATGAGGAAAAGCAAGCAATCAGCATTATTATTTAAAACTACTGCCATGGCACATGGAATGCTTTTTGCATTGAGGTGAATTTAGTAACTGCTAGATTGTCATTCAAGTCAGTGTCATGGTGACTGGATCAGCACCTAAAAAACATGAATGCAGTAGAATCAAGCTGAAACATGATAACATACACACTGAATTATACAAGTCAGTGTCTTTATTATTATGACAAAATCTACATTGTAATAAGCAGGTAGTGTATGTAATAAAAATAATGTATGGTAACCAATTTAAAAATCCTGCCATACTGTATCTAAATCTTGATTATATATATATATATATATATATATATATATATATATATATATATATATATATATATATATATATATATATATATAAAATCTAATATTAAATAATCTTATTGTTTTTCTGTTACATGCTGTTTTAAAAGGTTCACTTACCTTCCCATACAGAAACACAGAGACTTTATTTATTGATAAACACTACTTCTGAGCAAGTTCATTTAATCACCAGGATTAGAACATCCCTATCATGTAAAGCTTACTTGGGAACATGCTCCCTGTTCTGTGATCAATAGGAAAATATTTATGTTAATACATACCAGATGATTTTGTGAAGCTCCACATTGCAGACACGAAACAGCTTTGATCGGTCAGGGGAGGTATTTCTCAGATTACCATTTGGGAAATTACTATATTAATTTCTCTAGTGATGGATGAAAAAAATTAAATAACTATGCAAGTGCACACTCTCTACATATTTTTGTGAAGGTTTAATTTCCATTTGTATTACCCTTTTAATACATTTAAATGTTTTAGTGCATAACCTGTCTACCCAGCTGTTTGGAATCATTTTCCGCCATTTGCTGATTGCTCTTCAAGAATCTGAACTTATTATTTCTTCTTATGCAATGAGTCGATGGCAGTACAGATTTATATTCCTGCTGATCTCAGTCCAAGGGACGTTACCTTGGAGGAAAATAAAATTACCAGTAATTAAATTTACAAGCAGGCTGCCATCTTAAAAAGATTAATTGTTCCACAGTTCAGAGGACAGCCTGCTGCATTAGGAACCTCCTGACTTACAACAAAAAAGAGATTTGAGGTTTGCTTCTTCAACTACGGATTGGCCAGATAATGCAATTCAGAGATCTATTTTCCTCATGAGGAAATTGTAGAGTGCTATAGTAAGATTGTATGGCCTTGTTTGACATACAGTTTGTTGAACAAAATATATGTGTAGGCTTGTTTCTCCAGTAAGAATTTTTTTCAAATGAAAAATAATTAATTTCTAAATTTCTAAATTGAGATTATGCTTTTTAAAAAGGAACTCTCTTTTTTGCTTTATGGATTAAATACATTGTACAGGCACATTATTGAATTTGATAAATGGATGCCACTCTGTTTTATAATATAATACAGAACACATATCCCATTCTAAAGCAATATAATAAATAGCCTGTAAGTCTACCAACACCTGAATATACTAGAAATCTGTAAGAACTGAGATTAGTTTATTTAGCTCTTTGTTGTATGAATGTTTCATCATTAGTTATACTTGCATCAGTTTATTTGGGCATGTAAATAAGTAATTTATTCTAATCACAAATATTGACATCAGCTGTCATTGTTTGAAGTAGAAGGTTCATTGTGTCAAATGGGGAATAATCTGATCACCGCTCTTCTGTCCAACAGAGCAAATGCAAAAGATTTTGTTCACATAACAAATTTATCATAATAAACATTTAATATAGTTTGTGCTGATGGCAAATTTAAATAGTTAACAATCAATTCTATGTACAGGATAGTTCAGTAATCATTGCAGTAAAATAAATAATACTTTTTATAGCAATGACGATCTAACCTTAATTACGTTATCAGACTGCTAACAAAGGTAGAGTTTTATCATCTTCTCTCGGGAACAGCATTAATGAAGCACATAAATAAAATTACCAAAGACAAAGAAATCCACAAAGGAGATGCTACCTTCTCTTTTGAAGTAAACTTGTAAAACACTTTTCTCAAGCAAAAAGGATCCAAATATACAATCTACCAAAACATGTGAATATCAAAAAGCAATAAAACAGCAAACACACCCATGTTCTGCTTGCTCTAAAAAGCTCTAGTTAAACCCTCTCAGTGAGCAGGATATACACTATTGTGGAGGCCTGTCATATTGAAGAACAGTAGCTTTTGCTCAGACAACTTTGGACCACCAATGACCAGTCTGTAATGGTTACAATGAACACATTAAAAAAATATCCAGTTCAAGGTCAATATTCAGTTATGTTAATTTAGAGAGAAAGTTATGATGAAGTAAAATAATGTTTTTTTTGTTTGTTTGTTTTTTCTCTATGGGATCAATTCATGTATTAGAATAACTAGGCACAGAAACCAAGAAAAACTCAATTCCTTCAACATGAAGTTTGTGATTAAAGTTAACAAGGCTACACCCACGTTGTATCTGTATCCTAAGGTGATGGAAGTGAAACTTCTTTGCCACCCAAATTGAAGTCGGGCATGACAGCATTGCAAAACATATACAACAAAGAAGATAATAACTCACAAACTGAATTGCAAAAAAATGACTGCCTCAATGCCACAATTCTGGATGACTCGGAAATTAAAAACCTGAATGTCTTTACCTGAACAATAGAAAGCTGTAATATTATCATACAAACAACAAGGGAAATATTAAAGTGAAAAGCATCACCTCCACTGTTTCAGTTATTTAATAACTTATAGAAGATTGAGTTTTGGTAATAGGCAGTGCATGAAACCCAAGCTTATACTCTAATTCTAAATTGTGGTGCACACTAATTCCTGACCTGGAAATATCTAGTTGCAGCCCAACCCAAAAAAAAAATAAAGCTAAAATGTTTGACAACTGATTGAATTTAGTGTATTGGTGATAAATGTGGCAGCATAAAATACTGTTGTGAAATTTGTGTTTACTTGGTCAATGGTCAGGTGCTTTTGGACATTCTACATCCTTGTCTAACACAGCAACGATGAAAGAATTCACAATGGCTATAGTTTCCTGGGAGTTTGGGAGAGTCATCCAGAGCTGTTTGAATCAGATTCTTATTATTTACTGGTAAGAATGGAATTGTCGGATAAGTCAATCAAATCCAAAAAGTGACTGTAGGCTGAAATGTTTTAGAAAAGTGCTTTGGCTGTTCACGACTGTTGTCTGGTTGACTGGTGTGACTTCAGCAGCTTTGCCCATCAGTGAAACAATTCTCTAGGTTTGTTTAGAATGAACCTTACGAAGATGGACTTGACAGACTACTGCCTCGTTCCTACTGGGCAGATGCCACTGAGACAATAGAGAGCTGGATTATTTTAATGGTTTGTATTAAAGCAACAGGCTGCAACCTGAGGTTCTTCACATGACTTTTAACTATATGTTTTGTTGTAAACGTGGCATTCTAATACATGCCTTACATTTTACATTTTGACATCTGTTGAAATGACTCCCAGATTTCAAAGCCATTACTGAACCAGTCAAAACACACACACACACACACACACACACACACACACACACACACACACACACACACATATATTGTAGCGACATCTTGGTTGCACACTCATCAGCTGTGGTCTACAGCTATCTGTTTGTGTGCTGCTTTTGTTTTTAACAATAAAATATGTCCTAAATACATGGTTCCTGCAGCTATCAGCTGAGCAAATTTAAGACCTTTGTAAGACTTTTTAAGACCAATCTTTAGAAAACGTAAGACACATTTTCACAGCAAATATACCAAATGTAAATACTACAATTGTGACTAGTTATATAGTGTAATAGTAGTTGATGACAAGGGAGTTATTGTTCAATCTTTCTTTAATCAATAGAGCAGCAGTTCATTCCAGCTAATCAACAAACAGAACGCAATTATATATTTATCAAATTTTAAATGACATTAAGAGCTGTCAAAGCTGAAAAAGACAGGAAATTCAAAGAAAAATAAACACCTCCACTGCTTTCTCTGTTGACCCATGTTCTGACAAGGCTTTCCAGCACACACTGCTCAGCTAATGTTGTTTTGCAGTAGAATGCTGTCTTTCACCAGCATTCCACATAGTTTAGTATAGTCCGGGAGCCAACATTGGAAATTTCACTATTCACAGAGCTACAGGTAGATTTGGCATATGGAGTGACCTAGCCTTGGAACAAACTTACAATCGGGAAGGTAAAACAGCCCTGTTTAAAGGTCTCACACAGAATCGTTCAGCAATGGAAAAATACATAAAGATATCTCCTGTTATGACTGAAATTTCAGAAAAGGTGAAAGAAATGATCCATTTACATCAGGCGTCACAGGAAGGTCACCATGATAACTCAGCAAAACAAACAGAGTAAGAGAACTGCTGTTGAGTCACTAGTAAGTACTGGTACATATATAAATCCATGGAATTCAAGAGATATTCCACTCTTGGTGAATATTGCTACTGGACAAAGAGCAGATTCACAAGATGTGCTCGATGCAAAGCAAAAAGGGATAGAAGCACTGAAAAAAGTAAAAGAAACAGGCAGTGACACGATTAAGAATATAAAGATAATGCCATTCTTCTCCAAAATGAAAAAAGTCACAACCGACAAGCAAGTCAAACAAATACATGCAGATGAAAGTAATGCGACAAGGTCTCTCTATTTTGCACAAAATATGGATGAGAAGAGTAAACTTGAAGCATTTCAATATGATTGGGCAGCATGTCCACCTTCCCTCTTTGAAGAAGATCAAACCACGGGGACTGGATTTGCTATGCGGAAGGGCCAAAAAAAGTGATTTTATGATACCACTTCACAATGCCATTGATATTCTGTGGGAACAAGATTCTTTACAAGAATGCCCATTATCAACAGTGTATATCATTGATGCAATAACTTTTGCCCAGAGATCTCAAACTCTGAATGCCTCTACTATTAGAGACTTACAGCAAAAATACCTGTGCAAAATAATCAAAGAGAAACCAGCAGGTTGCAATTGTATTCATATAGTTGGTGACCGCTATTATGTAGACATAACCTCCTCCCTTAAGGGGGAAGAAAGAGCTTGCCAGGGTTTCAAAATCAGGAGTCTCTACAACACGAGAATATGTCCCACTTGATGACATGCAAGTCCTGATTGGAAGGTGTTTTGTTCTAATGCCAAAAATAAAGGGAATCTACTACATTACCTGAGCGAGTCTTGGACTTCTAATCACATCAGTCTTCCCTTTGAGCTCCATCTTGTCCTTGGTTGTATGAACAAAAATCCAGGTAAAACAATCCACTTGACAAAAGAAACTGTTAGATTTCTTCCAAATTTGAGCTGTATAAAGCATGAGGAAGCAGACACGAGGATTATTGCTTACATTAATCATGCTGCTTCAGAAATGGGCTAAGAGAGAGCAGTTGTGCAGGCAACTGACACCGACTGATTTCTAAGCAACTAAGTTCTAAATTTAAGATTTCGGAGTCCGCTCTAACAGACCTACTGCGTAGTGCTTACGTTTTTACTGGCTGTGACACTTGTCAGTTTTCCTTTCAGGAAAGGGAAAAAACGTTGCAAAACTTATTTTGGCTTCCTGCAATGATTTCACTGCCCTTGCAAGCTTTGGTGAGATACCATATCATGCAGGTGAAAAAGTGTTTGACAATGTGTGGCAAAGTGGTTGATAGTGTGCAGGTGCAGGTGATTAATGAACAGACAGATAATTATAATCCAGGTGCAAAGTTTGTTTAATGATATTTTCATGTCCAGTGCCTGACGGCAAAACAAACAGTAAACAATAAATTATGTTAAGTAATACAGCAGCGTGTATTACTTAATTTGTAATCCCTGGGTGTGTCCTGAAATAATAGTTTTATTATACACCCACACAAAACACATACACAAGTCCATTAGTATGTGAATTAGTGCCAGTGGTGCAAATACAATTATTTGTGATACAAGTGCAGTGCTGTTTGTGCTAGCCTCTGGCGACAGCTCCGGAATGTGTTAGCTGTCTAGTGATAACAAGCAACAAATAGACAGAACAAACAAACACTCACAATACGGATACACAAAACACAGGTCCTTCCGGATCACTTTTCATTAACCAAAACGAAAGAACAGATGACGTCGCTTCGACCCCTATTTATACCGTCACTCATGACCCCTTGGTAAATGATTGCAGCTGCTCTTCCAATCCGTGGCTGCCATATTATTTCCCTTCTGGGTCGATCAGTTAGTGTACTGAAGCTCCGCCCCTTTTCTAAATGACCGACTTCCTTTTAACCCTCGGAACGAAGTGTCAGGCCAAGTAGTCCAGGGTACTCTGTTCCCGTTACGAGAGAGAGATACTAACGGACTACATGGAAAACCAGTCATATCACTTCACAGCGCAAGCACCGCCTCCTTCTCTGTTTTGTTTGGCTGTCAGCAGCTTCACTTTCAGATTGGATTTGCTAAAAAAAATTTGAATGACAGCATATATTTAATAATAGTCCAATCGAAAGCAGCAGTTGTGCTGCTTATTGTGGTGACATTTTTTCAAGTTTCTTGTTGTTTTAGTCAACATTGTCTTCTTATTAAAGGTGCAGCTGCCTGTTGCCGATTCACACCACTGGTACAAACCCGCTGGGCACCGAACGGTAACGTTGGCATCCAAAGTGTTAAATAGAAAAAATAAATCGAAGACCTTTTTAAGACCTTCAGCTGCAAATCTGTCATTTTAAGACCTTTAAAATGGAAAAAACAAATATAAGACTTTTTATGGCTCCGCGGGAACCCTAAATAAGTAATTTGTAGTGGTCATGTTCTTATGAATAGAAGGTACATGATGAGTGTGCAAGGTCTACTATTAAGCTACAAGTCTTTGCCAACAGCAATCTTTATTGAGACTTCTTTTGTTGTGCAGTTTTTTTTTTTTATATATATATATATATATATATATAATGGTTGAAACAACAAAGAAACATTAACCTGGACTTTAAAACTGTGTAGAGTGTCCAATGTCAAATTGAATAAAGTCCTAAGGCATTTCTATTCCACAGTTTCCAAAATTTTCAATTCTCAAAGATTTTTTGGGGTCTGAGAGCTGGCATAAATCACTATCTGAATAGTGTTTCTGTGGGTAGAAATTACAGCATAATATCTGAAACTGTGTTTAAATCGTCCAACAATATTTTCATGTCTGTCGTTAAGAATTACAGAAAATCTGGCAAAGGTACAGACCACCAACACCCCCCGAAATCAGAAACAGATTTAAACAATATTCAAATTTATTCTACTCTCTGCTGACAGCCGTTGGGCTGGTTAAATATACTATATTACTATTTTGCTCATCACGAATGGGAAGGAATGCGTAACCTGACACGGAAGTCGTTTGTCATTGGTGTGAAAACAGTGTGTTGGTCAGCTCTTGAGTAGAATCCGTTCTTCCGTAAATACTGCTCCCCTATCCATGGCCTCACGTTCAGAAGCCCCAAGTGTCAATGTTCAATTTAACGTCTTCAGGGACAACTTTTTCTGAGCTGAAGGATATAATATATTTTTAATTTTTATCCTTAAAAAAAGCTACTTTGTGTACTTATTTTCAATAATAAAATGCTAGCCATTTTATAAGAGAAATAACCCACTCCAGGGTGTGTAGAAAGACAATTCTTACCGCACTTCCAGGGTGGTTGAAGGCACTCTGCTTCGCATCATGCCTCTCCCTACACCCCCACTCGACCTCTCCACTCCTCCTGCACTAGAAGACTGGCTCTCCTCCTCTACTCTCCCCTGCCTCCAGAGCCCACTCTTTCTCCACCCTTGCCCCGCAGTGGTGGAATGACCTTCCTACAGATGTCAGGACTGCCCAGTCCCTAACCACCTTCCAGCGCCTCCTCAAGACTCACCTCTTCAGACAGCACCTGTAGAACTCCTCTTTTTTACCCTCTGGACACTTATCACTCTTCCTTAAATGCGCTTTACTTGCTCTTATCTGCCCCCTATTTTACTGCATTTAATCCTGTACTTTAAACTGTCACAAGTGTTATTTAATCTGTAGTATTTTGTATTTAACTATATCCTGATGTAACTATCACTGACACTGTTATCTGCTCCGTTATTGAATGGTATTTTGTTATACTTGTACTTGCTAGAACCAAAGTCATTGTATTTTTATCTTGCTCCTAATTGTATTATTACTTGTACTGTGATTCTTGAAATGTATTTTTGTTTACGACTGTAAGTCGCCCTGGATAAGGGCGTCTGCTAAGAAATAAATAATAATAATAATAAAATAATAATAATCATGCCTCACAACGCACCCAGGGTGAACGGTAAAAGTTGTGTTACTGCACACCCTGGCGTGGGTTATTTCTTACATATATCCTGTTTACTTTTTTTTTTTCTTCCAATACCTTGTTATAAATGCAATTTTCAGAGCACAAATGAAGTTGTTATAGGATTTATTGTCAGGGCCAAGAACCCGAGCTGCCTGGGCCTGGGCCATTTCACACAATTACTTAAAAATGTGTATGTATCCCAATCTTATTTATTTTTATTTTTTTTATAAATACTGCATTATTAACATAATGGTTTGCCAATGTGGGCTTTTAATTGGTTTGATTTCAGGTACAATTTTGTATATTAACTAAGGTTTAAGGTTAAGTTGTAATTTTCTTTCTTTGAAAGTACAGTAAGCGACAGCTTTATGATTTTCTCCCTTTGCTTTTTTCCACAGAGATCTGAGCGAAAACCAGATTCAGGGCATTCCAAGAAAAGCTTTTAGAGGTGCTGTTGATATAAAAAACCTGTAAGTATTTTTAGATTTTGTCTTAATATCTGTTTTAAATGTATTCATTTGAAAAGAAACATTGGAGAATGTTATGGGAGGGCAGCTAGCTCTTACGAAACATTTACTAGTTATACAAATCTCTCTGAGTACGTATGTAATTATATTTTTAAAGACTTTTATTTCCATTATCACCATACAGACTGCAGAGAGACTAAACTTTAAATAAAAGCTGTTTAAAGATGACAAGATAGATAAACCAATTATGTTACATTAGAGGTGGGGACATTCCTCATGTTTTATTGGAACACATTGGAGCATTATCAGCACGATTTTCAAAAGGAGCAAAATGGGTCGCAAAATCATTTTTAAAGCCTGATTAATGTTACCACATCACCTGTTTTATATTTTAAAAGCATCAACAAGTGAATACACGATTCATTTCATTTAAACCCTTTGAAAGCCATATACTTAGTGACCCAAATCAGCTTTTAGAAATCACTTTGCAACCTAGTTCTTATTTTGCCCCTTTAGAAAATCATGCTGTATATCTTTCCTGCTCAAATGAGATATTTCCTTGTGAATGATGCATGTAGACCAGGTATTACAGAAGCAGTATAGGCTATTTCATTATTTAAAATTGACAGTGTCAAAGAATATGAGCACTGCTTTTTTTGTTAAAAAGCAGTTTTTTAAAATCTTTATTTTAGGTACCCTCTGTAAGCATACTAACATTACATTTTAAATTGATACCAAGATCAATGTATCAATGTTGTTGTTGCCTGTTGCAGCTGGTTTAACTTTAAATGATCTCCCATTTACAGTCTCTGGGCCAGAGACTTTTCCTTTAGACAACCCCAGCATAGTTAAGTGCAAATGTCACCAAGTGACTTGAGTATAGAGACTTGCATTGCCAAAGAAGCCAGTACGGAGCTGCCCACACTCTAGCAAATGCTAGCGGAAGTCCTCTGTGTGTGTATCCGTGTGTCAACTTGGCAAAAGCATCAAATATCTTCCTGTGTTTTATTTAGCCATGTATTATTTCCTAAATTTGAGATTTGTCAGTGTTCTAGTGGATTGGGCCCCTGCATGTGCTGTATGTGCACAGGCAATAGAGACAAGGAAAATATGCAGATGGGATTTAGGCTTTATTGTGAACTTCTATCCCCAATCATATAAAATTACTTCCACCTGTATCTAAAGAGACACTAGATTAACAAATGACAAAGTATGATACAGCTGCCAGTGCCAGACATTCCTGACTATGCTTTTGCTATGCAGCGCAAGACTTTTGGTATCAGGGCTAATATCAAAATGCAATCAGATGTGTGCATACAGCCATAAAGCCAAATGGTAGTGAAGCCTAGGTTTCACTTCTTGCTGCACAATTTATCTTTATGGTGCTCATAAACATGCTTCAGTGCAAATTAATGAATTCCAAAACTCTTGTATGCTCAATAAAGATATAAAGCTACATAACATTTTTCAAATTGTTTTTTAAAAAAAGAACTTGCTGAAACTGAAGATGCATAGTGTATTTGACCCTTGTGTCACTGGAAGTAAGGTTATAAATGGAAATGTATAGCTTAGAAATAAGAAGCAATGCACTTGTCTTAGGATAAGCAAGACTTAAAATAATTATTGCATCTCAATTGGTCGATCCTTCCAGCTTTAGAGCTGCAATATAAAACAAATATTGGGGGAAAGAGATTATTGGCATAAAAGAAGAACTGAGCCATGTAATCCTCTGAAACATTTTTAGTTCACAGGGCAACCTCAGAGTTTGTTAGTAACACAGTGCTGTAAAATAAAGAAATCCAGGAAACCAGGGATAAAGCTGGGCAGCACTGCTAAATGTTTCCCCGAGCCACAGACTCTCTTAAGTGGGGAGAGCTGATGATTTAGGAGATGTGAGGTAGCAGTGATTTATGCATCGACAGCTAAGGATAATGAGATATGGACAAAAATGTATTAGTCCTTCTCCAAATTAACTTACAGACCGCATTACGCAAATTAGATGATATTAAAAGATGTTGTCAATTTGTCATGAAACAATTTCTCTTTTGTGTTGTGTCAAGGGAACAGTTTATGCCATTGTTTTAATTTAAATGGCTTTGATGAATTGATCAGAGGGCTGAAGAAAATTGGGGTGAATATATTTTATGACCGAAAAATAAAAAGGCTATTAACTGAATTGTTAAATAAGTTAATCTTTTGAATAGCTCTTTTAAGTGTTAATGGTAATGTTGTTCGGTTATGCCGTCAGTGACAAGAAGTATTGCTCTTAAGATAAATCTAACCATGCCTATCAATGGAAAGTCGTTTTTCTGTCTCACAATAGGCATTCCAGTCTTATAAGCTAGCACTATCAATAATAAATAGGGTTTCAACTTTTGATTTTTTTCAGTGCAAGGACATGGAGAAAACAAGACTTTGCAGAATGATACAAGATATTGATTTTAGTCCATGCATCCAAGGATAGATGGAGTGAGAATTGATATTTTTTAATCCAGCTAATTAAAATGGTTACTCGCTTAACCTGAGTATCCAAAATACATTTAACTGACAGGCTTTAAATGCAGTTTAAAAATATTAGGGTTGTGGGTCCCAAGAGAGGCACAGGGCTGAAAAAAACCCACTTAGCCTGAAGTATATGATTTATAAAGTACAAATTAGCAAATAGCAGCACTAGCAGTTTTAGAATGATGCTACTGAGGTCCTGCTCTGGAGTGTTTAAATGTGCTATAAAATGTAATCTTGTTGCTTTTCCTCCAAATGTTGTGGAGCTGCCAGTTAGGTAAATGTGTTTAATATATAAATAAGAAAGAAAACAAAAACTGAAAAAACTGGAATGCAGAAGAATTGTTATTGCTACAATATTTGCTACCATATTCAGAATACTACATGGGCAGTGTAGTGTAATTACATATATATATATAGCACCAATACCGCTACACAAAAGAGCCGGCTTGCAAAGAGCGTCACCTACCAGCCCTGCTGCTGCCTTCCCCCGTGCACGCTACACTCTCCCCTGCCAGCCTCCGCCCCAGACTTGCTCACCAGGCTACAGTCCGACGAGTGCATGCCGAGGTACCTGCGTCCACTTCTGACACCAATGTTGCGTTTTCAGTCCTAGCGAGATGGTGGAATCTAGCGAAGGGACAATAATCAATTTTCGGGGCGGGTCAAGACCCATATTTATTTTGAAGTTCCTGTTCCTCGCAGGGTCCGCGAGCCCCCTCAAGACGGTACACTATATATATATATATATATTAACTAAAGTTAGTAAATGATTTACCATTGCCTAGTTAGCATCCTCTCGCCTCCGCTCCAACTTACAGGACAAGGCGTCGGGCTTGCTGTTGAATATTGCAATTATATATAGTCATACTCCAGAGAATCGCACAGGTTTCTTTCAAAACATAGGAGAGACAGCATGTTCTTCAGTGACTTGTCAGCATTGAGGCTCGCAACAGCTGTACTAATCCTGTTCATGGTGTACAGGTGCTGGGGGGATTTCGCCCCTATGCTGCAGCCAATGGAGGGGATTCCACAATTTTAGGGGTGAATGGCAAAAAAAAAGGCAATATTGCATATAAAAAACTATATATATTTTACTGCATCATCATTCACACTGGTGTTGCTTTAAAATAAGCTGCTTTCAGGAGACCTAACAGCTGTTCATCACTGTGAGACAGAGCACTCTCCATTGCTTTTGCCATTGCCTGAGGTGAAGTTTTTTGCATGCAGCAGAAGAAAAAGGTGCTTTTCTTTTAAACCAGTGCTCCATTTCTGTTTTTTAACTCTTTACACTCAGCCCTATTTCTGCCTGTTTTTAATAACAATACAAAATATCATTAATATAAAGTGTCTGACTGTTATTTATGCAAATTAATGCTTGATTATGTCAAGAAACATCTTGCCAGGACAAGCGTGAATACATTAAAAGCATTGCGAGTGCACTGTTAAAGTGCTCTACAGGCTCCAGAAATGGTTACACTGTTTACTAACTCTGCTCACTTGTGACATCATTTTCCTATCGTTCTTTATATAGTCCTAGCTCAAAACGAAACCTAAGCTGTGAACTCCGTCACATGATAAGAGGCTTAACTTAGGGCAGTCATAGTTCCGGCTAGGAGTACCGCATACACACACTGAATATGTCTTTGGAAAGCCCTGAGTCTGTACTTTTCCTGAGTAATATGTGCGTAACCTTCGGTGCGCTGGCACCCCAAAATGAAATGGGCTAAGTTTTAAGAGTTAAAGTGAAAGTCACTGCTTGCAAAACACCTAGATAGACTTAATATTGTATTTTTTTTTCCAAAACTGTTTACTAATACTGCAGTGTACTGAGTTTCTATAATGCTTAAAGATAGCGGCCGAGAATCACGCACGAGAGAATAAAGTCTTGCGGTACTTAAAATATCTAGCACTACTTTTTTTTATTTACTTATTTTAACCAGAACTACTCAGAATGCGGCTCATAGTGCTTTCGTCACTGACACCCACTTCCTTAGAGATTGTTGTAGCGTTTCAGACATTCTAAATTGGGTGAAAAATACAGTAGCTTGGCTGGTGTCTTAAAATATCTCTGCGGGATTTTCCCGCACTGAAAGTTGCAGATATGCGGAAGCAACTTGGAAAATGTGCAATTCCCACAATCCCTCGCTGAAATTCAAGCCCTGAATTAGTGTTGGATATTTTTTACCCACAGTTGATTTGTGTATTATTTGTTGAATGAAGACTGAAACTTCAGATTCATCCATATCAACGTTGTACAAAGTACATGCCAGTTCTGTAGACTTTCTCTATTGCTGAATGTGTCCAATTGTAGCAAGCATGCAGACGCGGCTTTCATGAGGCCATATGTGTCATTTTGAAAGCAGCTGTTCAATTCGCAAAGTTGACAATCTAAAATATGATTCCACATAGCTCTTAAATCTTCATTAGGGTGCTCCCTGGTTCACTTTCCCAAAGATGGTAACAAACGAATCATCCAGTCCATTTGGTAATTTTCATGTTGCCATTTCCACTGCTGAAGTAGATGTAAATTAATAACTTGCAGATATCTCTCTGCAGTTGTCTTTGAAAACAAAATTAAATAGACTAATTTGTTTTGCCGCGTTGACCGCTGCACTACCACTAATTAGTCTGCAAGTTTGCTTAAAAAACTTCTTTTTTAAAATAAAGTTGGAATATTGAAACGTCTGTGACTTTCAAAAGATCCACGTCAGCTGCCTCACAAGCTGTCAATCAAACGCGGTTTGCACATGATTCATTGTGTGAGAGGAAGATCCCACCCAAACATAGCATCACAATAACTACTTTGCTTTGATTGGCTAAAGCCTGCGAAACTTTTAAAAATAGCATTGTATTTTGAGAAGTGAAGGCATGTTCAGCACGCAGCAGACAAGATGTACTTGTATGATACTGTGTGTGATTACTGGATCCTTCAAGAAGCTGCTCGATGAAATTCTGCGATCAATAAGCTACTAACAACCAAACGAGCAAAATGGGCCTAATGGCCTCCTCTCATTTGTAAACTCTTATGTTCTTATGAACTCACATTGACAGCATACAAGTAAGCGTCTTGCTGTCCAGTGAGTTGTCAGAACGTTTTTACAAAAAATAAATAAATAAATAAACCTCCCATTCATTTTTTGTCCATTATATGGTTCACTGACTTTCTTTTTAAACAATAACTGCACAGACACTCAATCATGTGTGCCAAAAGGCTTAAAACACAGCAGTGCGATTTAACTTGCGTTAAAATAATTAATCGCCAAAAAATTAATGCTTTAATTGCAGAAATTAACTGCGATTAATTGACAGCCCTAATATATATATATATATATATATATATATATATATATATATATATAGATGGGCTTCAGTGAGTTACAGGAAAATAATTCCATCTAGGGTTTCTGTGATAGAGACCGAAGAGGCCCATCTATTATTTTATAATACATGGATACCCTTGTGATGCTAATATTAAAGAAGACGAGGTTCAGCAGTACAGTTGTTTTTTTTAAACGTAGTTTTTCAGTGCTGTAAAGACGTTCTATGTCGTTAGTGCTTCAGCTTTATTTGGATGATTGTCTTTACCTTGTTTTAATTTCCCGTTCTCTGAGCTACGAATGTACCAGCTTTACATATATATACTTTTTAACGTATTCTCATTTTGTTGATCATTAATGAACATTTCTGTACTGTGGGTGTTGTCGAGTGATTGAAAACGCGACATTTTGTGTTTGAATTGAAAGAGGTGGCCTCAAGTAGTCGAATGGGTCAAAGTTCAAGTATATTTTCCTCTAGAGGAATTATCACTTTTGTCACACTGTGGTATTATGCCTTTTTTTCAAATGGCTCAGGATGCAAATATAGCCTTCATGTATATATACACTTCCGGTCAAAAGTTTTAGAACACCCCCATTTTTCCAGTTTTTATTGAAATTTAAACAGTTCAAGTCCAGTGAATAACCTGAAATGGTACAAAGGTAAGCGGTAAACTGCCAGAGGTTAAAAAAAAGTTTAGGTTACCAAAACTGAAAAATAATGTACATTTCAGAGTTATACAAAAGGCCTTTTTCAGGGAACAAGTAATGGGTTAACAACTTACAGCTGTTCTGCAGCAATGGAAGTAAATTAAGCCTTGAAAGTTGATGCTAACAATTCCTACAGGTGTCCCAACTTTTGTTGATTACTTACAAACCCTCTGTCTGTATAAAAGCAGTGTTGGAACAGACTGTGTTACTACACCCTCTTAAGCATTATTTGGACAGTATTGTACTGCAGGATGTAGTATATTGCTATCATAATGGCGAGAAAAAGGCAATTAACAAAGGAAGACAGACAGACCATTATAACCCTTAAAAGTGTAGGTCTTTCCTTTAGAGAAATTGCAAAGAAAGCCAAGGTGTCAGTGAGTACAGTTTCCTACACCATCAAAAGGCACTTGGAAACTGGAGGAAACTCTGACAGGAAGAGGTCTGGCAGACCCAAAGCCACAACAGAATCAGAAGACAAGTTTCTGAGAGTCAGCAGCTTGCATGATAGGCGGCTCACAGGACAACAGCTTCAAGCACAGCTTAACATTGGTCGAAGTAAGCAAGTCTCAGTTTCAACTGTGAAGAGAAGACTTCGAGCTGCAGGTTTGACAGGTCGAATGGCAGTAAGAAAGCCATTGCTAAGATGGCAAAATAAGAAAAAGAGGCTTGCCTGGGCCATGAAGCACCGCCAGTGGACTACTGAAGACTGGAAGAAGGTCTTATGGACCGATGAATCAAAATTTGAAATCTTCGGTTCATCACGCAGGGTTTTTGTACATCGTCGAGTAGGCGAAAGGATGGTTCCTCGGTGTGTGACACCAACTATCAAACATGGAGGAGGAAGTGTGATGGTCTGGGGCTCTTTTGCTGGATCCAGAGTCGGCGACTTGCACAGAGTGAGTGGCACCCTGAACCAAAACGGCTACCACAGCATTTTGCAGCACAATGCAATACCCTCTGGTATACGCCTAGTTGGTCAGGGGTTCATCCTACAGCAAGATAATGACCCAAAACATACCTCCAGGCTATGTCAGAACTACCTTAGAAGAAAAGAACAAGACGGTAGGCTTCAAATCATGGAATGGCCAGCACAGTCTCCAGACTTAAACCCCATCGAGCTGGTTTGGGATGAACTGGACAGAAGGGTGAAAGCAAAGCAACCTACAAGTGCAACACATTTGTGGGAACTTCTGCAACAGTGTTGGGAAGAACTTTCCGAACAATATTTGATTTCCATTGTAGAAAGAATGCCACGAGTGTGTTTGGCTGTTATAGCTGCAAAAGGTGGCTACTTTGATGAGTCAAAAATTTAGATTAAATTTTGTTAAACAAAACGATTCCATGATTTCTTTTTTATCTCCAATTGTTTATTTGTTCTATGCTTTAATTTCAGAGTACATTGAGACATTAAACTGCGTAAATTTCAATAAAAACTGGAAAAATGGAGGTGTTCTAAAACTTTTGACCGGTAGTGTATATATATATATTAAATATGGACTTGAGAGGAGGGCTATAGTGGAAAATTATTGACCCGAGGGAAAACTATTGTTACGTCTTGACTTGCGACACACCCTGGGCGTTGTTATATTCGAGTATATCACACACCCTGTGGTGCCTTATTGCTTAAGCGCGACAGTTTTCAAAAAAAGGCAAATGAAAAAGAGCTCTGTGTGATGTGAGATTAGTGCGTGGCTAAGTATGTGAACTTGCCTCGTGCGCTGAATGCATGCGTGCCACATGGCTCCCCAGGGTCCTAAACCAGCAAAATGCTACCCAAAACTCTTAATTTGTTGTAGTTTTTTATGCAGTAGCATTTTTCTGATACCTTACGCTGCAGTTTAAATGACCGACCTTGTGAGTGAACACGTACATAATTACCAGTATTAGTTTTTTTTTGTTTTTTTTTTAACACGTACATTATTAGTATCTGTCATAAAGTGAGAAACCATTGCTAGACTGAGCTTCCTGATAGATGACTGTGGTGTGTACCGTCCAATGCAAATCATATTGTTTGACAGTGGAGTACACATACATACAGTACTACAGAAGAACGTGGATACAATTTAAAGGTATGGAGTTTATTTTATAGACCAAAAGTAAAATTAAATAACTGTTAAAAACATTATGATTTTCTAAGATAACAAACAATGACCTAACAGGATATTAAGTGTATTCAATGTCTATAAAATGCTATTTTAATCTGTCATGGAGATTATTTTGTTATAATGTTAACCCTGGTTTCACCCTATTACTTTTATCAATTCTGACGACAAAAAAAAAAAAACAGGAGCAAACAGCTAGCTATAACGTTACCATGATCCAAGTAACGGCTTTCTTGTTTTATCAGTACGAATAATAGAGAAATACAATCTTGAGGTGCATAATTTATCTATCTGTTTTCTTTTTATAATAGATTATCAGTACCTTTGCATACTTCCCCTGTTTAACTAGTGAAACGTGTGCTTATATATATATATATATATACACACACACGGCTAACTAATGCCACTCACTACGTTTACATGATATGAAGTAATCTGATTTGTCTGTAGTCGGATTCCACGGAATCCAATTTTGCAGTTTAGAATACAGTTTATATGGAAATGTGGTGTCAACGTTATGTACTATTTATTTCGGGAATAAACAACACAGTTTAACTTGAACTGCTATTTGGCATGCTTTGTTTTGAGGTTAATTCACACGGGTAAAGTAAGTCCTACACAATGTATTCTTTACTCCTGGGTTATTTTTCTATTTTAACGTTTTACATAATGTAAGCTCTTGCTGTAAAATAAAGGCACACACACAGGGCCACAGCCACGCCCCCTGTTGCTATGCTGTCTGCCTGCATACAGAGCAATATAATGGTTTTTATTACTTTGAACAAATATTCAATTGAATATTTAAAGTATGAGCGAATATCCGAACATGAAAGTCCTGTGTTCGTCCCAGCACTAATTAGTCTACATTACCTTGTAGTATGCTGAATATGGTAGCAATAACAATTCTTTACCACAGTACAGCCAAGTTTGCCCAAAATGATTCCTTGACAACATCACTAGTATTTTACCTTTTTTTATTACGTTGTTGTAATAAAACTAATATTTACTAAAAAAAAAAGATGACAGGGTTTTCATTTTAACACAACCAGAGTTGCTTGCTTCTTTTTGCAGAGGACAGCAGAATTAACATGCAGCTGCGCTCCTCTGATAAATGGATTCTGTTAGGTCACCAAGGGGATGCGTATGACATTAAGTGATATACAGTCCTTTACCTTAATGAAATTGTTTCAGCGAGATGACGCTGAGAGCTTTTAATGGATAGCTTTTTCTTGATGTAATGAAATTGCATTCCTCTGGCATTTAATATAAGGTGCAGTTATTATTTACTGGAGCTTTCCCTGAGCTGCTGCTGCTTTGCGCAGACAGTTTGGAAAAAACAGAGATTTCAGTGGGAACATTAAGGCCAGAATGGTCAGCGAGTAGCAGCTTGGCTGTAATCTCTGACTGCATGGCCTGGCACCAGAAAGGCTCCAGCAGGCTTTGTAACACATATCACTGCTAACGTGCATCTCCTTTACGTTTATCCTCCTAATCTGTTTAACAGGCAACTGGATTACAACCAGATCAGCTGTATCGAGGATGGGGCGTTTAGGGCTCTGCGCGACCTGGAGGTGCTGTAAGTACTACTTTCTCGCCTTCTGTGAAAAGCTGTGCAGCGAGTTCATGTTTTATGCACAGGGCTATTCTACAAACTAAAATTCTGTGGTATTGCAGTTACATAGGTAGGTAAAGACTGATAAAAATACAATTTAAAAGCACCTTCATTTATTTATGTTTTTATTTTAAATAAAAATTAGATTGAGTAGCACGTAGAGTGACTATCAAGCTGTAACCTATTCAATTTGCAAAACATCCTTTTGCAAACATTTCAGTGCTGTGAAAGTAAAATGTCCTACTTTTTTAATGCCTTTGTTTTCTCAATAAAACTTTAATATCTTGACTTGCTAGCAGTGTAAAGACAGTTTAAAAAATTTAAATAAATAAAACTCAATAAATATATTTTATTTGTGGCCATAGTGGTATATAGAAAGAGACCAAAAAACCTGGACACTGTTAGATTGCTTATGAGTTTGTCCTTACATTCTTCAGATTGTTACAGAGACAGTAAAAACAAAACAAAACAAAAAAAACAAAGCAGTATTTGTAAATGCTGTAAAATATCACTGTTAATGCTCAGTGCTAGACAGACTTTTTTTTTTTAGTGTTTTATTTTATGATGAAAACTAATAATTTATGAATACAGAAAAAAAACAAAAAAAAAAAAACACAGTATGTAATATAAGGTCTGCATGTAAAGGAAGATGTTTTGAAATGAGAGAAAAAAAGGAACAATCTATAAATTTACCAGCATATCATTACCCTTTTTTTTTTTTTTTTAAGGATGGCAATAGACTGATTTACAACAATGAGCTAAGAGCTAATTACCTTTTAGAGGATTTTCGGGTCATAAAACCTTGCTCTGCAGCAATGCAGTACTCCAGTATTAAGGAAACATAGCAATTATGCCCTGGGCTTCTAAACAGGCCCAATACTAAAAGCAAATGTTTTTATTATTATTATTATTATTATTATTATTATTATTATTATTATTATTATTATTATTATTATAAAACATGTATTAATATGTATATTATATAATATTGTAACATCTATGTGTTTAATTCAGTTTCATACATATGTAGAAATAAAAACTAAAGACAAAATACATACTTTGAGGACATGTTTCTGTGTTCTATGTAACACTGTACCAACAATGGCAACTTCTACATATCAGTGATTTACTTGAATGAATTACTGCAAAAGGAAATTATTTGAAAAAAAATCTCTGAGGCAATATTTGTCATACAATCTTTCTATAAACCAGAATTACGGATATATATATACAGTACTGTGCAAAAGTTTTAGGCAGGTGTGAAAAAATGCTGTAAAGTAAGAATGCTTTCAAAAATAGACATGTTAATAGATTATATTTATCAATTAACTAAATGCAAAGTGAGTGAACAGAAGAAAAATCTAAATCAAATCCATATTTGGTGTGACAACCCTTTGCCTTCAAAACAGCATCAATTCTTCTAGGTACACTTGCACAAAGTCAGGGATTTTGTAGGCATATAGTCAGGTGTATGATTAAACAATTATACCAAACAGGTGCTAATGATCATCAATTCAATATGTAGGTTGAAACACAATCATTAACTGAAACAGAAACAGCTGTGTAGGAGGAATATAACTGGGTGAGGAACAGCCAAACTCAGCTAACAAGGTGAGGTTGCTGAAGACAGTTTACTGTCAAAAGTCATACACCATGGCAAGACTGAGCACAGCAACAAGACACAAGGTAGTTATACTGCATCAGCAAGGTCTCTCCCAGGCAGAAATTTCAAGGCAGACAGGGGTTTCCAGATGTGCTGTCCAAGCTCTTTTGAAGAAGCACAAAGAAACGGGCAACGTTGAGGACCGTAGACGCAGTGGTTGGCCAAGGAAACTTACTGCAGCAGATGAAAGACACATCATGCTTACTTCCCTTCGCAATCGGAAGATGTCCAGCAGTGCCATCAGCTCAGAACTGGCAGAAAGCAGTGGGACCCTGGTACACCCATCTACTGTCCGGAGAAGTCTGGTCAGAAGTGGCCTTCATGGAAGACTTGCGGCCAAAAAGCCATACCTCCAACGTGGAAACAAGGCCAAGCGACTCAACTATGCACGAAAACACAGGAACTGGGGTGCAGAAAAATGGCAGCAGGTGCTCTGGACTGATGAGTCAAAATTTGAAATATTTGGCTGTAGCAGAAGGCAGTTTGTTCGCCAAAGGGCTGGAGAGCGTACACGAATGAGTGTCTGCAGGCAACAGTGAAGCATGGTGGAGGTTCCTTGCAAGTTTGGGGCTGCATTTCTGCAAATGGAGTTGGGGATTTGGTCAGAATTAATGGTCTCCTCAATGCTGAGAAGTACAGGCAGATACTTATCCATCATGCAATACCATCAGGGAGGCATCTGATTGGCCTCAAATTTATTCTGCAGCATGACAACGACCCCAAACATACAGCGAAAGTCATTAAGAACTATCTTCAGCGTCAAGAAGAACAAGGAGTGCTGGAAGTGATGGTATGGCCCCACAGAGCCCTGATCTCAACATCGAGTCTGTCTGGGATTACATGAAGAGAGAAGCAGCTGAGGCTGCCTAAATCCACAGAAGAACTGTGGTTAGTTCTCCAAGATGTTTTGGGCCAACCTACCTGCCGAGTTCCTTCAAAAACTGTGTGCAAGTGTACCTAGAAGAATTGATGCTTGATGCTGTTTTGAAGGCAAAGGGTGGTCACACCAAATATGGATTTGATTTAGATTTTTCTTCTGTTCACTCACTTTGCATTTAGTTAATTGATAAATATAATCTATTAACATGTCTATTTTTGAAAGCATTTTTACTTTACAGCATTTTTTCACAGCTGCCTAAAACTTTTGCACAGTACTGTATATATATATATATATATATATATATATATATATATATATATATATATATCTATCAGCATAATGAACCTTCACGTTTACTTTTGTCTTTTTTTACAGCACCCTTAACAACAACAATATTACCCGTCTGTCTGTGGCAAGCTTCAACCACATGCCAAAGCTCAGGACTTTGTAAGTTTCATTTGTTTAATGTGTCCTTGTATATCTTTTGAAATATGTTACACTAAAAAATAAAAAAGTTATTTTATAATTTGCCAAATGTTTAATTAGAAGGATTCAAAATTCTGTAATTTTAAAAGAAATCTAGTTAAGTAAACATATATACAGTATATACCGTATATATACAGCTATGGCCAAAAGTTTTGCATCACCTTGTATAATTAACAAATTTTGCTTCATAAAGTCGAATGAAACCTGCTGAATAATTTAACGTTAACATATTGAATTACATACCACTTTGTAGTCTTCCACATACTTAACAAAATATTTGACATTTTGAAATCTATCATGAAATACTGTACTACAATTATGGCTTCCGGTAGACTTTAGTGATATCATTTTGCAGTTTCATTGATTAAATGATGTTAAATAAATGATCTAAATTATATATATATATATATATAATTCTAGGTTAAGCAAAACTTTTGGCCATAGCTGTTTATATATTTATTTTTATTTTATAATTGTGTTGTTGAAGACATTAATAACCTTGTCTGGGTTTCAAACAATCTTCCTAATGTTAGATTTGCATGCTGGGCTTGGTCTTGAGATTTAATATCCATGACATTTATTTAGTTAGGATTGAATGCATCAACTGAAAGGTTCTAAAATGACATTACTCTGTTACAGAGCATGCTGGGAGAAAGAGTTTGATTTATAGTAGTGGTTGTCCTTTCTTTTACTTTGAAAAAAAAAAAACATAAAAGCCAGTCTGAAGTCATTTACCTAACTTAGTGAATACGTTGGCCCGATATTTTATTAATGGCAGAGTGCTTTTTGCTGCTTGGAAGGAAGCCATGATATTGTGAAGGTCTCTGCTAAGAGAAAGGCAGCTTACTTAATTCTTGCACTTTGCAATTTGTGTCTTTTAATTTCGGGGATTGCATTGACTATGGCTCCCAAGGGGCCAAAAGCAGCTAGTCCCCTTTTCTGTGATTAAACAAAAAGGAAAGGAAATCTATAAAGAAATGTAGAAGGAGTTATTTCATAATTATTGTATTGTCTTGTTCAGCAGAAAACGAATGTGACCTAAAATTATTTTGCAGGTAGTTTCTATAGAAACAAAGAATGCTGAGACTTCATGGGATCTGTGATTGGAGAGAAAATCTTAGCATTATTTGCCTTTTGAAAATAGTATTGCTACCACATACAGTATTTGTTATAATTTATTAAAGTTTTGTTTGCGTCCCCCTCTTGTACCAACTTCCATATTTATTTATTTATTTATTTATTTATTTATTTATGGCTCTGATACTTTTGCTTAGCCTGCAATTCCAGCTGAAGAAATGTCTGGGGGAATTGATTTTATGACAACTGGGTCGACTTTTATTAATTAATCTTCAACTAAAAGGCTGCTGTCATGCAACCATTAACTAAAAGTTACATGGGCATGACAAGCAGAAAAAAATGTACAGAACAGATTAAAAGATTGATTCCTCATTAGGGCTCCTTATCTGTGTGTCCTGCTGGACTCTGAAATTGTGTCACTCTTCCTCATTTTTAATTTAGAGGTATTGACTTGTTTCTTCTCATTTAGCCGGCTCCACTCTAACCACCTGTACTGTGATTGCCATATGGCCTGGCTTTCTGATTGGCTGCGCCAGCGACCTCGGGTTGGACTCTATACCCAGTGCATGGGACCCATCCACTTGAGGGGCCACAATGTTGCAGAGGTTCAAAAGAAAGAGTTTGCCTGCTCTGGTAAGGAACTGCCATGTTAATTATCCTAAAAGCTTGTGTTAAAAAATCTTATCTGCATATCCCACATTAGAAACTATGCATTGGATCTATGTTTAAATAACATTTTTATTCTGCTTACTCCTATTTTGCTTTGAAGTGTCTTGGTGGAATTTAAGGATAGTGTTAGATCCACCCTAGGCGGTGCAAGATCCCTGCAGGCAAAAAATGGATTTTAGTCAAAATCCAAGATTGGTTGTGACAAGAATGTGTGTTACTGATGTGCTAGAAACATCTGAAGTGAATTTTGGTCATACTAAGTGGGGGCTATGACACAAACATAGGCTTTGAAATACTGCTTTATAGTATTCTAGTAGCTCATTTGTCAGCGGTCTATTCATCATGGCATTGAAAGTATTTAACAATGCAGTGCATGCTGTCTGGTGTGCTAACTCTGCTGTTACCAGTATTACCACACTCAAAATTCTGCATTACTCATTGTATGTTTGTCTGTATGGTTTCTCTCTATTCATGCACTCTAGATGATGAGGAAGACACTCAGAATTCTGCATTACTCATTGTATGTTTGTCTGTATGGTTTGTCTCTATTCATGCACTCTAGATGATGAGGAAGGCACTCAGAATTCTGCATTACTCATTGTATGTTTGTCTGTATGGTTTGTCTCTATTCATGCACTCTAGATGATGAGGAAGGCACTCAGAATTCTGCATTACTCATTGTATGTTTGTCTGTATGGTTTCTCTCTATTCATGCACTCTAGATGAGGAGGAAGGCAGGTTGACATGCTTATTTATTTCAGACCAGAAATACAGATTGATGTCTATATTTGTATGCATTCTGTGTGCAACACAAATGTGTCAAAACATGCATTATTTGCAAACCATAGTATTAATACATTTTAGTCATTTCCATTGGCAGATTAATTCACATTTTTCTTCATTAGTGTAATTAATTCCCTACATAACTGTATTTCAATTTCCCATAATCATTTCTGGCAATATCATGTATAATTTGAATAAAAAAGAATGACAAATAGAAAAATTACAAAGCTGTCAATTGACAGTTATCGGCAGACATAACTGTCAGATTAGGATTTATTGCATTTTATCTACTTTATAATAGATGTATGTATGGTAAATTGTATACAGTGTGTAAGTTGTAACTGATGCCAAATTGTAGATGTATATTTTATTGTGACTGTGTTGCTAAGATGGCTTCTAATATTCAGAGTATTTCAGTGTGATGTTAATGGAATGCCATGTATGTTTTGCAGGTCATCAGTCCTCCTCATCCTGCAGTGTGTTGCAGTGCCCTGATGTCTGCACCTGCAGTAACAACATTGTGGACTGCCGTGGAAAGGGTCTGGCAGAGATTCCCTCCAACCTGCCAGAAACCATCACTGAAATGTAAGACTTTCCATATTATTTCTTGTTTTATGCTTTATTTAAAAAAAAAAAACATTTATACACTGCAGGGAAATTGACAAATGCAGTGGTTTTCAGTCCTGCAAAGATAAAGAAATGTTAACATTTATCACGCACAGTCTTACAGTATTTGCATATCCAGCATTATATATTAGGTTATATGTTTGAAAAAATATAGAAAACATATAAACTGTTGTTGTAAAAAAATATATATATATATATATATATTTAAACAATGGAATAGATTGTAAATATTAATATGTATTAATAATGACTTGATTGTATTTGGAAAAAATAGCTGCTTCCCTATTTTTACGTAGCTTACGGTTAGAGTCATCCACTGTTACCTGTACAAGCATGTTTATTATATAAGTTAATGTTGAGTTGAACTTATCGTAGACAGCATCAGCTTTAATCTCTGCACCAGTGACATCATAAGAAATTGGTGTACAAGCCCTGCTACAGAGCCAGGGTGTAGCTAGGAATAGATTTTTACTGAGGCAAAAATCTAATTGTTGTCTAAAAAACCCTGCATATCCTGTTTGTTACGAATGTAATAGTTATCATCTTAGAAAGCCTGGAGACTATTAATGCAAACTGCAAAGCGATATGAATAAGTAGATGGGTTTATACCTTCATTGTGCTAACGAGAACAAAAAATGGGATCTGAATTCACTTAAGTCGGATCATAAAAAGGTGTTTTACTAAGCGGATCTCGATCAGACTCCACTGATCCATAATCCAGGGAAACTGACCAATGAGAAGCGAACATGTCAATGTGGGGTAGCAAATTTCTATACAGCCTGAGATCACAATAATGTTACAAAGAAATGGCAAATTAAAATAATAATAATATGAAAACATGTCGATTATATCACTCTTAAAAATTCAAATGGTCACATTATTAAAAAAAAAAAAAAAAAATCTTTAGATATATAATTTCGTACTTTTTTTTTCTTTCAAAAATGTACCTAGCTGATTTTTACCGAGGCAGCCTCAATGTACGCTGCGCCCCTGCTGTGCGGTAATGGAAATGTAGGTGTTTGATGGTAAATCCTCTGTTGACACTACTTTTTGTAATGTAACTTACATCACATTGAGTAAACAAAGCTACTATAGTTTATAGAAAACATTTTCTTTCAGCACAGGAGAACACTTGAAAACATTGCTTAATTTAATCTCTAGGTGGATATATTAAATATGTTCCTTATTCTATTCTTGTCTGGCCTTCTGTCAACTATATCAGTCAAAGCCTTCATTTTACAGCTGAAGTTGTTAGGAATTAATGTCAAATACAATTCAAGCCGTGTACTTATCAAAATCTCCACAAGTAGGAACATCTGAAGTGGCAGCTGTTCAAGGCTTTAGAGCTCTGAAGGTGGTGGCCAGAGTACAATGAATACTATATGTCCAGTGGAAAGGAGCATAGACAGCACTTTCTGTCAACACCATCTGCAAATTTGAATTAGCCCTTTATAGGGCTGTTACTGATATGCATAGATGGTTTATGATTTATGCATCAAAAATTAATTAAATGGATATTTCACTCCCCTTTTCACTTGGATATTCCCCCAGACAATAGGTATCAACTCCCATGCTTAAAATGCCAAGATGATTTTAAAACAATGACTGGCAACCCACAAGCAATGTGATCAAGAAATGCCAAAGTGGAAAAAGACTTTCTCTGAGAGAGAGAGCATCATCGTTGGTGTTGTCTCAATTTTGAATCCCTATTAGCTCTCTTACTGCCCCAAGGCGATTTTATACGACAGTTAATTCTAAAACTTGAATCGCTTAAAAACTTAAACATTTCTTGGCAGAACAGTGTCATGTATCATTTCACATGCTGTATACGGGAGGCATGAATTCACTTCTGCATTTAAGATCCATGTTCCAAGTGACTAACGGTGGTCTTCACGAGGACATATTTTTCAGTATATGCACTCCAGACAGAAGATGTGTTTACAGCATGTAAACCTACTATTCTGAAGATGCATCCATAAGAAGTCTCCATTTCTGTTGTTCAGTCATCTGGTTTGGTAGTTTTGCATGCATGATTGAATTCAATTCTGGACTTTTATATTCTATAGAAACAAAGCAAATATATTACATATAACGACTGCAAACTCAGGGACTGCATCTTAAATTCTGAGACGGACACACTTTCAGAGTGGGTGCATTTTCAGTGACATTGAAATGATGCAATGAATTGCTAATATGGTTAATATTCAAAAGTCCAGCTTTTCCTGAAGCAACGTCTTGGAAGTTAGAATCCAACAACTGAGTCACATTAGCAATGAGGCATGGCATTAAGGAAGGCGCTTGATCAAGGTCTTGTAGATTTCACTTAGATATTATTTTTGTCCAGTGCTGCAAACCTGGAATGTATCTAATTAGATTTTACCATGGAACAATGGACACAGACTTGTACTCTGTGAAACTCAGTTGATTTTGTGAAGATAAAATACAGAATTAAAAAACAACAAAGCTGGGAAACATGCACATGCAATTTGACTGGCTTTCTATGTAAACAAAAAAAAAAAGTATTTTGTGAAAGTTGGTTAATTTTGTTCAGGTTTTTATTATTGTTATTTTTTATTTTATACACCCCCTTACAAGATGAGAACGCAGAAGAGCCATCTGTTGATAATCCTTTAAATGCAGTTAGGAGACTGAAACCAAGATCAAGTGACGGAGAGATACCAGCTTTTTGTAATAGCTATATTATACTCTTTAAGTCCTTCTGAAACATACCAGAATGACTGATCACTTAAACTGATAAAGGACTTCTGATTCAAACAGTATGTCATGGAACAACAGAGTTCTGCATCCATTTAGACATGGTTGAACTACATGAAAAAAACAGATTGGAACTGTCATAGATAGCATTTTAAACATTTAGAAGCTTTACTTACATTTTAAGAATGTATAGCATTTGTGCCAGTTTAATTAAGTAAAAAAAAAAAAAAGTTAACTAAAATAAATACAAACATACATACAATAATTACTGTATATACAGTATCCCATATATGTACATATGATAGCTGTATATACCAAAACAAATCTGATTCAGATTGTTATCACAGTAATATAAATACATACATCAGTTTGTTAATTAAAGATGTAACTACACATTTTACAACTGTTTCTTTACAGCCGCTTGGAGCAAAATGCAATCAAGGTCATCCCTCCCGGAGCTTTCACACCATACAAGAAACTGCGAAGAATGCAAGTATATAAATATATTTGAACCAGACTCCAGGCTTGTACAAATCAATCAGGGCGGTCTAGAAAAGTGCCATAAAACAATTGTGAATTCTTGACATTCTTAGTAGATTGAAAATAATAGTTTCAAATTGCGATGATTGAGAAAGTGCTGTTTTCTTTTTCTTTTCTCACATGTATTTGAACTGCACAGCCCAAGGAAATTTCCTTTGCCCTGCATGTGCCAGAAAATCTTCTTTTATCCACTTTTATGAATCTTAAATTATCTTTTAAATTATTATTTTATATTAGAACTAAGCGTATTAATTTATTTTTTTCGGGAAGTGCAGCTGGCTTTTCACTTTTGCTTGGAATTAAAAGCTTGTTTTATTAAGTGAATGGGCCCGCTGGGTTTCATAAGGAAATAGTAAGGGTATTTTCTTACCTGAATATTGACACAGACTGGGCTATTCTCTGAAGACTGCAGCGGCACTGCTTCCTGTGTGTGTGTGTCTTTAGAGCCACAGTACAATGTAGCCATAACAGGCAATAGCACTGAACTGTATGTACTATAGTGTATTTGCTACTGAAGCAAGCAAAATGCTGAGTGCTTTTGAAGCTATGATGTTAGCATTGCAAATGTTAAAAGAGCGAAATATCACTTTTTCTGTTTAGATGTAAAGTTTAAGAAATTGCATACAGCTTTAGGCAACCGGTACATATTTTGACTGCACGGGGGGAGAGTACATTTAATTAATTGCATATTCAATTCTTTGTCTTGTTCTAGAGACTTAAGTAATAACCAGATTTCCGAATTAGCACCTGATGCTTTCCAGGGCCTGCGTTCACTCAACTCACTGTAAGTTTAAAAAAAAAAAGTTTCCTCAAAACTGTCATTTAACAAATTAAGTTCCCAAACCAGAAATAAATAAGTCAGACATTAGTGGGTTGTAAGTAGTCTTTAGTCGTTTCTTATTTGTATTGGAATTAAAGTTTTTGGGGGGTTCTTTTAGAAATAAAAGCGGTAGTAACAATTTGGAAAATATGGCATGTATACACCACAATGCATGTGTTTACAATTGTACAATATTTTTAAAAACATATTTTTACTGATGAACAGTAGGTTGTTTGTCATAGCTCAGTGTTACTTCTAGTCTAAACACTTTCTAACAGGTGAAAATGCTCACACATCAGGCTGGTTCAGAATCCATAAAGTCTACATTATTTTAAAAAAAAAGTATTTTTTTATAACAACACATTCTGCATGGTACAAACTTTAATGTGGAGTATGAAACAAACAAAAAAAATGTTTTTCAAAGAAAACTTGTTCTGTTACTGTTTTTTTCAGTTACCTATTCTTCCTTATGTTTTTATCTTCAGAGTGCTTTATGGAAATAAAATCACAGAACTACCCAAAGGTCTTTTCGAGGGACTCTTTTCTCTTCAGCTGTTGTGAGTATTTACACAGTCATTGAGGCATTACTTTGAAGCTGATCAGAGTTGGTAGTTTGTTAGTTTCAGACAGATGTACTGGTTCAAGAGATGTTAATGCTCTCATGTTGTCTCACAAAATTCTTCATCAGATGACTTTTGTCCACAGCAAAATACACCGGTAAATTCATTCTGTGATTTAAACTATATTTATATTAACATGCAAAAAAAAAAAAATTAAATGTATGTTTTCTTTCCCACTTATTGATGGCCACCAGTAAACTATTACTTGCTGAAAATCTCTACCAGGAAAAAAACAATCTGTATTTTAATTTAATTTGAAAAATAAACACTATAAAAATGTTTAGTATATTAAGAGCTACTTGTTGTATTACTTCTAGCTATTAATATGTAGCTTCTTCTGCACAACTGGCTGAAATGGTAAGAATTTTAGGAAACTCATTGTTCCCCAGATGAAGCAGTCATGTCAGGCGACCACCATTTCTGTCCGCACTTGGCAGCTTTAGACACAGCGACTGTATTAATATGTTTATCAAGCTTTGTCAAAAGAACCAGCAGCATTGATAATGCTGCAGTGCTATGCATGAAGCAGCAGTATCATTCACTAACACATTATCTGGGAATCATTGGCTAGCCAGCTAGAGACAAAAAAAGAGAATCATTCATTTTATTAAACACATTAAATAGCAAATTTTATAGTGATTAGTAATACATCCTGTGTTTGTGTCCAGTCTTTAGCACCCCTCCAGGAACATTTCTTTACTTTTCTTGCAGATCCAAGGAAAGAAAAAAAAAAAAAAACACAAAAAACATTTGTCAAATTATTAATGCAATCTTTGTACGACGCCTCAGTAGGGTTTTAAATCTTTCAGAGGAGGAAGAAACCATTTGCAAACTTGACTAATGACAGGAAAGACATTTGAGTTTAATCCCTAAGTGCTGACAAACCATGTCGAAATGTGCACAGGTGCCGTGCTCAATGTGTTGACTAATAACTTCACATGCCCACAGAAACTGAAACCGACAGTGATGGAACATGAATGTTTGCTTTCACAGATACAGCAATGTAAAAAAAAAGGAAATGTAGAAGGAAAACAATAGCACAAGTTGCCCCAATGGCATTCTTTTATAATGTGTCAGTGGGAAAGCCACAGTTTTAAAGTTTTTGTGAGGTGATTGGCAGTGTGGAAATGGCAGTGTAGCAAAATGGATAGGAGGAATGTCTGTATTAACTTGCCTTCAAGGAATGTATGGGTATTACTAGAGGCAACATCTTGCACAAAAACATTCAATCTTACTATCCAAAGATCAATGTTACGTCAGCTTTATACATTAAAATGAAATCTTTTTAACCATCTACAGTATGGTATATTTTAGTATACGCTTTTTATGTATAATTAATGGAAAACATAAACAAGAAAGTTTTGCCTTATTTGCTCTTGCTCTATAGATCACTTGTGGTATTTCATATGATTGAATTCTTAACATAACAACACGCTTTTTTTAATGGGTCTTAAGCATAAAGCCACCATTGTTGACAGCACTTTCTGTTGAAAAGGTTTGAAATCCATATCAAAGTGGAAATTGTTTTTACTGTAGCTAATTCAACTTTTTCTTTTCTTCTAAATGCACAGTAAGGCTAGTCTAAAATCATCTAGAATAAGCTTACATTTATCTGTTAAAACACATGGATATCAAGTTCCTGCAGTATCTGTTTGTAAAGTTAAAGAAATGTAGTAAGACAAGTTCAAACTGTATCTTTTACCCGTGTTCCTGTCCCTCCTGAGTAGCAGAATCTAAATAGTTAGCCACATGGACCCTTAATTGAATTCTAAATGTCATTAAAATGTATCTGTGCTTGTGTTTGTGTCTTTACCAGACTGTTGAATGCCAATAAGATAAACTGCCTGCGTGTGGATGCATTTCAAGATCTGCATAACCTGAACCTTCTGTCTCTGTATGACAACAAACTCCAAACTATTGCCAAAGGCACCTTTGCTTCCCTTCGGGCAATCCAGACCTTGTATGTAACAATTCCTTCATTTGAATAATCTTTTTTACAGTCTTTATAAGTGTCACAAGTAAAGCATAGTATTTCACAGAATGTGCACGGAACTATTTTATAAATTATGTGTACAGATATACTGTATATTTTTTTTTTAAACAGCAAATAGAGAGATATATGTACTGACATAATCAAAATCAACGTCAAAGGTATTCAAGCACTTTACAATAGCTTGTGAAACAGTGTTGTAATTAACAGCCTGTAGGTAAAGTGTATCTGCAAGGACAGAAGAGCTTACCTACATCGCTGTGTAAACTCCTGCTGGATACTGCTTTACGTGATCTGCTGCAGACACATTTTTAGCCGTTTTAGAGCCATCCATTTTCTTATTTACAGTGTGTAGTATTTTAATTTCCCGCCTTGATTGTATATAGTCACATGACATAATCACTGCACAGAACTATATGCATGGCGAATAGTACACGCAGGCACACGTCAGAGCTGTCCAGTTTCGTTCATGTGATTTTTTTTTCCTTCTATGAAATACAAATAATAATTATGAAGTAATTGATTTTTATTTCTTAAGAATATTGAAAAAATTTAGGTATTGGGCTAATTTCACGATTTCCGTGCAGTCCGTGAAATCACAGGGCCTAATTTACAAGCAGAATATCTTGGATCAGCTTAAACATGAAGACTTACTCACCCTGTTTACCGTAAGGAGACAGTACCAGTAACAAAATCTCTGACACTTGAGCTTGTTTTAGAGATTATCCCCAGGTAATCCTTTTAACTGATCAGAGTGTCTGATAACTGCCCTCCTGGAACTTTGCAAGAGCCTTTTTTCCAGGCTATTACAGAATAGATGGATTTAAAATGAAGAGAAGAAGATATTATTTCTGCTCTGTTGTAATGAAATATTTGTTTTAACAGGAATTGAGTTTTTCATGAAGTGTGCCTATGCTATAATGAACAAAACTGGAGCGGACGTTTAACTGCCCTGACTTATTGTTCCATTTTGTTCCAAGGCACTTAGCCCAGAACCCCTTTATCTGTGACTGCCATCTGAAGTGGTTGGCCGATTATCTTCATGACAACCCCATTGAGACCAGTGGTGCCCGCTGCACCAGCCCCAGACGGCTGGCAAACAAACGGATAGGGCAGATCAAGAGCAAGAAATTCCGCTGCTCAGGTAACTAATTGAGCTTTACCGTCAGACCTGCCCACTCAGCTTTCTACATACTCTACATAGAATCCTTATTCGAACTGAGCCTTTTTAAACTATTATATAGTTATGCAATAATTAATCATTTTTAAATCTTTGTTTTCTTTTTTCCTACAACTAACCATAGGGGCAGTCAGTGTTTATGGCCTCAAATGAATAGGCTGGTCAAAATTAAGTGAATAACTTTGAAGTTATGTTTTTAAAATAAATTAATTAGCTGTTAATCAGTAAATAATGTATAAAATAGATATAAGTATGTGTGTCTGTTTTATCTCTTGATTAAGATTTTAGCAAAACATTTATTGTACTATTATTGTTTCATGCTGTCATTTTGATTATATGCAGTTATTTTGTTTTTTCTGCGGTTGTTGGTTATTCACTTAATGGTTTTGACTGCGATGTAGAATGAATCTAAAACACTTCTTTCCTTTGCTTGCCAACATTCAGTCGCATCTCTTTCTATCTTTTCTCTTTTTGGTTTAGCAAAGGAACAATATTTCATTCCAGGTAGGTTTGGTACTGCAGCAGGGCTTCTCATCTGCAGAATACCAGCTCCCCACCCATTCACTTTGTCCTAGGTCTTAGGAAACCAATGCATGCTGTTTAAAAATGGAAAACTCCCTTAAATATAGTATATTTGTTATTCACTAGATTTCTTTTCTAACCAAATCATGAGCTCTGCATGCAGCTCTGTGGTCTTTTCTTCCTTGCGTCCCTGTTATTAGGATTCAGTGTTCCTATGCAGTGGCCATACAGATGCCAGCTCCTGGTTCTTTTTTTTCTTCCTTTTTCAGAGCCTTTTCTAACACTGCTTCATACATATCACATGCAGTTGGCATTCCTGTAGATGTTTCATTATGCAGTTCAATTTGCAATAAAAGTACTGTAATTCACATTTTAGAGACCCTGGCATCTGTATAGCTAATGTGTTCACATTTGATTAAAATTAGAATTTTGATCTGTCTGCTGGAAGATCAGTGTGTTGTGTTTTATTACAAAAAGGGGATACTGCATTTCATTAGAGATTAGTAGATCAGTAGATTATTAGTAGCTATTTTTCTTTAACCTTTACTATTCACAGGGTTTTATCTTTCATAAGAATGCTGTGCTGTGTGTATACCATGCTTAAGAGTGCTTTGGAAATAATTAAAACACTGACAGCTACCCAGTTCTAACAGACTAGCATGATTTCAAAAACATGTTTCATTTGTTTATTATTCAAATAGTTCCTAATAAGGGAATGGAAATTCAGGGCACAGCATAACGAGTCAAAAGAAATACAGATACCATAAAATATTTAGAGTTTTGCAGAGCAGGCTAAAGTAATGATTATCTTGGTAGGGCACGAATTATTAAATGCCTGCACTGCAGTCTTGTTCGAAAATATTAATCACATTGTTATGGGAAAGCTGCTAACGTCTTTCACATTTGATTGGAATTTGTTTGTAATTTATATACATCTTCTCAATTAATCATACTTCTTGCATTTTATTTTTTTTTAGAACTGTGCTTAGGGATATATATCAGAGGGTAAATTGCACCCACTCATTATTCATATTCTCAATTAATCTTATTTCTTGGCCAATATATGTAGTATAACTGACTTTTGTAGAAAGGTTTTTTTTATTTTTTTTATCAAAACTTCTCTTTCTTTCCCTCTTGGCTTTCTTGAATTTTTCAGGAGTTCATCATTTTGGTTGTAAGTAAAAATTCTGCCTCTGGAAAAACATGTTGTAATCCTCTGACATGATGCACTCTACCCTACTGTTTTCTCCCAGTACCTGTCTCCTGAAAAGAACAAAAACGATTTTAGTTAATCATGTGTTGAATATTACAGAAGTACTAAGGGTCAACATGGATACCTTTGTGGTCTGTTTCCAGTTTCTGATTCACATTATATTATTGAGCCCATCCCCAATTATGTTAACACTTGCTTCTCTTGACCTATAGTACTGTAATTTACTGTATAGTACTGCTGTCATTTTCTAGCTACTGCTTAAGCATCCTGGTCCAAATGGCTCTCTCCTACCTTCTTACTCTCCTGTCCTCCTCCTTTGCTCTTTCTCCCTGGCCTTGTGGATGAAATTCAGCAGGGTTTTCCGTTGTGCTTGATCTAACCATGTGGTTGCGAGGTATGAGTAAAACATGGTTCTGTCAAGCACCATGGAACGTCCTGCAGCTTTCTACAGCATGGAAGCTACAAGAGAGTCTTTTTGTGCATCAGTAACCAATGGGAAAGTTCAGTGCATGACAAAAAAAGAACAGTGACAAGCAACTGACTCAATTTATAGAATCGAACTGAAAACAGTTACGAATTTGAGTCAGTTCAAATGCATAACACAGAAAAAGGAAGTAGATTGAAAAAGCAATGTTGAACTTATTAACTGGATGCCATTTAAAAACAAAAAGAAGATTTAACTATGAGAAGGCTTCTCACTCATGCTGCCTATTCATTTGAACTACATCCTTGCCTTTTTTTCTTTTACGATTCAAGGCTTGTAACAAGCCCTACAGGCCTTGAAACCCTAATGTTTGTCTGGTGCTGTGGAAATAATGAGTTTCCCTGGCCTGGTGTGTTTTTGGAAGTCTCCAGAGTGAATGCCCCACCCACTTTGCCCTACCACACGCACACCCACCCCACTTACGCAAAGCCACCCTTACTGCCTTGTAAGAATTATATTGGTCACATCCTAAATATTGCCTATGTTTTGGCTTTAATCTTCTACAGGTACAGAGGATTATAGATCCAAGCTTGGAGGAGATTGCTTTGCGGATCTGGCATGCCCTGAGAAATGTCGATGTGAGGGAACCACTGTGGACTGTTCCAATCAGAAACTCATCAAAATCCCAGACCACATTCCTCAGTACACGGCTGAACTGTAAGTTCACAACAACAGCAGATCTGATTCCACCAAATGCACTCTAGAACATGTTAAGAGACAGCTGTGGGGAGTTAAAGATACTTTCCTTACACATATCAGGGTAGTCAGGTGCACTTAAGAGACAAGGGTGGATGATTTCATAGTTCCCCCTCCCTCAGTGTCCGATGAATGATATGAAATTAATTAGCAAATATGGATATCATATTCACAGGACGGAGTGCCTCGAACACTTAAGAGGGTATTATAGTCTCGATTACACAACATGCCTAGTATTTGTTTTTGTTTGTTTAATGAACTATAAATCAAGATAAAAATAACTATACTGTAGAGAAAATGATTGGTACATTTCCACTTACGGGGTAGGGAGAGAGGCATTAAGTCACTGAACAGAACCGTAAAGTATAATCTACTTACTGTATGTTTGCAAAACTAACACAAAAAATAAAAGAAGCAAATAAGCTCAAATTAATGAACTGTAAAAGAAGCCAAGTGACCATATGAAATTTTTTAAGGACCACATTTACAAAGCATTTCTAGTTTTAAAACTAGATTTAAAAAAAAATGTGGTGCAAACTGTCCACTGTCTGAAAAGTAAATCTATCCCAACGTTTCTAATAAATTAGGTGGAAATAAGCATACATGCTTTCTTTCACCTTCTTTGATCCAGGCGTCTCAACAACAATGAATTCACAGTTCTTGAAGCTACTGGGATCTTCAAGAAACTCCCTCAGCTCCGCAAAATGTAAGTCTAGTAGTATTTCCTTGAAGTTTTTTCCAGTTTTCATCTCTCCCACACACACACAATCCCTCTGCGATTTTGCAACTTTATTAGTAGAATACTGTGAAAGACATAATTTAGTGTAGCATGTAATCAATTCAGTGAGCTGTGACAAGCATTTGGCCTAAGCAGTGAAGCAGACTAAAACTGGCAGACCACACTGCAGTGGGCTATGCTTGTGTCAGTGGCAGCTCCTTATGCTGCAGAAGCATTGGCATCTGAGCCTAGCGTTGAGACAGCTGGTCTATTGTGCTGCAGCAGCAGGGATCTACTAGTTCAAGCAATTCAAAAGCAATTTTGGTAATCTCCTGTAACTTCCATTACGATTCCCTAAACCATTACTGCCTCCTTCAGCACAACAACACATGTCTTTGACTTTTTGCTTCATTAAGCTTTTGTTAGAAAAATCACAACTGAATGATTATAGAAACAGACTTGGTAGCCCATCTCTAATTTCTACACGTCGTATCCCAAAGGGGCTATGCTTGATCAGCATAGTTATATATGCTGTACTGTGGTATTTACAGTATTTAATATTTAGTATTTAGAATATTTAATTTTGGAAGGGAGGGTTGAGGTGCATTACATGTCTTAATCATTATTAAATGTATTTGTGTTTTTATCTCTACATCTTTGTACTATAACTATAAAAATGAATGCCTCTTTAGACTTTATGTTTAAACCAGGATTTGATTCATGTTACAATGCAGTGGCACTTACAGTAAAAGCAGTCTTGCACAGAAATGGAATTACTAAACCTTTCATGGCCAGCAGTAGTCTTAATGTTTGTAATCTCACATTACTAGCGATTTGCAAGACATTTTGGGATTGAGAGGTTGTGGAGTAACTCAGTCAAGATGTATTTCTATAAGGAGTGCTTAAGGTCAGATAGTGTGCCTACTTACAGTGCCTATAGTAAGTATTCACCCCCCTTGGACGTTTTCACAGTTTGTTGTGTTACAACCTGAAATCTTGATGCATTTAATGGAATTTTGTTTTCCTTTGATTTACACAACCTACTCAACACTTTCAATGTGTGAAAAAATGGGGGGGGGGTGAAAAAACAAATCAATTAAAAATAAAATCCTGAAAAGTCTTCATTAGGTAAGTATTCACCCCCTTTGCTATGACACTCCTAAATAAGCTCAGGTGCAACCAATTGCCTTCAGAATTCACACAATAAGTTAAATGGAGTCCATCTGTGTGCAGTAAAAGTTGTTCACATGATTTCAGATTAAATACACCTGTCTCTGTAAGGTCCCACAGTTGGGTAGTGCATTCAAAGCAAAGATACTACCATGAAGACCAAGGAGCTTTCAAAACAACTCAGGAATAAAGTTGTGGAAAGGCACAGATCAGGGGAGGGGTATAAAAAGATTTCAAAGGCATTGAATATCCCTTGGAGCACAGTCAAGTCGATCATTAAGAAGTTGAAGGTTTACGGCACCACCCAGAATCTGCTGAGAGCAGGTCGTCCTCCCAAACTGAGCAGCCGGGTAAGAAGGGCATTGGTCAGAGAAGCCAGCAAGAGGCCAATGACAACTCTGAAAGACCTACAGCGTTCCATGGCTGAAATGGAAGAAACTGTCCATGTGTCAACAATAGCTCAGGTACTCCACAAATCTGGCCTGTATGGAAGAATGGCAAAAAGGAAGCCATTTCTGAAAAAAGCCCATGTAAAATCCCGCTTGGAATTTGCAAAAAGGCATGTGGGAGACTCTGAAAAGATGTGGCAAAAGATTCTGTGGTCCGATTAACCAAAAATTGAACTATTTGGCCTAAATGCAAAGCGTTATGTCTGGGGCAAACCCAGCACAGCACATCACCCAGGTAACACCATCCCTACTGTGAAGCATGGTGGTGGCAGCATCATGCTATGGGGATGCTTTTCATCAGCAGGGGAAAATGGATGGAGCTAAATACAGGCAAAAGACTTAAGACTGGGACAGAGATTCACCTTTCAGCAGGACAATGACCCCAAGCACACAGCCAAAGCGACACTGGAGTGGCTTAAAAACAAGAAAGTGAATGTCCTAGAGTGGCCCAGTCAAAGCCCAGACTTGAATCCGATTTGAGAATCTGTGGCAAGACTTGAAGATTGCTGTCCACTAATGATCCCCATCAAACTTGAAGAGCTTGAACAATTTGAACAGTATTGACTCAGGGGGGTAAATACTTATCTAACCAAGACATTTCAGTTTTTTTTTCATGAACTATTGTTTCACAATAAAAATTCTCTTGCCTCTTAAAAGTGTTGAGTAGGTTGTGTAAATCAAAGGGAAAAAAATCCAATTTAAATGCATCAAGATTTCAGGTTGTAATGCAACAAACTGAAAACGTCCAAGGGGAGTGAATACTTACTATAGGCACTGTATATATGATAGAAAACTACAACTTGTTCAAACAGCAGAAAATGTGGTTTACACTTTCTATTTAATTTTGTATGCTGTCCATGAGGTAAAAACCCATTCAGTATAAAAGTTAAACAATAACACCTTCAAGAGAAAGTAATCACATTAGTTAAGTCACCCTTGGAAGACATGGTATTCAAAGGTTATTAACTGCTTATCTGCTTTTGTGTTTTTATTTCTCAGAAATCTAAGCAACAACAAGATCACAGATATTGAAGAAGGTGCCTTTGAAGGGGCTGCCGGTGTGAACGAGCTGATACTGACCAGTAACCGCCTAGAGAATGTACACTTCAGAATGCTCAAAGGACTTAACGGCCTGAGGACACTGTGAGTATTCAGCCACACTGGAGAAACTGCACCACCCTGGATTCTCGTAGCTGACGAGAATCATATGAAGAACCCATCTGTTAAGATGACCAGTTAAATGTCAGCATCATAAATCAATAAAGGATTGACCATTAGGATTCTTTGTGTGAAACTTAAAGTATAAAAATGTGCATATCATGTTTTTTTTGTGCTGAATAAACTGTTTAATAGCATTACATCTATAAACATATCCAGCACATAGTATTGTTACTAAAGAAAACTGTATAAATATTTATAAACACATAGGTATGAGTTTATGGGAGCTGCCAGCATGTTTGACCCATGGTACTGGTCAGGGTTCTACTGACTTCATAAACTGTCAGGCTTTGATGGTTTTGAGTGATAATACAAGTGTTTTGTTGGAGGATCAAAAATCCACTCAAGACAGGAGGTTAATTCCTGTGTGATATGATGTCTTTATGATCAGACTCTTCACTGGTCCATTTGTAATTAAAATTAATGAAACTACAACACAATATTGAGCTGAGCCCAGGATCTTGGCTAAGTTCCTATTCAGTTAAAATATTAGTTGAATCTCCCTTGCCAAGGCTAATTCAGCATCTCATTCAACATCTAATACGGACACGTACACTTCTCTAGTTGTGATGATTCAGTGATCTCTTTCTATCTGCAGGATGCTGAGAAGTAATCGGATTAGCTGTGTTGGGAATGACAGTTTCACTGGACTGAGTTCTGTGCGTTTGCTCTCCCTGTACGACAACCAGATCACCACAATGGCTCCTGGGGCATTTGACACACTCCACTCGCTGTCAACTTTGTAAGTTAAATAGATGTTCACTGCGTTGGTTAAAAGAAATAACATATGTGCTTTGCTTATACTGTAAAGGTGTTAGAGTCACGGGAAGCATATCCGTCCTAGCTGTTTATCCGTCATGGTCAACCTCTTCAGCAACGTTAGTTTATTATTGAACAGAAAAGATTAGTTCAGATATTGTAGATCCTACCAACGTTTTTGTACACTGTGTTGTATGTGCTCCATGCACAGCTGGTAGTGTCACGTGAGCTGTTCAGTGTGTTGATTTCATATGTAAATAAATCATATTCACCTATCAACTTCAACCTCTGTCTCGATCTCCTGTCTGCACTCATACTGTATATATATATATATATATATATATATATATATATATATATATATATATATATATATATATATATATCACATTAGACAGGTATTTCTTCTTTTCATGTTTGCTGGAATGTCAGGTTTTCTAGTAGTCACACTGCTTCTTAATAATACCAGTTTTCGTGAGTAAGAAATGAAAGCACAATACATGCATAAGGTACAACATTTACAGCACATATCCAATCTCTGTGCATGTTATAGTTAGGGTGTTTATAAATAATGGAATTTTCAATAAAATTGTGCTGAACTAACAAGCTGTCAGACACATATAGTCTTGTATGAGGGAATTTGATTTATTTTTTAACTGGCATGTAATCGAAGTGGCTGTCAGATAACATGGGTAACGTATTCTCCAGAGCAAACAGGAATTGTAATTTAAGAAATGGCAGCTGAATGAAAAAGCTATTTTTAAGTAAATAATGTAATGCAATCCACTATTAAGTGACTTTATTATCGACCTCCTACAGTTGGACAGCATGTCAAATCTCTGACCATTTTAATTAGTTGTAAATTACAAATGCCCTGATTCAGCTACATAAAACCAAGCTGCTGTTTTACAATCTCGCCTAATCTCTTCTCCCTGTAATAGTTTGAAATGATTCTCGTATTTTGGACTGTAACTGCACAATTGAACTTCTGTAAAATCCTTCAGTCAGGATTGGAGATGTATTGAATTAAATAGAGCCAACAGAATAGCCCTTTTATAAGCAAAGGTGCCTGAGCATAACAGGATTAGTTAAGCTTGGCAGCAGATCAGGCCTTCAAAACATGGGTAACTGTAGTGTATGCTGCAAACCAGTACTAATGATGGGAAGAATCTTTAAAATAAAAAAGCCCTTGTTAGACACACATTTTATGTCAGAGCAATCGATAAGAATAGCAAGCATTGCTAAAGTGTTGCTAATCATGTATTGTCTTCTGTTCACGTTAGAAACCTGCTGGCAAATCCTTTCAACTGTAACTGCCACCTGGCCTGGCTGGGTGATTGGCTGAGAAAGAAGAGGATTGTAACTGGGAACCCCAGGTGTCAGAACCCTTATTTCCTGAAGGAGATCCCCATTCAGGATGTTGCCATTCAGGACTTCACTTGTGATGATGGTAATTCATGTGTTAATCCTGATGTAGAGGGGGGTGAGGTCCCTGGTTGTGAATGTATTACTCATCTATTCATTATTACTTCTGTAGAGAGTAGATACCAGCTTAATAACTGGATCAAACCTGTGTGAAAGCCTGCACTATTTTCTAAGAAAATCTATGTTATGCTTTTATACATGGATCGTCCTTCACAGCAACATTTAAAATCACGTTGCAGTATGAAAGAGCAAGGTCACTTGCAAACTAAAAAATGTAGTATGGAAATAATGCCTTTGAAAATCCTCTTAATTGTACACAATGATATCCTCCCACAGGCAACGATGATAATAGCTGTTCCCCGCTTGCTCGCTGCCCTGCTGAATGCACTTGCTTGGACACTGTGGTCCGCTGCAGCAACAAAGTACTGAAGGCTCTACCTAAGGGCATCCCCAAAGAAGTAACAGAACTGTAAGTAGCAGTAAAATGGCACTCTTTTTCTCTGCAGCAAGGTAACATTTTTTAAGCGATAGTGCCCATCGATAAAGGTTCTACCATGTGGTAGTTGACTGCGACTGGACTTTTGTGTCCCAAGGCCTGAAGTTGCTAACGAAAGTCAAGGTTAACAACCATACGGTAGAGTCTTCACTGAGGACACTATCACTATTATAAAATTATTTTCTGATTATTTTCTTTAAAACAAAAACACTTTAAACCTAGATGTACCTTAAACTTGTAATGATTCATAGGATACCCTGCCACTGGGAAAAGTTTTAGGAAAATAAATGATCACATACATAATGAGAGAAAAAAAACCGAATAATACATTTATTAAACAAATAACTTTAATTGTCTGAGTTGCTTATAGTTTATCTGGACAGTGAGATATCTGAATGGAGCAATATTATTACTGTCCGTCTGTCGGTTTGCTGTCGAAAGATGTTGAGATTCAGTCGAGTTGACAGACTGTGATTGGCTGTTTCGACAGTTGCGAGTACAGGACTGGTTGCTTTCCTTAGTGAAAAGTATTGGCTGGCTGATTTTGGTGGATAATGAAATTAATTTGGACAAATTTTGTCTTTGTTTAGTATTTGCTGTCCAATATATGTGAGCTGAGCTTTAAATACAGCAAGTCAAAATAAAATAGCCAGCACTTGTGCGGATTGATTGTAAGTTTGATTCACAGTTGATGCTGTGACGTTCCAGTGGGCATCTACCATCTGGTAGAAGCCCGCTAGAGCTGGAAGCTGATTGGCTGATGGTACTGAATCATTTTCTAATATTTTAGAGAAACAGAGCAGAAGTGAAATAGGGTCATTCTTATCAACCTAGGAGGCTTGATCCCAATCAAGCATAACCTTATAACCCTAAGATCCTTATCTTTGTACACAGATGTTAAGCTTTGAGAAGCTGTAGGTTGTATGTTGAGTTTTAAACAGCTGTTTAAAAAAAAAAAAACTTCTGACACATACACTTTCAGAGTGTTTACTTCATTACTTAACAAGCTATCAATCATGCCTTTAAAAAAGCATCTTTGAAATTGTGCATTATTTCATTAGGCTATAGGTTAATTTCCAAGTAGAGATTACATCACCCAATCTGTACTATTACACTAAATTACTCCTGCCAATTTGAATTCTTCATTAGGCCTGCAAGTTGAAATTGCATTACACAAGTGCAATATTCATTCATCAAACTTTACTGCAAACCTCATTATTATGTTTGACTTTTTTTTTTTGTAACTTTACTAGATTGCTGTATTCAAATGCCAGGTTCATGTATTAAGAAAGTAGTATCACTTATATGCTAATTTACAAAAAACTTAAATAACACCTTATGTTTAAAAGATTTGTCTGTGCCTTGATTTCTGGGTTTATTTGTAACCAATAGAAGATGAGCTTTCGCCACAGCTAGCCGATCAGAAGTGATAGGGGTGAGACGTAAACACTTTTAAAAATGTTAGTGTGTATGTGCTAGACTTCCGCAATTCAGTTTTCAAAAACTTGCGTGGCTCTCTCTAAATATATATAGCCAGAGCGTCTGTCTAGCAACAGAACGAACATAGGAAAAATAAATAAATAAAAACTACTTGTCTGACAGGCAAAGTATAACAGCAAAAAATGTTGTCCTTCACACAAATCTTGTTGTCCCGGGCGTTGGGTGATACGAATTGCACACCCCTGAAAATGTGAAATAAAAAAGAGGTAGAGTAATTCTCCCTGTATAGCTCCTTTGGAAATGATTAGTTTGGTCTAATGCAAAATACAGCATATGAGTGTTTATTTCGGTTCTAGACAACAACACGGTTCATTTACACGGCTTGGATTGTGGCATTTCCGTAATGTTAAAATAACCAGAGTTTCTATTTTTTTTAGGTATTTGGATGGAAACCAGTTCACACAGGCTCCAAAGGAACTCTCTAATTACAAGCACTTAACACTGATGTAGGTGGTTTTGTACTGTTGAAATGTTGTATTAATTTAGTTTCAACTCATTACACTTAGAAAGGATTCATTAAATCCCTCCAATTTTGGCACAGGAAAACTCTTGAGGGAAAAACACGGAAAAATACATTTTAAAAATTATTTTACATCAAATCAAAATAAATGTGGCTGAATTTAATTAAAATCATGAAAAAAAAACACAGCTATAATCAATCTGATATATTTGCAAGAGTTGATATTCCACTGTGTTCCACATGGTTTAATTAATCTAGTATAAATGTTCACAGTGTTTCAAGGATAGAACTCTTTAGCCCTGTGATAATTAATACACAAACCCTAATTGTTTCCATTCCAATGACAAGGGTTTTTTTATTTTTATATGGGGGTTACATATTTGAAGGGGAGTGGAATATATGTATAATAAGAACAAGTATGGTTTAAAAATCAACTCCTCTTCTGCTCAGCACAAATAGTTTTGTTAAATAACCTGCTGGGCTGTATTGCAGGTTATTTATATAAAGGAGAGCGTATATGGTTGATTGCACCAGAATATCCAAAGAGAGAATGATTAATACTGTTTTGATAGGTATGCATTTGTGTATGTGTAATTATAAGCAGTGTATGCATTATCATACTTACTATCTCACTCTAAATACAAGAAATGAAATGCACTTTTGGTCAAATTGTAACTGAACTGGTTTTCTTTTTCAGCGATTTAAGTAACAACTACATCAGCACTTTGTCCAACCAAAGCTTCAGCAACATGTCTGAACTTCTTACGCTGTAAGTCTCATTGTATTTATCTTCTTAACTTCAAACAAACAAAAATACAATTCTACCACTCTAGGACTAGATGTTGTTGTCCTGTGTGCTACCTTTTTATCATTAAATAAATGTGTATGTTAAATCTTCTTCCAGAATCCTGAGCTACAACCGACTCAGGTGTATACCTGAGAAGGCATTTGATGGCTTGAAGTCACTTAGATTATTGTGAGTACTATTTTTTCTCTCTGCACAATTCAATGTTTATTAAGATTCCATTTCCTTATTCTGTAGCTTGTTACTATTAGATTACTGCCCCCTGTCTGTGTCTTTCTCCTCTAGCTATGACTTCTGGTCACTGTATTTATATTGTATTTGTTAAAAGCAGCCTTGGGGAAAGCAGCAGCAAGAGTAACATAAGTTAAAGTGGTATTTTGTTGCTGTTTGGGGCCTTTTAGGAACAGGATGCTTTTTGAAAGATTTTTTCCCCCATTTATTTTTGAGAATTTGAGACTTGATTTGCTCTTGTGCTGTATCTCTTGTGTAGGTCGCTGCATGGCAATGACATCTCTGTAATCCCTGGGGGAGCCTTCCACGATCTCTCCTCACTGTCACATCTGTAAGTGTTCAACACAGTGACTGCTTCCAGTGCTTTAGGAGGAGTACAGGAAGGATATTTTAATGTACAGATGCATTTTTCAAAGTCTTCTTGCCTGGGGGGTGGGGGCGGTGGGGTTCTTACAGTCAATCAGCCAGGCAGGGTGGTGATACTCACTGAGGCCAACTAATACTTTCAAATTAGCTTCCCAAAAGTAATAGAAATTGATAGCTGAAAAGGAAAAGTGGTTTTGGATTTCAACATGAAAGTGCAGTTCCTTCACATGTGGCAACATCTTTATTGAGAAGAAATATGACAGAAGCCGTACAATACATCCACTTAAATAGTACATTGAAAGTCAGTTAGCTATAGAATGCAGTACTAAAATGCACTGAGAAACAAAGAAGAAACTGTATAATTTCAATAAAGATTGCTAATGCACATCTGTATCACACAGTACAGCAATAAACTGCCCAATGAATGTGTTCCCTGTTTTAGAGATTGAAAGAGTACATCCTGTGTTTCGTTGTAGCTGCAGTTTGTTTGATGGGAAGTAATACAAACAGGTAGAAGCTTACCTGTATACAATCTATGAAAGAAAAATGACTTTGACAAGAGATACATCAACTGCACTGACCTTGTCCACCAGGGTTTCCAATCTCTATGGAATAGCATATGATTTAAAGCAAAGTATTTCCCTTACACATAAATCAAGCATTGTAACACAGTAACTCATAAAAACATGTTCATTGCATAACAATAGGTGTATTTTGTAATTGCAGGGCTCTTGGTGCCAATCCGCTATACTGTGACTGTAACATGCAGTGGCTCTCTGACTGGGTAAAATCAGGATACAAGGAGCCAGGTATTGCCCGCTGTGCCGGCCCTGGCGAAATGACTGATAAATTGCTTCTCACTACTCCATCCAAGAAGTTCACCTGTGAAGGTACAGATCACCACTTTCTTAAACATTAAGAGAGATTCCCTTTTTATTAATTCAGTACAGGAACAGCAACATTTGAGACCGAGCTTGATGTTAAGATTTTGTTGACAATTTCTCTTGTGCTTCCAGTCAGAATTTATGATGTTTACATATTTGTGGAGATTTTGACAGATGCTGACACCAGCGTAAAAATAAACGATAATAGCTGATCATTAAAAAGAGTAAATAAAAAATAGTAATGATTTATTACAATTTCTTATTATCTGACACATTTATTAATAACTAAATCTATTTGTTAGAATGTTATCAGCAAAACGTTTTTTTGGGGGGGGGAATAGAACATTTTACTTTTATATGGTTATATAATGCTACCGGTTGTATTCTTGTTAACACTAAGGGGTAGATGTACTAAAGTGTTGCACCTGTCACAATAGTCGCAAACCAGTCGCAAACCAGTTGCAATAGAGTCGGAAGTCTAGGGTGAAATGTACTAAAGATGCGCAATGCTGTTAGCGACTTTTTAGGGAATGCTTTGCGGCAGCAGTTTTTCTTTGCTGTTCAACCTTAGATGAATATGTAATTATGGGTGTTCCTGCATAAAATCGCAAAAAGGTGGCGGCGATAGTGCAAATGAGGGTTCACAAATATTATAATGAGATGTACCGAAGCTGCCGAAAATTGCGACACTTACAATTGCATCAAAAAATGAAGACGGAACAGAATGCATTGCACAGATGACGTTTACAATTAACAAAAACAATGTTATTTAGATTCTTGTACCCTTGCATGTGTAGATGTTATCCTTCGGGCACCCTCTGCTGCAGCAAACCACAACTCAACTCCCGCTATTTATTTGAACAATGTCGCATGACTCTCGCAATGTATGTTAGAGGTCTCGGTAAGAAGACGTAACAAATATTTAAATTAGTATATTGCGGCTTTTTTTTCTATCATATAATTTCTCTTCGTACATGACAAAATATATACTTTGTAAACTGTCGCAACGAAATTGCAAATTCTGGTATGTTTCCGCTGCGACTGGCACCATCTTAGTACATCTACCCCCAAGTCTTTACAAAAAGTCTATTTTATATCTAGTAATTTCTTGCATGTTCTCTCAAAATATTTAATCTTTTGCTTTTAACTTTTCATAAATCTGCCTCTAGACATTCCAGGGCCTTGTGGTTTTCTGGTGACAGGTAAAGTAGGAACGAGTTCCTTCTGAGTAACACTGATCTCCCTTAACTTGTGCCCAAGAAGACAACAGAAGATGAGCATGTTCATCTTTTGTTGTTTGCCCCTAAACCTTGCTGATGTGTGGCAGTCTTTTAAACAGTAATTCACCTTTCATTCTATCTTGTCCTTTGGGTGTCCCTTACTATGTATAGTTATCTATTGAAACATGTGTTCTATTCAAGGTGTTTTACGATTTATAATTATTATATGTGTGCTTAAATTAAAAAAATATATATTTGTTTTTGTAGGGCCTGTTGATATAAACATTCTCGCCAAGTGTAATCCTTGTCTGTCTAACCCATGCAAAAATGATGGCACCTGCAACAGTGATCCAGTAGACTTCTACAGGTGCACATGTCCGTATGGGTTTAAGGTATGCGCCTCTCTTACGTTTTAACATGGCTTTATCTGTACCTTTTTTTTATTATTTTTATTTAAGGAATTTGTTTGTTTTACTTTTCACAGGGGAAAGATTGTGACGTTCCCATTCATTCCTGTATCAGCAATCCGTGTCAAAATGGAGGAACCTGTCACCTAAAGGAGGGAGAAAAAGATGGTTTCTGGTATGGAAATATTTACCCATTCATACTCTTTTCTGCTGGCAGGTCATCCTTGATGTTACCTACCCAAGTAGCCCACTTGAAAACATTTGTCATTTTAGTCCAGTGGATTTGTCTGATTTAATTATACTTTAAATTTACCTTGCTTGTCTTTTTTAATTCCAATTATTACAGTCCATTTAGATAGTGAGTGAACCGTTAATTAAATTTTAGACAGAGGTAGAATAATTAAAAAGAAAAATTGAAATGTTTCCTTTAATAAGTGACAGCATACAATAGCCAGGTCTATTTTGTTTCTGTCACACATCAGCGTCAGGAATGTGAGCAATGCCATGCTTGCACAGCACTTGCACCTCAGCATGTTGTGAGCACATTAAATCTGGAATTAGTTAATCAGATAATCGAATGGATCCAGCTGCCCTTCATGAATAATAAAACAAAGCGCTCCAATAAAGCACCTTGTTAATTCCACTAGAGAATGGTAATCTTATCAAGCATATTAAGGTGGTGCATGAAATGGGAAAGTCTTTACCCCTGCACTTCATTAAGGAATTAGCAAGACCTCATATCTAATTTTTTTTGTCTGAAGATTAATCAGCTATATGACCTCCAGAGTGTAAAGTAGTTATTGCTGCAGCTAAGTGTTGCTGTTTTCATCACTTTGTTCATCATTACTCATACAGGAAAAACTAAAAACTATTTGTAAATGTGTAATAAGAAAGGGTAAAACAATTACACATTGCCAAAGGTGTATGCTTTATTTTTCCAGGTGTACTTGTGCAGATGGATTTGAAGGAGAGGCTTGTGAGATTAACATTGATGACTGTGAGGATAATGACTGTGAAAACAACTCTACCTGTGTGGATGGTATCAATAACTACACCTGTCACTGCCCAGCTGAATACACAGGTAAACGGATAGCTGTGTTATTTTATTATACCTAGCCAAAACATGAGTACAGTTAAAAAAACCTGTTATTTTTAACAAAAAACAGATTTGATTTTGATGAACAATTTTGGTACAAAAACACAGAAACACACATAAGTATAAAAACAGTATAAATCTGTTGGGATGGGTGTAGGCAAAGCATATTTGTTTCCAAACTATATTGACGTGTCAATTTAACTTGACCTGAACAGAATGAATATGAAATTCTACCTGGAAGCTTTTGAGATGGTGACAGCTTCCCAGATGCAAGTTAATCCTTGTAACCTTGACTGTAGACGGTGACCTCTTGAAATCCAGGTGGAAAGAGATCTGCTGGAAGAACAGAGATTCAAAAAGCTGAAAATCAAACTAAATCATTTTTTAAAGACACTTTCTTTTTTGTCCAGCACATGCAATACTTTAATGATACATAATCCATTGCATTATACTGATCAGTTTGTTATTTTCACTACATGTTTGAGATGGTCAGTGTTAAAAATAAACTAATCCTGGCTGCATGATTTATGAGATTTTGTAAATGAATCCAGATTAACAGAATCGCTTGTCATTTAACGTTTGGTCATGTGGAAACAGCAGAGCAGTGTGCAATATTTCATGAATAACTACCAGATAGCAAAACTGAGATAATGTCGTCACAAGCGCAAACTAACTATTCAGCAAATCAGTATCAACAAGCACAGGATCTGTTTTGTATAGTGTCATTTTTAATAAATGGATGTTTCATAACGACACACTGTTAGATTGTTAGTCCACTTTAGTTGTGTCATTTTAATCTCAAATTAGTTTTTATTTTGCTTTGTTTAATTTAATAAGTTTGAATCTTACTGGAAACACCTTAACATCATTCCAAAGGTATTGCACCATCAGGCTTGGATAAGGATTGCAGGCCACATTTTTATTCAAATCTTTTCGGATTTTCTTCTTCTTATTATTTATTTCTTAGCAGGCGCCCTTATCCAGGGCGACTTACAATTGTTACAATTTATCACATTATTTTTACATGCAATTACATTATTTTTACATACAATTACCCATTTATACAGTTGGGTTTTTACTGGAGCAATCTAGGTAAAGTACCTTGCTCAAGGGTACAGCAGCACTGTCCCCCACCTGGTATTGAACCCAGGACCCTCTGGTCAAGAGTCCAGAGCCCTAACCACTACTCCACCTTAGAAACTAAACTGTTTACTGTTGTAGGGAATACCAGTTTTTTTTTTTTTTTAAATCAGGTTGCATATGGTGGCATCTGACCCAGCTTTCCATGTTACAGTAAAAGTATAAAGTCTGCTTTGCTTTTGCTGTCTGCTTGTAGCGACTGTTTTAGTGCTCTGCTGTTTTACAATGTAAAAAGTCTTGTGTCTTCTGTCTTTGTCACTGCAAGCTGCTAACCTGAATGAGGTGGAAAAAGGTTAGTTGCAGTTACTTTATCTTTATGTGATTCTGTCTTTTTCCTCTTCTCCTGCTTAATTCCTGCAGTTAGGCAGCGTGGTTTTCAGAGCCCACCACAGGCATTGTTCAGTGTAAAGAAATAGAATCATGGCAACATAGTTTCCTAGATACACTGGGGTGCAAGAATGTAAACAATACAGTTCCAACATAAATCTGCCATATTAATTAACTTTTTTTCTTCAAACTGCACATTATTCAACAGTATGTTATTATTATTATTATTATTATTATTATTATTATTATTATTATTATTATTATTACCCAACACAGGATTTTCTGACTGATTTTACCAGACATATAGTTGGGAAGCCAATTGAACCTAATCAGTTTTGAAAACAACCTGACCAAAATTCTGAGTTCTAAAGATTTTACTGAGAATTCTAAAATGCAACAAATCATATTTTAATGTAGCAAGAAGGCATTCACCCAAAAAAACATTTATGGTATCAAACAATTCAGCTTCTAATTGAACATCACAAGGGTTGATATTGTCTATGGCAACTCATACTTTGTAATAAATGAGTCTTAATGCACAATGCAAACTTTTTAAATTATTTTTCTGCAAGGTGCTGATTCTGTCACAGAGGTGTTTTTAGTTGCTTCCTAGCATGAGTCATGGTGTTATGATCACTGGACCTTGAATGTTTCACAGTTTAACAGCAATGTGCACCTTTTTTATTTGTTTGCATTCTTCCTGCTCCATGAAAGGTGATGTATTCTTATTATGAAGCTGTAACTAAAAAGCCAGGAGAACTGACACAGTTCAAAGCAATTTATTAAACAAAAACAATGGGGAAGAAATAAGATGAATAAGCTCATTAACACAAGGCCAGGGGACATGTATTTTATATTTATTAAAATAAATCCAATTTACGTTCCACCAAGAAAATGCCTGTGTGTTTGTATTTGAAAATATATAAGGTCTTTATTTTGGAGATTTTGGAGATCAGCAGAATGGCATGACCAAATGTACTGTGCACAGCAGAAAACCATGAGTGATGCTGGTACATTTAACTAGACTTGCTTAAATACAAATAAAGAGCCTTGGGATGTAAATGTGATAACCTCCACGTAATCTTAGATGTAATGAATTGTATTGTATTATATTAGTAAAGAAAGACTAATTGCATTACTATTTTTCAAGTTAAATTGAATTACGTTGCACTATTAAGGTGTTGTACATTCCAATACAGATATACAAGGCACACAATTCCACCCTTGCCCTGTCGCTATTTGTCTCTATGTTCTAATTAAATGAAACATTTCATTTGTTATGGTCTACTTAGAACCATTAGTTTGATAAAATCAATAAAGGTGTAAGATATGGTTTAACCCAAAATAATATAGGTTACCACAGACCCTGCTAATTCATCAGTGGCAGAATATTGGTTGTCTACATGACTGTGCAAGATCTATGGTTTTTTCCCCAGTCTGCACATGGCTAAGCTATAAGCCATTCATCACAGTTCTCCCTAAAGGGACAGGAGATTGTGACTGGTATTAAAGATTCATAATTTAGTGCCTTGTATGTAATTTCACAAACTATTTTATTGATGTATGGTGTCTTGAGACATGCATCTGGCATCTTTCAGAAACAAACTTTGGGAAGAGAATTGTGTGAGTTTTTAGCCTTGGAAGGCAATGTCATTTTAAACCCTTCAGGGCATTGCATTGCTATTTAAAAAGCAGAGGCGCTCTGTGTAATGTAATGTGCTTGAAGAAGTTCACAAAAGACCTTGGCACCAATACCAATGGCAATCAGTTCAAAAACAAACATTGAAAATGCATTCTGTGATTTCATCAAAGGCTTCAGGACACAGTCTGTAATGGGCTCTGTAAAGACCTGTGTATTACAATTGACAAGGCTGGATGATTATGTTTTAGGTGTTTTTTTTCTTTTTTATGATATTGGAAAAGTATGCACTCATTACTTTTCTGCATACAGTAGGTCCACTGCAGAGTTCAAATGGTATTTTGTCCCTCTATAAAAATTTGTGCTGCAAATTTGTTTTCCAGGTGAGCTGTGTGAGGAAAAGTTGGATTTCTGTGCCCCAGAACTGAACCCCTGTAAGCATGACTCCAAGTGCGTTGTGACACCCAAGGGATACAAGTGAGTGTAAAAAGGTTCACTGGACCTCTAATGATGAAGTATGTTTTTCTGTTATTTTAAGGACTAGAGCAAGCAAAAGCAACACACAGACTGTTTGGGTAATATTCCCTTTTGAGAAAGGCAGGTTATTTCCTTTTGCTCTTTTGCTATACCAGTAGTGTTTGAAATAAGCAGATGCTGGTTTACTCAGAACTTTTGAAGGCTACAAATCAGCCCCACAAAAGTAATTTTTGAGCACCTTTTGACAGCTCTATGCTGTTGTTTTGTGGTCTCTCCGCATTGAACCACTTTCGAATGGGGATATTGCTCGCCGGTGGTACTAATAATAATAATAATAATAATAATAATAATAATATTTATTTTATATAGCACCTTTCATGTGCATCTCAAAGCGCTGAACAATAACAAAAAATAAAAAAATAAAACATAACAATTTGTTCATACAATAAAAGCCATTGAATAAAAATGTGTTTTCAACTTAGATTTCAAAGTGGTTACAGAGTCACTATCCCTTATGACCTTTGGGAGGTTGTTCCACAGCCTTGGGGCTAGACATGAAAAGGCTCTGTCCCTGAAAGATCACTGATTAGTTATTGGTACCTTAAGTAGACCGGAATCATAGGATCAAAGACTGCGCATTGGGCTATATGGTACCAGAAGGAGTAAAATTTAAAATCCTATTGCTGACTTTTAAGGCTCTGCATGGGTTAGCGCCAAGCTACATCTGCAACCGAACTCCACTGGGAGCCAATGCAGCGTGGCTAAGAATGGAGTAATATGATCAGTGAATTTGTTTTAGTTAAAATTCTAGGCGCAGAATTTTGGACATATTGTAATTTTTTAAGAGAGTTTTTTAAGACACCCGCAAGCAAAGCATTACAATAGTCTATATGAGAAAAAACAAAGACAGGAACGAATATGTGCAATATTACATAGATGGTAAAGAAGAAACTTTAGTAATATTACAAATATGCTCATCAAAAGCATTTTAAAATGTCCACATTTGTTTAATTGATGTGAGGAGCCAACCAGCATTACCTCAGTCTTGTCCGGATTCAACTTTAAAAAATAGCTGCATCCAATTCTTGATGTCACTTAGACAAAGCGTAAGACAAGGTATTGATAACTCCAAGTCTGGAGAAGTGCGCATGTGAACCTGGGTGTCGTCCGCATAACAGTGACATTGTATGACATATTTACTAAAAATCTGTCCCAACGGAAGCATGTAAATACAGAACAAAATCGGCCCCAAGATCCCTGCGGAACACCAGATGTGACTGTAAATTTTGATGATGAACATGATGAACAATTTTTACATACTGCTCTCTACCAGTTAGGTAGGATTTAAACCAGCTGAGCACAGAACCCATTACTCCTATAACCTTTTCCAGTCTATTCAAGAGAATCGTGTGATGGATGATAGCAAAAGCAGCGCTAAGGTCTAACAAGACAAGAATGGAAACAGAACCCGAGTCAGCATTCATGAGTAAATCATTGACTACACTAATAAGAGCTGTCTCCGTGCTATTTTACAGTAGTTTCTGAAATAAAGTGTTTTTAAAGACTTTGACTGTTTTCAGCAAAGGTCCTAACAGTGTTGGTGAGTAATTCAGCAAGTAGACTAGTGGATTTTAAAAGATTTACAGGATAAAACCAGCCACTGTTAATTAAAAAGAAATGTATTCTATTCCTTTGCAAACTGTACCCATCCCAGGGTTGGAGGCGTATTTTAAGCTGCTCTGCACAAGTTACTTTTAATTAAATAATAATATAGTCATTATTGAATTAGCATGCATGGTGGGAGAAGTGCTGAAAGAGTATGACGATATATAAATCCTTTGGAGAGACGCTTTTGTTGTAGATGCTACAAACTGCATAGGTATTAGGGCTTCCTTACTGACAAGTTGGTTTTTTTTTTCTATTATTACAGATGTGAGTGCACACCCGGATATGTTGGTGAGCAGTGTGACATTGATTATGATGACTGCCATGAAAATAAGTGTAAAAATGGAGCCCAGTGCATCGACGCAATAAATGGATATACCTGTGTATGCACGGAGGCATACAGGTGGGTTTTATTTGTTGAGATAGCTTTCTTTGTATGAACTTGCCTTTTAAACGTGCATGACAATGCCAAGGCTTTTACAGTTTGGAACGTAATAATGTATCCTATTAAATCAAAAAGGCTATTATTTGTTTAATTTATTTAATTTGCATTTTTGGACTGACTAGAGATTGGCATCTCTCTTAGCTTATCTGGAATAACCATTTCCCTTTATACTTTTAATGCAGAAAAAATATTGTAAAGATTATTATGATGAAGACTGTTATTATTGTCAAATCTTTACTTTTCCTGCGTACAGTGGCTTGTTTTGTGAGTTTTCACCCCCAATGGTTTTGCCTCGTACAAGCCCTTGTGATCATTCTGAGTGCCAGAATGCGGCAGGGTGCATTGTGAGAGATAGTGAACCAGTGTGCCAGTGCCTGCCAGGATACCAGGGAGAGAAGTGTGCGGCACTGGTCAGTGTGAACTTTGTGAACAGAGAGGCCTACCTGCAGATCCCCTCACCTAAGATCCACCCCGAGGCAAATATCACTCTACAGGTAACTGAACAGAACTCCCTTCAGTTCCCACTAGGAACTGAAGGTTGATCATTACCTTAGTGTCATGCCCATTTGCACATTTTGATCTTTCTGTAAATTAATTTATTGACTGGCTTAAGCTGTAGTTGAAATTAGTTGGTATTGTTATTTTGGAAACTACTGACGTTTTTAAAGTTGAAAATAAATATCTGTAATATGTTTTATATGTCCCACTGTAAAAAAAAAAATCCCTTTTATCTTTTCTGCATTAGATTGCTACTGATGAAGACAATGGTATTTTGCTGTATAAAGGTGACAAAGATCACATTGCTGTGGAACTGTACCGAGGACGTGTGCGTGTCAGCTACGATACAGGCTCTTATCCATCCTCGGCTATTTACAGGTCATGAATCTTCCATTGTTTATATGGTTATATCATCTATGTTGTTCTTTGTGTTCCTCGCAGACAGTTTTCCTTGCTAATCACTTTCCTGCTTCTTTTCAACCCAAGTATTCTCTGGTTTGCCCCTCATTGGGAGCCAGCAGTCCCAAAGCTAGTCAAATTAAAACCTTATTGGAATACTGTACAAATGTAAATAAAATGTGTGCAATATTCAACTTTGACACTGAAAAGAGAACATGCTGTGTCACTTACCAAAAGCCTCCAGCATTATATAAGTGCAATGTAAAAAAAGAAAAATTATAATAATCCCTGATCCATGATAGTCTCTTTTAGAAGATTATCCATCAGCCATGCCAAATGGAAAGCTTGTTATAAAATATTTCAGGATTTGATTTTTTTTAAAGCTTCTTTTAATTAGTTTTGATCAGATTATAGGCATATATTAAATACAAAGCACTGATCTACTGAAGCGCTCTATCTGGATAACAAGGCGGATTTAGAATTTCTGGCATTACTTGACATTATTGCAGGTTGTCTTTTTTTTGTACAATAGCTGTCTGCTTATAGCTCATTTACTGTAGTTCAAGAAAGAATAAAACCTTAGTTTTCCCCAAGTCTGTCTTTCATAATTAATGGCACGGTTTTAATTATCGGTCTTGTTCCCTAACTAGGCAATCCCATCCAAATAACCTTAGCATGTCAGCATTGTGAAGTATATTTACTTTCCATTAACTATATGCTAAATGATGAAGTCAGTATCTCTGTTCTTCTCTACCTTTATACTGCAACAAAAACCCCTTTTAGATTGCCCTCTGTCTAGGTGCACTTTCTGTGAGGACATTTTCAAGTTATTGATGAGCTAATGACAAAGTATAGTTATCGGGTAGCTTCACTGGTAGGCTATAATATGCCTACCAACTCTGAAGAAACAGAGTTGAAAATACAAATTTTTAAAGTTTCATTTATTTTGTAGCATTTTCTGACAACAGATTGAAATTTGTGTCTGAACTTTATCCCTCTGCGTATTACTTTTCATTATAAACAACTTGACTACTACATAAATCGAGATAATTTTCTGTGTAGAATTTGATAGAAGACAAGGTCTGACCTTTTAACAGAACTATAAACCAGTTATAACGCATGGAAACCACTAGCAACACTGAGATTGTACAACTACACCCTGAAAACTAAACAGTCTTCATTTTTCACCTTTTTAGTGTGGAAACAATAAATGATGGGAACTTCCATGTTGTGGAGCTGGTGGCCATTGACGAAATGCTTTCCCTCTCTGTTGACGGTGGAAACCCCAAGAGTATCACAAACCTGGCTAAGCAGTCAACGCTAAGCATCGACTCGCCACTCTACGTAGGAGGTAAGACTCATTCAGAAACTCCCACCCAGGTTCTTCTGTTAAAGCAAATAGGTTAACAATTCTAGGATTACAGGAATTAGCAACAGCACCCACCGTAACCTCAGAGTTATTGAGACTCCGCTCCTTGGTATGTAGAATGTGCTATACTGCAAAGACAATGGGATTTGGCGAGATCACTAGACACAAAAGAAACTTTGCAATGAAAACATTAAGAAAAACAACAGAATGAGTTTCAACAATTTGCAGTGTAAATATATTAAACCTGTTTGCTGTCATAGTGTTCATGTTTAATATCGTTGTTTAATTGACTCCTGGTGAGAGAGACCTGATAACTGAAAACTAATTTATTCTGCTCAGTGTGAAAATTCAGTCTAGGTAATGATATATTGATTATGCACTGTGTTGGGTTGATTTCTTTCATTAGTTTATTTGTCAATAAATGGGAAGGAAAATAAAAGCACTTGGATCAATCATTTTCTCAACAGATTTTGAATAAGAAAATGTGCTGCTGTGTCTGTTTAAGTGTTACCAAGTTAGATTTTTAATATGCTTTTCAGCACAGACATCTTCTGAAATGAATCTCTTTGAGAAGTTCTGGAGAATAATCTAGCTCCACAGAGATGAGATGGCTTGTCTGCTGGTTAGCAAAATTACATTTTAGAATAAAACATGACATTATGTGCATATGCAGGACTTTCTTTAATGGCAATTAAGTGTGTAGTCCTAGCATGATTCTGTGAGCTGTTTACAATGGACATGTTTTATCCACTTCAAGCCCTGATAGGAACCAGCACGTAGACTCTTAGAGTAATAATATTTTCTTTTCCTAATCTAGGCATGCCTGTCACAACCAACGTGGCAGCACTGCGTCAGGGTCCTAGGCAGAATGGTACAAGTTTCCGTGGGTGCATTCGCAACTTGTACATCAACAACGAGCTGCAGGACTTTAACAGAGCCCCACTGCAAGTGGGAATCCTGCCAGGCTGTGAGCCGTGCCAGAAGCAGGTGTGCATACACGGAACCTGCCATGCGACAGGCCAGTCCAGCTTTACCTGCGACTGTGAAGGAGGGTGGACTGGACAACTGTGTGATCAACAAACCAATGACCCTTGTGTGGGAAATAAGTAAGTTTGACTGTTTTGTCTTTGTTTTTGTCCCACAATGACATAACTAGTCTTATCATTGTTTTATAAAGTACTTTGTACAGTAATCATTTATTTTTTTAAATGATTATTTAACTGTAATGTAAACAAGGAAGCATTTCTTAATAATGCCAGAGTAATCTGGGATGGATAATTTGCAGAATAATGTAAGACCCATGCCACTGTCCAAAAAATAATAAAATCTAAAATTTAGGAACAGACCAAATTCAGTAATGTAATCAAGGTCTTTTTTTAATCTTGTAATTGTTTTGCTGATTTTATCTATGTATCTTGTTTCTTTCTCTAGATGTGTTCACGGCACTTGCATACCCATCAATGCGTTCTCATACAGCTGTAAGTGTCAGCAGGGATACGGGGGGGTTCTGTGTGATGAAGTGGAGGAGCTCTTTAACCCCTGCCAGTCCATAAAGTGCAAACATGGAAAATGCAGGTTATCGGGCCTGGGCAAGCCGTACTGTGAGTGTAACAGTGGATACACAGGAGACGGCTGCGACAGTGGTAAGAACAAGAACTTTATGTCTGCACATTTTATATCAGTTGCAGGAAAATATTTCTTACTGTATTTTCTTCTGAACTTTCATTCGGAGACAGTGGAATTTGACTGAGCCAGGTGAAATGACTCAAAGTCTTAATAAGTTAATTACATATTGTTCTAAACAGGATGTCCTCAAAATGTTCTGCAACTTGTATTTAATGACCTAACAGCAGCTTATCTCAATGCAGCTGCCCCTTGTTGTTGACTTCCTTATTTACATCATTAAAAACTATTAAAAACACAGTGGAAAGAGAGATTTTGAGGCAGCAGTATTAGGATCTGTTGTTGTTTAGATCATTGATATAGGCAACCATGGATGTTATCTCATGGCATTTTACAATATCAGCAGTCTGACCAGGATTTCTTTAGACTAGTGCTTCATCATTGTTTCTATTTAATTAGGGGTGGGCAACGATATGAAAATTATATATCGATATCGTGCATGTATTCCGATATCAATATTGATAATATCAAAGTCTTCTAAAAGACATATCAAACATACTGATATTTATATATAAAAAGCAATAACTTACTTTAACTTAGTGGTGTTTCACACATTATCCATGGAGAAAAACAAGGTCTTGTTATATTGTTTTACTATTCCATCATCAGCCACCTCAAAACCTAAATATTTCTATATTACACTGCGCACAGACTTAAGACAAACCGGAAGTAATTGAATCGTCAGTTGCTCTGCGTGTACATGCTGACTCACTAAACCTCTGAAAGTATTAAGCTCGGTGTCCTGCCGAATTTTGCATTATTTTGAGATCTTTTAAAAAAACCATCTCATTTATAATAGCGAAAGTTCACATTTTAAAACTACATTAATAATAGCGTAATTCAGTATGGAGAATCCACAATGTGGATGATTTAAATTGCAATTAAACAGACAAATTAATAATGATGATGAATTTGGCCACAGACCTTGTCCATGGGTGCTGTCAGCATGTTGGCCGACTAGCGAAAACAGGATTACATCATATAGTTTAGTACAGCGGATAGGAAGTGGCTCGTAAGGCCACCTCCCTCCAAAAGACAAAGCCGTCAAACAATGACTGGAAAAAAGAACATGATGAGTAGTTAATGCTCAACTGCAGTGGCGCATGCCACCTACCCCCAAAAATAGGAAAAGGATGAATGAAAAGTAAGCAGCTGAAACGCTTGGCACTCAAGTAAGGAAAAAAATCCTACTCGCTGGTAGGCCGAAACCTAAGGGAATCCATGGCTGAGTGTAGCCTTTCCTCCAGGCTCTGTTTGACCTCGCCGCACGTGACTGAGAGGCCAAACAAAACTTTTGTTTTACTTATCACAAAACTGTTTAAGCACTAATGTGTTATACGCAATTGGATTTACTGTGAATTTATCTCTTGGAATACTTTTCAGCCAAACTTTTCTCATCTCTTTATGCACGGGAAATGAATGAAAACAGACTGTTGAATTGTTCCGTGCTGAAGCTGAGCATAAGGGACACAACAGTGATCACTGCAGTTTCCTTCTCGTTGTTGATATTTAAATGCTTTAGTAGTCGTGCATGAACTACAACTCATCCCTTTTCTCTCACAAATTAAACAAACAAGTAAAAAAACATATTTTAAAACTGTTCAATACAACAAAGGAATAGATGTAAACAACAGGATTTCAAATAAACAGCCCATTCACCAGAAACTGAGATACCAGTATCCTGAAATGTGACGTCACTTGATGCAAGTAACGTATAAAATGGTTAAATAATACTTTAGTGTGTGGTGTTTGCCTACAAGACTGACCATGATTGATACTGTATGTATAGGGTTTGTTGTATATTAATATAAAATAAACTTGATTATAGTACGTTTGAGTTTTTTTGCAGTATTAGCAATAAAAGAATGTCTCTTCAAGCGTACATGATTTTTATTTTTTTTTTAATCCCATGACATTGCGATATGAAAATTATTATTGAACAATATCATGTCAAAATATAAATATTGGTGCCCATCCCTACATTTAATAAATGGTTAGGCAAATTGTACATGTACTATATTGTGTAAGTGCACTTCACTGTATTTTCTATTTTTGGAAGCTACTAGAACAACATTTTGGATTTTGACTTTTTTAGTTTTTATTTGGTTATACACTCTATTACTATTTTTTCCATTGTGTCTTTTCTGACTTGTTCTGTATCTCCTCTGACTGCGAATCAAATCCAATGATTCTACTCCTATTTTTATCACAAACTCTACTGCTGACCTCTCAGTCTCAACTGACCATTCCCAGCCTCCCACCCAGGTGAGACAGGTGAGAGCGACTGAAAAAGGATAAAGGATCTCCTCTGTCTCTCATCCTTTTCTTCCTCATTCAACATTTTCATTCTTCTTGTTTTTTTTTTAAAGAACACAACTTTTATTTTTTGTGTCGAGAAACTAAATGGTCTCATCCTCTTTTTCCAACTTGTAACTTTCTGTGTCACTGTTGTCGTTGTGTTGTGGCATGCCATATGTGGTATTAAAAGATACACCCGTATACATTTCTGAGATGTAGGCTTCTAAAGGTGCATTGCACCCACATTTTTCAAAATGTTGATCATTTACAAACTTACCCATAACAAACATTGCCAGGCATGTGTCTGTGTCAGCATTATCTCAGTTGTTACATGGTAATTACTTTTACATTTGTGCTCTTTGGATGTAATAATTTCACTTGGATTCAATTTGCTGTTGCTGTATAATAATGTGTCTTAGGTTTCCCTCTATTGTAATAATGTTTGAATATTAGACTGTACATTCATTTCTATCCATGATTTCATGCCCCAATGTACCATGGTGTGGTAAAACAAGTGTTTATTATGTCAGCACTAAAAATACCACAGGAATCATGTCACCACTTGTCACCAGACTTTGCTAGAAGTACTGAACTCTGAGGTTACAATCCTGCCATCTGCAGTGTCATTGTAAATTACTGTTTTGATCAACCAATATCTTTTTTTTGTTTTCGTTTTCTTTTGAATCTTTTTCAGAAATCTTTTGTAGAGGGGAACGAGTCAGAGATAACTATCAGAAGCAACAAGGCTACGCCGCGTGCCAGACAACCAGAAAGGTCTCTCGGCTAGAATGCCGAGGTGGGTGTTCCAATGGACAGTGCTGCGGACCACTGAGGAGCAAGCGACGGAAATATACCTTCGAATGCACTGACGGCTCTTCATTTGTGGAGGAAGTTGAAAAAATCGTGAAGTGTGGCTGTACAAAATGTCCTTCGTAAATTCTTCTCTTTTTTGTTACATGTCCCCTTGTTTTTTAAATGAAATAAAAAGAAAATAGTACCTTTTGACAGTGCTGGACTAATTGATGCTTCCACAGCGGAAATGTTGAATTATATTGTAAAATACAGAACAGACTTATTTTTTATTACCAAGAGAGGGGAAAAAACAGAGTTGACTATTTTCTTCATTTACAAGCCAGGATCTAGGACTTTTTTTTTTTTTCAAAGAGTAATTGACTGTAAATGTCTTTCGGAGCTGTAGAAATGAAGATAACGACTGGCAAGCCATTTTTTTTTTTCTTTTTACTTTACTCACTGTTACTGTATAACGATAGACAGAAACATCTGGGAATCTCTACACATCATAAAAGGTAAAATGAAAAACAAACACAAACACAGTGATAGTAAAGCACTGATATCGACAACACAAGCCCAGTCTTTGCCGTGTCATATTAATATGATGAAGAATAATATTCTATGATAACGAAAGCTTCCACGTGTGGACAAGCGACGGACTTCGTGAAACCCAAAGGAAGACAGTGCCTGAGAAACGCTGTGTTGAAATTCAAGTCATGTTCTTTTTTAAATTCTGATCTACAGAAGGGTATAAACGGCAGTATAATGGAAAGTTTTATGTAATGTGCATTACATCCACCTCAAGTTTTACTTGCTCATGTCAAGGGTACAATAGCAGAAACAAAGTTAAGTATTTAGCAAGCCTTGTTTTCAGTATTCATTATTTTGTAATATAAATGTTAATGCGAGGTGTGGGTTGGGTTGGGGGTTGGGGGTTGGGGGTTGGGGGGGGATATAAGACATATAGAATATAGATGTATGAATTAGTAATTTGAATATAAAATGTTTTGTGTTTTTTTTTTTAATTTTATTATTTCTTTTCAAACTGTCTGCACAGTATTCAAAATATCACTGACAAGTATTTATTGTATAAAAAAAAAACCTTTACCTAACAGGTAGATATTCTCCTATACTACAGTTTGAGTCTTTAATATATATTAATTTATATTTGTCCTGATATTTTTGTATTTTTAAAAAAGCCTGAAAACAAATCAGAATGTGTTGGGGATGGATAAACTAACATAGCATGCCCTATTGGGGTAAAATTTTTTTTTTTTGGTAATGTTTTCTCCTGCTCGATATTTGGCCTCTGATGATAATGTATGTTACCAAACCCAAGGTAAAAATGTTGCTATTGAGTGCAACAACACATTGTATATTTTTGTCTCCTGAGAATTTATAATGTACCAGAAACAAAAGTCTTTATAATAGATTATAATTGTATAGAGGTAACTTTTCCCTACATATTTTACAGACTGGTGTTTAGGACATAGACCTCTTTTTACAAATATGTTTAGCCTTTTACCTTTTTAGCAAATTATGCTAAGAAAAACTGTGACTTTTTTCTAAATAAAATGACTTTGTTATCCCTATGTTTCCCATGTTAACATGTTGCTGCTAAATTTGTAATGTAGAATTGGATGATAATATGTAGTGGAAGGTGCTCTTCCTACACTAAAAAAAGAGCACACTGTAACAAGATTTGTTTCCTTGACTTTTCATGAAAAAAAAAAGTTAGATGTTTATGTTTAATGCAAGTGTGCTTTGTCTTACCTGGACTAATATCAGTATTGCTACTGATGTTTGTAAATTAAACAGGATATTTACTTCAGTTTATCTATTGTGTCCTTGTTTTAAAAAGTTAAACGCTTTAAACGATACCTGTCAACATTGAGTTTTCAATGTAAGGGAGCTTTTGTAAACTGAAATCTTAGTGGCCTGAATTGAAGGTGAATACCTCCATAAGACAAAGGCATACTTACTTGGTAGAATGTTAGACTGATACGATGCACCTTCTAATTGCTTTTAAAAAGGAAACATATCAAACAGAAAAACAACTATGACATGCTTCACAATCCAATTCTCTCTTGACCCATGTGGTTCTTCTTGTACTGTAGTTGTAGGGGGCTGATTTGGTAGCAGCAAATACTTTGCAAACAGATCCACTGTAGTTGATTTTGCAGGACAGCAAAGCATACACAGTTGGTATTCTTACTGTCATCACACAACAAATCTAAAGATTTAGTTTGGTATTGCACATTGACCTCGTCATCAAAGAACAAGCTATGGCACCTACAAGAAAAAAAAAATTAAATAAGTCCAACATAAATATATATATATATATATATATATATATATATATATATATATATATATATATATATATATATATATATATATATATATTTTTTTTTAAAGCCAAAATAGACAACAACATGATATTGCAATGTTATTCTTTACACTGCACATATGTAGTGAATCAATAATACTGTCAGTAACGTTTCTTTGTCAACTATCTTCTATTTTAAATGAACACACTATTGCAGTATATAAACACATGTTATCAATCCATCTGAATTGCTAAAGCAATGTTGATGCTGAAATTGTAATAGAATCGGCTTTCACTATTTGTGCACCTTTCCTGCAGAATACTTTGCAATTTGTGAGTCTGGGAACATGTCTACTACAGATTTGCTGAACTAGTCACAACATGTAAAGGTCTCTGCATATGTAACTTTCTTAATCTCCGTTTTTCCTATGGCAACAAACGATGTTATTAATTGAAGCGCTTGTTTTCTGAGCGTCATTGGCTTTTTGGTGTATTTGTGAATCTCTTGTGCTTACCACAAGCATCATTCTTGCTCCTATGTCCCACCGTTAAAATAAATGAGTCCGGTATAGTTTACAGAAAGTATGCCCTTTTCCAACGTTGCTTAGGAATACATGAGAATATGCTGTTGTCCAAGAAGCTTGACATTTTATTTTACCGGGAGGTAAAGCAGTGGAGGAGATACTGCAACGCTCCCATCGAGAGCAGGAGGCATCTCGACAGGTGGCTGCGATGCTCTCTTCCTGTGCTCTGGTACGGGAGAGGATGAGACGCTGGCGTCTGCCTGAGACACAGACGGTGACCCGGATGGTTCCGATCCCCACTGCACCGCACAGTGACCTGAGGCATCGGCTTCAGGCTTCCCACGCACCTAATATCCGGGGCCGCTGGACCTGGGGCCCTAGTGAAACAGCACTCCGGGAGGCAGTTCCAACAAAACCACAATAGGCAGCCTCCAAGGCAGGCGCCACCACAGCCTTAGCAGCCCCAGCAGTGGCCCTGAAGGCTTGTGGCCTCAGACCCACCCATTCTCACAACACCAGCTACAATACTGGCGCAACTGTACCTCAGACTCTTGGGTGCTCGCCACCGTACACACTGGTTAGTACGGGCCCTCCTCCCTTTCGAGGGATCAAGGTTACATCCATGAGCGACCCTCTCCAGGTCTTGGCCCTCAGGCAAGAAGTAAAAACATTACTTTTCAAGCAAGCCACCCGCCTCATAGAACACACCTCTTAAGAGGTGGGGTTCTACTCGAGATACCTTCTAGTGCCAAAAAAGTACGGTGGCCTTTGCCCCATCCTAGACCTGTGACACCTATTAACATTGGTCATTAACAACGGTCACCTCTGCAACGGTCCTCTCGGGGGACAAGTGGAGCTCACTTCACGACCTTACAGGCCGATTACGTTGCATTACACTCCAAATGGAAGGTTCCCGCTGGCCAGAGGGGACTCCCAGCCAAATAACTTTAACTATATTTCGTTTTCCATTCTACTGCTAATCTATAATCTGGCCCTCTTTATGTGTTTATTTCTTATTCTCTTTTCCAGCGCTTTTTTCTTCCTGCTTAGGTCGCGAGGCTCTCCATGCGGCCTTAGAGCATCAGCCGAATCTGACCTCTCGACTAGACGACTCATTAAGCCAGGGAGACCTTGGTTCGTCCTATCCTTCCTTACTTTCCCCTTGGGGGAAGTTCTTGCTTCCCGGCCTTGCAGGTCGATCGGTTCGGCCTCACCTCAGCGAGAGCTGTTCTCTTAGTAGTCAAGGGGAAACCCCTATTCTGTTATCAAGTCATAAGCTCTTTGTCTTTATTCTAGTAGTCCCTTACGCAGGGCTGGCTCCTGCCTCGTGAATTATTATTAACTTGGCCTACTTAGTAGCCTAGTCAATTAACACAAAATAGACCATGGTGCCGCATTGACAAGTTATGATACTTACAGGAGTACAGTCAAATACGAATTTCAAGGGACCAGCAACAAATTTTGCATTATACCACTGTGATAGGGGGTGTGGGTGAGTCACTGATGCATACGGAGCCAGAGATGTTTAGTTGAGATGCCCCACAGGCGCACAGTTTTATTTTGGTTACCAACAATGTTATTTTATTTCTGTGTTTTGTTGTGCTTTTATCACAGTCCTTTCAGCACATGCAAGTGCCAGTTAAATCAACAGTAATGTGAGAAAAACAACAGATGAAAGTAAAAAGGAAAACAAAACACTATAAACCAAACTACAAAACAAATACTGCTTTACGCAGGGTCCCACTACCTCCACTACTCTGTGAGGTGCAATTTGTGAATGACATACCCCTATTCCTCACTACTTACTATGGGGTTGCCCAGATCCCCTCTGAGCTAACTTACACAACATCCCAGTACGGGTACGTAACAAAAGTAAATTCAGCGGCTGTCTTCTACAGCCACCTCCGCTGCCTTCCAATCCCCCCTGAATCTATTAACAAAAAGTCATTTGTGGTGCGGTTTATATAAGCTTATTGTTTTCTTACAAAAATGTTAGTTTTAACAAACTGCCGACAAGATAAGATTACTATTTTAGATAATCCCTACACACACACGTTTTCTATAAAGGACCCTGATTTGATACTTTACAGTGACGGATCTACTGACGGCATTGACATGATGTGCCTTTACATACAATGGGTCCCCATTAATAAACTAATAAAGGACTGCTTTATGACTAGAAGATATTTAACATCTTTTAAAGCATTGTTTAACCCAAGTACATGTTTATAAACATTTAAAAATAGCACTTAGAACATTCCTTAAAACAGTCCTTAAAGTCTTGTGAATAGGGCACAATAACACACTAAAGAGATTAAAGTCCACTGATATACTGTAGATGTTGCTTTTCAAGCCCCTTGATAAACACATGACTGTGATTGAACTCAATTCAGCCCATTACAATTGAGCCTGATGATTTTTTTTTGTTTTTTAATTGTCTAGTTATTTCAAAGAACTCACAAAAAAATGTAAGCATTCATTATTTGAACATGCAACAGGCAGACAAATGGATATAATCCTTAAGCTTGATGATGTCCAGCTAGATTTACAGTACAAGGACACACAGCTAAAGGGAAAGAGTTAGGGTTTAACACTATTGCCAGTAACATTAGAGACAGACCACCATGAGAGAAAGAGAAGCCTGCATTTTACAAAACAAACAGTTCACATACAGTAACCGAGTATACAGTAGTCCCAAATGCGGTCTTCAGAATATGTACATAACTTTGGGCTTAACAGAATACTTCACATCCATATCTAACACATTTTATAATGCTGCTAATACTACAGTATTGTAAACATCTTTGAAAATGCAGGAATGTAGTAATGTATTAGTATTTTTTAACACTAACATCACTGAAAAATAATTTGCATCATCAACATTGAGTGTAACCATTGTTTTTTTAAGTACTCAATATAAATATCTGCTTCTGACTTAAGCAGGCTTAAATATAGAGGCGTTTACTTTTTGCCTGGTGATGTGTCAAATTAAATATTATGTTGCTTTGGCAACCACAAGACTCCTTGAAGTTGTTATATACAAAAAGAATGATACCGATACTATTTACTGTTTTCCACTTGGGTTTTATTCTTCCTATGCTGGGTGAGGCTGTGTGGGAGTTTATGGGATGGGATCTGTAAAGATTAAACTGCCACAGGTACATGTTTGTTCATTGAGAACAAAGCCGGTTAAGCCATTAGTAGACTCCCAGGAAGAGTGACATTATACTATTGCCTGTGTGGTATCTTCAAGAGTTATCAAGTGAGATCAAATATGGACTACTGATCACTATAATTATTTTATTCTGAACGTATATCATACGAAAATTTATCTTGCCTCTACCATTTCCTCCTTCAGGATATTATTATTATTACTATTATTAAAAAAACAATGCTTTACATCCACATACACCAATTAGTAGAATTGTTAGATTGTATATCAAACTTAACGGTTATGTTAACCATGCCCATTCTACTGTTGGCTTGTATTATGTATTTATTTATTTACTTATTTATTTAAACATACCATGGAAACAGAACCAAAAGATGTACACCAATTTCCAGTTTCCATTTGTAAGCTAGGAGCCTAGCAACCAAGGTCATTTGAGAGTCTGCCCTGAAAATACAACCACCACAAAAGAACAGTTAATTTATTCAAACAGAAACGTTAATGCAAAGTAAACCCCAGTACAGGGTTTCACAAATGGGGCTCTGGTACCCCTAGGGGGCTACAGCAGATACTGAAATACCTGACAAAATAATGCTCCCCATGCCGTGGGTCAATTCATTGATAGGATCGCTGGTGTTAGGTGCTTTAGATTAGTTGAAAAGTAACATTTACATTCTTGACATCAGGGCTGTCATAATTAACAGCATGCATTGGGAAGAGGTCCTCAGTCAGGATACACAATGTCACGAGGAACGTTTGGGAAGCCCTGCTCAGTATGTCTGCTAGAAGCATGTATATAAAAGGGAATACCATCCACAAGTGCACACACAAGCCTCCTTTACATCTGGGAAACTAGCTTACCCAGATGTATCTGTGAGTCTTTCATTTACATCATGTTTTGCAGCTCATAATGTTGCTGCCAAAGACTAACCTATTTTCCAACAGCTGCCAAACGACTGATGTTTTTCTGATCAAGCAGGATTAACCTACCTCAGGACAGGCGCCAGACTATTCTAGAGCTCTCTTTTTACACTTAATTGAGTTCCTGACCTCTTAAGTTCAACAGAACCCACATTAGGGTTATCACTAAACCACTAGATAGTTTGTGCACATGTGGTTTTAGTCACTTAGGCCAGTGTTTCTCAACCGGTGTTCTGCGGACAGTGGTGTTCCGTGGAAAGAAAATGAAAACATTACTGTTAGCTAGCTAGCTAACGTTACATTTACATTAAGCCCTCATACACGTTTGAAATACGTAGCTAACGTTAGCTAATACAATGTTGCTCAAAATTAACTCATCATACACACGCATTTGTATTGTAGGGCCTATATTAAAAAAAATAATAATAATCAGCTACAAGCAAGTAACGTTACGCTAAGTAGGCCGATAGCTAACGGTGTGTTTCTGTCACGTGAGACATAACTATAGCGACAAGCAATTTTCGACAACTTACATGTGTGAGTTAAGTTTTTCAAGCATTACATACATCAAGAACAAACAAAGAGAGCGGCTGCAATCTGTGGAACAAGAACTCCGAGTGTCACTGTCAACGATTCCCCGAAGGATTAAACACCTCTGTGCCACAAAACAGGCACAGGTGTCACACTGATATATATTTTTTTTGCCTTTCATAACAGACTATGAATAGCAGCACACTTTTGTCAACCAATTGTTTTTAATTTCACTTCGATCTTCAATCTATATATATATATATATATATATATATATATATATATATATATATATATAGAGAGAGAGAGAGAGAGAGAGAGAGAGAGAGATAGATAGATAGATAGATAGATAGATAGATAGATAGATAGATAGATGTTTACCGTGTTAAGGACAATGCTTTCAGTTTTGAGCATTCTGACATGGTTTTTCTTGGCTTTTATGTTGCCTAATTAGCAACATAAATTGAAGAGGTTAAACTGGTTTTTATTTGAATTAATAGTTTGATTAATAATTTAAAATGAACACAATGCTATATTAGCTTAAATCAGTTGTTTGTCTTATACTAAGTGTTTTGTTCTCGATTTGAATAGGAGTGCTCATTGCAATGTTTAAGATTGTCATTTGTTACATTTTAGTCCATGTCTTCAGTCAAAAACATGGATACATTGTTTATCCTGAAACATGATGGTGCAATTGCAACAGACAATCTTAAGTTTAAACCTGAGGTTTAAATCCAGCTTAAACCTCAATCACCAATCTGATTCAGAAGGTCCGTTGCAATTGCACCAATAAGTTTATAATGGTATTTTTTTTATTATTTTTGTCAGTAATGATTTGGCCATTGGGAATGCAGTGCCCATAGTGCACTGATTGCCTATGTACAATTAGTAATATAAAAAAACAATACTATCTGTGATTAAACTACAATTCTAAGATTATATAATGTGGTGTGTCTCGGAATAATTTCAAGTGTCCGGGTGTGTCTTCCCTAAAAAAAGGCTGAGTACCACTGACTTAGACTGTAGTATGGACACTCACAGTGCTTGAAATGGACTTGGAAGAAACCTTGTTCCAGTACAACTTAATCACCTGCTCTGTTAAAATGAAATGTGAAATGTTTTGAGTGTGAGTAACCCCCAGCAACAGGAACTTCAGTGTATAGAAAAACAATAAAGAATTTCTACATTTTCCATCAGAACCCCCCGCCCCCGTAAAAGTTATCTTCCTGTTCATTTTTTTTTCTAATTTGAAGCAACGAGTGTTAAGTATAAGTTATGTTTAGTTCTAGAACTTGTAATTTAACACTGATTCCTGAGGGTAGTCCAGAAAATGGATAAAAGTGGAAAACTTGTATAACTAGTATAATGGCTTTAGGGCATATCAGCATTTATGAAATATATTAATAATAATAGTAAAAAAAATGCTTTTAAAAAAATAGGAGGAATATTCCATTTAGAATAAGATATCACATTATTCTGGATTATTTCATTTTATTACATTTATTCCAGCCTCAGTCCTTACCTTAATCTAATCATGATTTACAGTCATTACTCTATTGCAAAGACTCTTCAATACTGATTTGACAGCATTGCTAAATAAGTCATTTAAGATGGTATAGCATGAGTTTTAACCAGTGAGCATTGATTATATTATTCAGTACTGGTATATTATATATTGCAAAACCCCTTTTTTTTAAACTCTATGCTTGAAAATTCCACATTTCCCTATAAAACCTAATTTTATTAAATAAGTTGAACATTCTGTTTTGGTTTCAGTAATAAAACTGCTCACATGGGCAGTGAAGTGGCGTTTTACTACTTTCTTTGTACAATTTAAAAAGAAAAAATACAGGAAATCTGCATCTAATATAGAACCTTATTTATAGCATAAAATAAAAGCAATGACATGAACTGCACTATATATTAACCTTCTGCCTTAAATGGGCTGCTGGAATTTATTCTAAATCATAAGCGTACTGCTGCTACCATCCCATGTCCTTGGAAGAAAAATGTTTTCCTCTGCTTGGATGCAGATATCTTTTGGAGTTTGATCTATCTTTGATCTGTGCTGTGAAGAAGCAGACAGAACAAAGTCATTTTATGCATAGCAGATATGACATGCTGAGTAGCTTCATGGTTAATTGATTAAAAGATTCAAGGGAAGGTATCAGATCAAAGGCCAGCCTAATGGTTTTATGTTACTCTAGAGGGCTTTCAGTTCACTTTTTCTGACGTGTCTGACCTCAGGCATAACATGGGATATAACATGTACCTGGAGCTGGAAACTGGTAATCTTTTATTCACAAATGTAAAATGCTTTAACCAGGCCCAACTCCCTCCTTAAGGGAAGGAATGTTTACTATGTCCCGAAGGGTATATTTACGATGCACAGTTCAGTGTAACGTGGCAGTGTGTTGACTGACATAAACTTCTAAATAAATCATTGTATTGCCCTGAAGCTGAAAACAATTTTATTTGTGCAAGATCGATCATATTTGTCCCAAATTACAGGTTTGAATAAACTATGGGTATAACAGGAAGAAATACAAGCTATTTTAATTCCTTTTGTTTTAACTTCCATACATTATTTAAATGAACAAGCCACTTTCCTTTTTCAACAGCCTCAGGATGTATAATATATTTAATTGATTTCTTGTGAAACACACTTTTTGCAACCCTTTAAAAAAAAAAGGTGTTTTTTCTGCTGCTGTTGGTAAAGATTGCCATCTAGTGGATTATTTTATAAAATTCAATTGACATAAAAACTAGTCAGACAATATTCAGGAAATTACAAGGATTTTACTATGTCTCTTTAGTACTAAATTTGTTTTTAACTATTTACACACTCAGAAAGCTACGGAAGCATCCTAGTGCTAATTTTAAAAAAAAAATGTAGGAGTTAAAAACTCTGACGTAGGAGATATAAAGTCCTACGACGGATATATAAAGTATTTAACATGCTTTAAAATATTTAACATGCTTTAAACCCTAGGAACCTTGTCTTCTTATCATTCAGGGTATGATTTTACACACTGACATACACATAATAATGTGCAAGTTTTAAGAGAATACATTGAAGGGAACATGCACTGAACAGCTAAATTAATTGGGAAGTGTTGTCCTACGCAAACAATCTTTAATGTAATTAAACTACAGTGGCAATGCAGTTCTAGGCAGTGAGTCACAATGAACCAATAAATAATCCATTGCAATAGAAGTGCACTACCATATGAGGAAAACTGCAGTTTGGTGTTCTAAATACCATGTGCTTCTTTGCTGATGTTCCATAATCTGTGTTGGCGGTAACTGAGATTTGTCTGACTAATAATACTTAAGGTGCAAAGTCAGTAATGATATAGGGCTGTAGCTGGTACTTTTTAGAACTGTGTTGACTTTCCTTTAGTGCCTGAAGAAACTTGGACATGGAATCATTGAGTGTCTGCATCACACCTTGGTCCAGGTTTATAGATTTTTAGTTATAAACTTAGTATGCTGAACTTTCTTACCAGTTTTAACAGTCTTCGTTCTCACTTGCTTCTTTCAGTCTGATGAAAAGTCAGTTCCAAAGATCTCCAGTTCTTGAGCTTGGCAAAACTCAAAGACCCTTCAGAGTTTTAGTTGGTGGTTTTAGTTTTCTTCTTATAAAAAAAGAAGACCTGGGGTCAAGCAAGATCTGACTCAAGTATAGCAATCTAAGATAAAACCTATTGAGACTGTTTCCTTTAATAAAGCCAGGAATCCAGTAATGCAATTAAAATACACTACAAGGTTCCAGTATCGCAATGCCAGACCATATCGAATGCTCTAAACGTCGAAAGCTGTCCTGTTACATTGCATTGCCTTGCTGAGTTTCTGTATGAGAGCAGCTCAAGTTGGCGTGTTGGCAATGAAACCAAACATGCAACCTGATCATCATCCTGTTATTATCCCTATGCTGTAGAAGCCATTTGCATCCTTTGACACAATTGAACAAGACAATCAGGTTTGAATAGATTTTTTTTAAGAACTTCCAATTCTGAGACATGGTGAACAAAAGCAATAGAAACAAAAAAAACCTGTGGTAGAGCTATTTTTAAACCAACACCCAGACAGATGGCTGAAACATAATCAAGCTACTGTCTTCTGCCTTATCTTGACATTATTGATCCTGCCATTTAACTTTCTGATACATCAGTAAACCTTGCATCTAACAGACATTTCTACCAAGATAATGCCAAGTGGTTCCATAAAGGGCATTGTTTTCTCTACAAAGAGACAAAAATGTGGTAACAAACAATGTGGGGGAAACTGATTACTTTTGCAGTTTCTATCATTTTTTAGACAGTTTTTAGAGGATATAAGTCAAGGATGTGCTAAAATACAGTGTTGTTTATCTTACTACACCCTTTATGTTCTCTGCTTAGTAACCATTTCATGGTTATAGTGGAAGGTGATGTAGAGAGAGTACTGAGAGGCCAGGAGAGAGAATGCTGGTGTCGATTTTAAGTTACAACTTTGCTTATGGCTAAAAAAGGAAAGACCAAAACTTGATAATAGCTAATAGCACACATCTATTAAAACACATTTGGTCACAAATGTCTAATTATATCCACAAGGAAAACTGTTATCTTGTTTCCCACGTAAAAACGCATTGGCGTTCCTTTAGTACCCTTACTGTATTGTTGTTTAAACTAGTTTTGTATTCCTTCTAGGTTGATTTTAATATTAATATTGCTATTACTGTATGAGGTCTCAGTAAATAAACAAACAAAAAACAAACAAAAATTGTCATAAGTCTACACATGCGGGCTATTTACAAGGTACTAACTCAAACCTTCTATTGGTTCTATAGTTGAAAGCATTTGTGCCGCTTCGGTTGCCGTAGTAGGGACTAAGCTTCCTAGCAACAGGTAGTTTCCTTGTCTGAACATTGCTGAACATAGCTGTTGCTCGTTGAATCCAAGACGTCGTAACATTGACTGGAAGTTGGAAGTGTTCAAGACACCGGTACTGTCAATCTGAATATTCATCTAAACATTTTGGTAGGTTACTGTTTTGCATTTATTTGTGTCTTTTCCATGACGATGGGATGCTGTTTCTACAGCTCCTAACTGCGATTCGTACTTAATGCGTTTTGGTTTATTTAGCTAAGTAGGTTTATTTTTTGATGATAGGCAGGAGAAACACATACACATACACACACATCACAAATTGTATTATTAACGAACGGCTGTAGTTATATCAAAAACAACAATTTAAGGTGACGGTCATTCATTGAAAGGTCTCTTTTGTGCTGTTGATCATACAGTGTTTTTAGTACTATATTACACGTACTTTTACATGTCTATTTAGCCTGTATGTTTTTAATTTATTTGAAGGACAACTATGAAAAATAATGTCATCAACTTCCCGTGGGAAGCCTGAAACTCTGAAAAGGAAAGTCAAGTCTGCGCCTTCAGTACCCACAGCGACTGCAAATAAACCTCAGCCTAGGCCCAGTGACAGATTGAACCCAAAGACAGTCGATCCAGTACGGTACTATTGTATACAACTGTGTGTGTATGTTGTCGTGGTTTATCCTTGTATTCTTCATGTTCATGTCTAGGCTACATACATACACTTAGATTGGTCTGTAGTTTTACTAATACATGGTCTTGTTTTACATGTATCAAAAACTATTGTACATAATATTGTCCCTAACTTATTTTTTTACTGAAATAGTAAAGGTAAAACAGTGATTATTCACATCCTACCTCAACAGCAGACATGTTCTCTGAATAGGTAGTGTTTGTACACACACAAAAAAAGCTATTGACAAACTTGACCTTGCTGTCCTGCATTAATAATAATAATATTTTATGGTTTGATGGTTTACTCACTAGCCAGAAAATACAGCTGGGCAATGTCCCTCCTTCCTGACTTGTATCTGAGCATCAAAAGAAACTAATCACTATTGTAACACTTTTATTTCCAGAAAAAAATAAGGTATATAAATGATGGACAATGACAAAATGTTTTTGGTTTCTTTTTAATCACTAGGTCAATAATCCTTGACCATGACACGCATGAGTGACTATGACTGAAGCATATGAACTTAATCACCTAATTAGTGAGACAGTTGATTAGACACTGGATATGAGTGATTTCAGCTGTTGAATTGCAAGCTGAATAAGAAAGCAGCACCTTCGTGCAATCGGCATGTTGGAGGCTGGACTAGGGCAGTGTACTGTGGCTCGCCGTCTTGGGTGCTCACAGCCAGCAATTTCAAACCTGGCGAGACGGTATTCTGTATGGCGCCGCTGCCTTGTATGGAGCATCCAGAGCACTGTGGGGTGGGGGTTCCTATAGCGGTTGTAGTGCTTCAGTAAAATATGTACTGAATACCTAGTGTACAAGATAGTGTAACAGAAGTGCTATGGTAGAATATGTTTGAAACATACAAAATATACGCTAACAAGACTAAGTTTGATTTCGAAAACTGAGCACCGTCCGCCCCTTCCCGTTCCAGCTTGTGTTATAAAGAGGCAAACCTTTAATTTCTTCATTCGCCATCTCGACAGCAAAGCATTGTATAGCGTAAGCTGTATTGAAAGAAACGTCTCGAAAGCCCTCTGCTGTTTGGTATTTTTATTTGGGGGTGGGTGGGGTTGGTTATGTGTACAGCGGTATCGACGCTATGCTTCAGTGCGGGACATCCTGAGTTCGTGTCCCACCTCTGCCTGTGAGAAACCCCGTCTGCGGGAACCGAGATCTTTACACTATATAGCAGCATCAATTACGTGTAATTAAACAATGTGTATTTTTATTTGTATTGAACATATAAAAACATAATTACTGTTCTGTATAACACATTTTTAAACTACATGTGAATGTTTTTTTTTTTATTCCATTTGGATTCCCAGTAAAATAATACGATTTTTAATCAAATATAAATAAGTAGCTATGGTGATGTCACTAGTAAATTCTGCAAATTAGTACTATCAAAGGTTAGAACCTTCCTTGGGTAATATGTTCCGAACCTTTGAAGGTCAACGTGTACCTTTCATTGCAGCCATAAAAACAATAAATTCATAGCGTATATAAAAAGCGAAGGCCCGAAAAATAATAATAATAAAAAATACATAACAAAATAAGCACCGAAAAATGAAATTAATAAAAACCGAAAAACAGAAGCCCTACATATAATCCACTAGACCTTCTGTATATAAGGTGTGGATTGTGTGCAACTACTCACTAACAATAATGTGATATCAGAATGATCCTTGTGATTTCACAAGAGATTGTGGATGCCTGTACAAGTGTCTCATTTCTCAATGCAGTGGCTACATTGTCATGCACAAAACACCTCAAGGCACGGTTCAGTAAACAATCTAGAATAAGATCCCAGACTTGAATTATAGATGATGCTAGAAACCAGCAGCATAGATTCCAATGTACTTATAGGAATATTATATAATACATCAAAGTGATGTACCGTTAATGTTTCCCACTCTGAAGACTTACATTTAGGAAATCTAGCAAAGTCAATATAATCAAAATGTATTACTCAAACAACATTTTACAATTAGTCTGCTTTATTCAACATTCCCTTATTAGTTTTATTATTTTAAATAATGGGCTTTTTCTTTGTTTTTCAGTTCAGTGGTCCACTGAGAGCTCAGTCCACATTTGCAGCAGTGTATTCTAAAGGAGGTATACCCTGCAGGTATATTTGTCTATTTTGTAATATCATTAAATATTCATTATTTTATCCATAACTGTAAATAGTAAAAAGTCTGAACCAAACAAGAAAGTTCTTGGTGGACAAATTCTACTCCATTCTACTGAAAGGCAGAAAGCCAAAATGTTTCACCCTGCTATCCATTTGTTGTAACATTTGTTTGTTATTGGTTTCATCTGTTTAGGTTAGTTCACGGCTCAGTTAAACACAGGTTACAGTGGGAGAGTCCACCAGAGACTATTCACTTTGACCCTCTGCTTATCACACTTGCTGAGGTAAAGAATTTTGGATTGTGGTGGTTGTTAATTTATCTCTTTCCCTTTTCTCATGTTTGCTTTTGGTTTTTGGACTTAAGAAATCATGTGATATTGTGACCTTTTTAACTGCCCACCTACTATACTTTACCAAAAAGCAGGTGGAGTCAACATGGGGTTGGTATGTTGTATGAGCTAAAACCTTTGCGTTACTTCTGTGATAAAGCATGTTGCCCACGTTTTAGTCTATACTAGTAGCAGTGCACTAACACTAAGATAAACTGAGAGTGGACAATCATTAGCAATGGACCACAAGCTGATTGCATCATAGTTTAACTTTGGATCCTAACATGTCTTTAAGAGTAATGCAAGAAGTCATACACACAAAGTCTTGATATAGCTGTGAGGGGGTTTCTGTTAGTACCCACATAATCTAGCAGTGCAAGGAAACTCAAACGATTGTTTCTGTGGATGTTACCATTCAAGAACAGAACCCAAATCGTTTATTTATTTGTTAACTGCTAGAAAATCAGCATATACAAAGTACATTTAAGGAATTCTGTTAAGGTTACCAGATGTTTACTGTAAATAAAAATTGTGATATAGGTTTAGAAATATAATAAACACACAAACACATGTTCTGCTTGATTTTTCTCAGTGAAGTGCAAAAAAGGTTGGAGGTGTTTTTAACAGGCATTGCTGTTCTATGGTGTGCCACCTTTAGCCACAAGATGGAGTAATTTAATGTTTTACCTAAATGTACAGTAGAATGAAAATCTTGCTGTATATTAATATCTACAGGGGCTAAGGGAAACAAAACACCCATACACGTTTGTGTCAAGGGAAGGCTTTAAAGAATTACTTCTTGTTGATGGGGCTGCTGAGAAAGCCATCCCTTTGCTGGCAAAATTGGTGCCAGCACTAAAAGCGGCTCTGGTAAGCAATTTTTCTCTCTGTTAACCATGCATTTATTTTTAGTACAACTGCACAGGTATGGATCTCATTAGCCTTATCTCACTAACATGTTACAGATGAGTAGTTGGCTGCACCTCGTACCTCACGACACACAAGGTTTCATTGTTATTGCTTAACCACTTGCAGGGGTTTATTTTGACTGAAGTGACATGCAGCTTTGCAAAATGCTCACATTTTCTAAGACTAATCTTTACAAGTCCATGTGTAAAACTTCTGTAGATATAGGTAAGTACATACATACTTCAATGTTAGAATTTATTTTGTAAAAGCTACATACAGCTAAGCTGCACTTACACGTTAAAACTACAATTGCAGTTGGATCAAAAGATTCAGAGGATGGTCAGACTCCTCTCAGAATAGGTCTTATATATCTGGGAAGTTCTATTAAGGTTGTGCTTTTTAATAATAACATGTTGAAGACACCCGTTGAAACAGTTCTCAGACCTTAATGTTATCACTGAATGAAAACTGTAAGTTAAATGAAAACTGTAAGTTAACTAACTGAACTTTTCCATCCTTAAGGTTCACACTGATTCCGATGTCTTTGAAAGGGGTTTAAATGGCTTGGTTCAATTAAGTGCTGCTGTTGGTCCTGCTCTGAATGACCATCTTAAACATTTACTCACCAGTGTAAGTCCTGCATTTTTAAGTACTATTAGTATTATTATTATTATTATTATTATTATTATTATTATTATTATTATTCCTTGTATAATATGATATCCCAAAAATTCAGGGTTAATGTTGCATGAAATGTAAATGACTGAATATTCTTTTAACCACAAAACTTTCTGAGCAAACCGTACAAGACATGGTTGTGGACCTCAGTTAGATTGTGACTCAGTCCAAGCTGTATACATCTCTACCCCAAGATGACAACAGCTGAAAAGAAAACCAACTATCTTTGCCTTTTAATAAAGCATTATTACTGATGCAATCTCTGCACATACACGTTGTCTAGATTTATCCTGTAATGTACGTAACTTTAATGGTTGGCATATAACTACTATTACACGTGTCAACGCCTCTGCATAGTATGTATAGTACCTACCTATGATTTAAATTGTAATGATGGTGCAGGTTTTCTAAAAAGTACCACCTGTAAACAAAAATATCCATAAGCAATTTAAACTTCTCATCTTTTTTTTTTAAATAAATACTCATTTTTCAGTCTTTTCTGCTTTTTTTCTGTAGCTATCAAAGAGACTAATGGACAAAAAATATAAAGACCAAGTTATGAGTGGATTACAGAAACTGGAGCAGTATGGTGGCAAGGTATGCTGCATGTAATACTAAATTTGAGTTTGATATATACAGTAGATGCCGCTTATTAGCAACCCTGATAAAGACCACTTTCGGTTATTAATAACATTTTCCCAGGAACCAATCCCATCTCATAGACTTTAATGTTAATGGAATTCTGATATTAGAAACTGCATGCTGCTTATTGACAACTATTACTAGTTGCCAGTGCTACAGAGCGCACTTGCATGATTTATGCACATACTTTTTTATAACACTTCGACTTCGCAACTGTGTATTTCTGGCAGATTGAGGCACAATCGTGGCTTTGAAACTGGCTACGAAGCTGTACGCAAAATTGAGGACGATTTACAGCGGGATGTGGTACATTGTAAAAAGCAGACAACGTTGGACAATTTCTTATTTTAAAATTATGTTCTTTATAATTGATTGTAAGTACAACACATTTCTTATGTTTGCTGTACTCATTGTAAGGACACTTGTAGTACATCGTTGTGTAGTGTAGTGTAGTGTAGTACTATTTAAGCCTACTCCTTTTTTTTGTTTTACACACGTGTGAAGTAAACAGTTCTATGTTTGGGTATTTTGTGTTTCTCATGTTAATTTTTTAACACTAACATTTAAAACACATGTATTTCAGTGCCATATTTGTACAACTAAAGTAATATCGTTCCATATAAATACACTTGAAAACGGGGCTTTTCGCTTATTGGCATCTTTTGGTTAATAACAACTTTTTGCTGGGAACTGAGGTTGTTAATAAGTGGCATCTACTGTGTGTGTGTGTGTGTGTGTGTATATATATTTATATATATATATATATATTTGTTTGCTTGGGGGGGTTTGCACAAAACGTCCTGAAAGTTCTAGATCAAATGAGCTGTAACTGTCTTTCTGAAGTCTCGTTTTTGTACATCTGTGGAAGGGTGGTGGGCAATTCACTGACACACAAGGGAGACAGAAGTTTTATTTGTAACGCCGCTCAGGCGCACTGATTTATTTTTACCGCAGAGGGCGCTGTTGTCCGTGGCCTGAATACTGGCAACAGTAAGCAGGACCACGGGTTTACCAACGCTGGTGTACAGTCCAGTGCACATACAAGTGCTCAAAAATAATAATGAAAACAAAAGGCGAAAGAAAAAGGGAAAATAAAACACAATAATAAAACTACAAAACAAAAGTGCTGCTTACACAGTGCCCCCACTGCCACTAAGCCGGTCAGTACAAGCCTCCGACCTACGCTCAGTTGATTCCTGTTCACTGGGGTGGCCACAGTTCACCGTACTACACACGTTCCCTTGGGTACGTAATTATTTCTTTTAGTTTTGTTTTAAGGCAGGCTTTCTCATTCAGCCGTGCTTGCCAGTTCTTTGTCTACACTGACGTCTTCCGCCAGTGTCACTGGGTATCCTCTCGAATGCATAACCAAGCACAGTTCTTATGGGCCGAGCAATCCCCCAAGTCCTGCCTCTCAGCCACTCAGAGAGAGGGAAAGCCAACACACCCTCTTCCCCACCTCTCCGTGTCATCGCCATGACTGACAGGTGGATCTTGCGAGGCTGCTGCCCTCTTCCTGGAGAACCACGGACACACCAGATAGTCAGCACAGATCTCCCCTGTTACAACATCATATTATGTTTTAGGCTTGCTGTAGTTCCCCTTGATTTATCTTTTCACAGTCCTGTAAACTAATAGTTGATGTAGTTTACTATGGTTAGCAAGAGTAACTAGCTTATAGGCCTACATTGTAATTTAATTTTGATCAGTAACGAAATGTTATCACATAAGAAATATTGTCACAAATTGCACAACTCTTCATTTAGGAAAAACAGGATTTCCATCTGAATTCAAATTTATGTATGTCTTTTATTAGTGCCACAAAAGTACATGTTTGCATGAACTGCAGAATGATGACATAGCTGTTTTCTTCTTTCTTTTTTTTTTTCTTTGAAAAGTGTGTATTTGAGAAGCGATTGCATAATGTTAAAATCAGTGTTTAATAAAACAGGTAGTGTCAGAGAAGCATAGTCTACCCATTCATTGCTTCAATGTTCATACCAGACTTTCAGTTTAGATGTTTTATGATGACATCTGCGTTGTATTTATGCAAGGCAGCTAACTATGTGATACAAGATGTGAATGACACAGCTGCAAAACTAATAAAACACTGATGAATATTTTAAACATTAGTGTTATAACTTAACAAAAAATGAAAAAAAGAAAAAAAAAATCCTTCAGTGAGTAAAATGTATTGTGGCTTCTATTTTCTCTTTTCTACCGGCCACTCTGATTGTAATGGGGAACTGTGAAACCACTGTTAAATATTAATATAAATCAGTCACCTATATGTGTGTAATCTAAAAATGTACTCCGGTTCTATGGATTCTTTTATATGATTTTGCTCAATTGGAAAATCTTAAAGACAATACCAATAGAAAGTAGCCCAGGTACTTCAGAGACATGTGGGTCAATTGAACTCTGCACTAATAATTAATTCTGGTATAAAAACTTCTCTTCATAAATTAGATTCCCTCGTAGAAATCAGTCAACATTTTTGATTTTTTACTAACCAGGATGATCTTTGTAACTTCCTCAGAGGTAGAGTTTTACTTTAAACCAAAAATACAGGGATTACAAGAACACACTATGAAGTACCTTAATTACAGATTTGAATGCAAGGGAATGACTGTAAAAAAAAAAAAAAACAACAACAACCTGTGATGCATTGGTAATAACATAAATGTTATTTCTATTTTCAGCCCAGTCTTGCTGTTATCAAATCCAAAGTTCCAACCTACAGTTCTATTTTCTCATGAGAACATATGATGAATTAACTTTTGCAGTATGGAAAAAATATGATCTACTGTGGGATCCTGGGTAAATTCTAAAGTTGAAGAATGTTAGCTAAAAAGACTTTTTAGAAGTCGCGTTTTCTGCAGTGGGCCTGAAGACCTGGATTTTTTCTTTAAATTGTACACATTAGCCATGTATAAATGTCCATTCTGTATGTAAAATAGACCATAGACTTTTCTAAAGTAATGTAAATAACTTGAAATAACTGTATAGCTTCTACAGCTATGGCCATACGTTTTGCATCACTGTATTTAATTAACACATTTAGCTTCATAAAAGTTGAATGAAACCTGGTGAATAATGTTGCATTAATAAATTTAATTACATACCTCTTTGTAGTTTTCCATATACTTAACGGAAATCTGACCAAAATGTGACATTTCGAAATTTAACATGAAATACTGCATGGCTTCTGGTAGACTTTTGCAGTATTTTGTAGTTTCTTTGATTACATGATGTTAAATAAATGATCTAAATTATGTTCATGTATTTTTATTTATTTTTAATTATGTCTCAATCCTAAAATTATAGGTGATGCAAAACTTTGGCTATGGCTGTATGTCATTATTGATGTTATACAATTAACTACAGTATAAAGTACCCAAAAGTTGAAATATAAATAATATTGTTATTGATACTATACAGCAAATTATTTATTTAGTAACATTTAGGGTAAATTGGTCATCATATAGATTATTTGGGTTTGTTGTGTTTAAGAATACATTTGCTGTTTGACAAATGATATATATAACACACACAGTATTGTTTCTTTAAATATTTGTTACTTTAAAAAAAAACACCTTATTATGGAAAAAGTATGGGATTGGCTATATCTCAAATGTTGGCACAGTCTGAAAGTGTATTGCACTCATTTTCTTATTATATTGACCTTTTCAAACAAATAACAGTGAGTCTGCAATTAGGAGTTTCAAATCAGATAACACAATCTATTCTTCTTTAAATGGAAGACTTTAAAGTTTTTAACATCTTATTCTTATTACTTTACAATTGAATAGCACACATGAGAAACAACGGTCTGATTTCAAATTCCTTTAACCTGTTAGTCACAATGCTAAACGGCAGACTTCTGTATAATTGAAAACACCATTAACAATAATATTTCTGTAATGTTATTGTTGGTTCTCTGTAACATTATACGTGGTTAATTTAATTAAAACAGAATTATTTATAAATTGTGTTCTTCATCCATCAAAACACAAATTGCCTTAAACTGTTTTCAAGTGTTCAAGGCAGCGGACTTGGTCAATTCCATTACTTCTACAGGTATTTTAGTTTTTCAGGCTTAAAATAGTAGCCTTTTAACTGTGACAAATGCATTTTATTCAGTAGGGTGGTGTAACTAAATTTTCTCAGTTTTGTAACATGATCAACATCAATTTTATAGCATCCTATTCCCGCAACAGTAACAGCAACATTTTCATTTTTAAGATGTACAGTATTTGGTTGCATTCTATATTTTTACTCCCAGTAATTTCAACTCCTGTTTTTCATTTAAAGGGGGTGTCACAGCCTAATCTGAACTAACTTGCTATGGGTATGAAATATCAGTCATCTTAACTAATCTGTTTATATCCATTTTGTATAATTTTGATTCAGTAATCCCTGTGAACTCAGTCAATATGGGTTAGATTTTCAAAGGCGAGATTTTCAAAAATGACGGATGAATGACGTTCGTCGGCGTCTAAGTTTACTATTCGCAGTATCGTTGCCCAACCTCTCTCATAGGTTAGCATCTATGTATATTACAGTGTATGCAGATCAACGGGAAGTGATGTGTTTTGTCTAGGTTTTAGAGATTGTTCTGGCTTCGCTTGGTTGCTACTAGCGGATACAGACAATGGCAACCATCAATGAAGCTGGACCATCTGGGACAACATCTCATAAAACAGGCAAATGCAGGAAACCAGATTTCTCTAAAGAGGAGAGTGAAGTATTGGTAGATGAAATGATTACTTTATATCAAACAAGCGGTGCAGATTATAATATTACAAACAGACAATGGGAATCAGTTTTACTTAAGGTAAATGCTATTTGTTTAAACAAAACACAGAAGAAATAAAAAAGACATGGCGAGATACCAGGCGAAATGCAAAAGTTAAGGCAAGTCAAATAGGAACAATGACACAAAAAGCACATCAATTTGGAAGGAACTGCTGGAGTAGACACCTTTGCTGATATGCAAAATCAAAGTGATAAGTTAAAAGTCCCAAATTAAATTAGATTATATTAGATTGTACAGAAATACATATTTTACAGGTCTTGCAATCAGGTCTATTTCATTGAGTAGGCTACAACTAACCTATTAATAATTTGATTTACATGTCTTGCTTAGGCAATCCACCTTAATAAATGAAAAGTTAAGTGTTCATTTGCTTGGATATGGTGTTTATACCCATGAATACATGGATGTGTAGTCAGAACTATCAGCAAGTGTGAAACACTGTATTGGTTCAGTTGGATGAGAACGCATGAGTCTGAAACTTTGTAAATGGACTGAAGTGCTTACAGAACTGCCCATTAAAGAAAAAAAAAAACAGAAGATCACCATAACATGCTATAGACCCTCTTTTTTTATTCCAAGGATTTTGCAAGTCTCACTGTTCCAAACAAAGTACCTGTTTTGATGTGTTTTCAACAATGCCATTATTTTGTGCTGAGATTCCTTCCACCCCGTCTGTTGCAGTAAACCAAGTGTAACAATGAAATTATGTTGTGAAATAGTAAATAGATCCATGGAAAAATTAAATGTGTAAAAAGTGTAGTTATTGTGAAATAAAATGCCAAATCCAGTGTCAGCTTGCTAACACTATCTTATAATGCAATATAATGCAAATCTAATACAACTGCTGATGCGCTGGGGAGACCGCACTATGGTTGATCCCCGGAGCCAGCATCACAGCCGTTGTGTGTGCTGATGCGCTAGGGAGGCAAAATAAGCTGATCCCTGGAGCCAGCATTACACTTCAGCCATCAACACCAGACAGAAGGATATCTACATCATCATATGGAAGGAAGCGCAAATGGATGGAGACACATATGGATCACATTAGTTTACTGTGAAGCTAAGTCTTAGTTGGTGCTTATCTTGGCGAGAGCCAAGTTCAAATCAGCATGAAGTTTTAACATCTACTCTCATGTAATGGAAATCATGAACGTGTTATCATGGGACAAATAAGCATCAATTTTCAGAGATTGCAGTAACAAGTCAACCAAATCCAAACGAGCAAGATTACCCTTTATTCCATTGTGGTATATAACAAATAAAAGGTTTGTGGTGCGTCTCTTCAGCGTTTAAGCTTATTTCACAATGGCACGGTTATAAAAAATGATATCACCTGGGCCAGATTTGTAAGTCTTTAACACACTGACTACGTGATGTTGCCCCATGATTGCATGTGAATTGCACCAACAACTCAGATTCGTAATGTTATATTATAGATTACATTACATTCATATTTTGGTATTAGAAACCGCATTTACAGAAACGACCAGACCGGAATTGTACGAGGATAAAGACCCCCCAGAAAACCATATGTCACCCACTCCAACATTCAAGAAATAGCCACCCTACAGAGACCCATTCCTGATGAAGAGCACATTGAGACATCTGTTCAAGCAACACACGCAATTAAAAACTATACTGACCACACATTTAACATCCTTATCCACATCATTAGCCAGCATAGATAAGACACGAACAGTATGAACAGCAGCGTCAGAATGAGATTCTGTCCAACATCAACATGAATCTTTCTGAGCTGAACAAACTACAAACCCCAATGGTCACAGCAATTAAAGACCTCACTGTGGCCAAAAAGGAGTCCACCAATAGTGGTAATTCTGGAACTGCAACTCAAGTGCAGTGCCCACCTCTACCGCTGCAGAAAGAAAGGAAGCTGACAAACCCACTACAGTCAAAAGAAAAGCGTCAAATGAGAAAGGTGAATGTTCTGCTCAAAAGATAGCCAGACGCAGCCTCAGAAAAACAAAATAAATATGGAGTTTGTTTTTAAACACCAGGGAGCGACCTAGGAGTCATTAGCCGTTTTATCATTTAGTAATGACTCAATTGAGACGACTTTGTTTTTTTATTAGATAAATATCTCACCTTTTCATTTAGGATACTCTCCAGGTATTTAATAAAAAGCAATGGAATTGTATTGGAACACTATTGAATTTTTAAAGTACAGTATATTTTTCCTCATGCAATTCAGCAAGGGATAGAGAAAATAAATTTGTGTTAGAGTGCAACTTAATTTGAATGAAAAGTTTTTGATATGCTGTACCCCGAAGCATAAATACTGCTTGATAATTTACTTAAAACCTTTTGAATGTCTGTTTTTGCTCAGACATTACTTTAGGACTTTTTCATGCTTATTGCTCGCATTATCAACACGGTACTGTTCTGATTTTTCCATGTTTATTTCCTGTAGTAAAAACATGAATGTAATTTTGCATCCTCAAAAAAATCAAGCAGGTTAGTTAGTTAGATGTGCCATTGTGCTCTTGCCATTGTGCTCTTGCCTTGCACGGAACATCCCCTTTTTCTAGACATGCTCTAGACGTCATTGAAGCAGGTCTGACTTTCAATGCCTAAGTGACTGTTTAGGTGGCATCTAAATGTTTGAAAATCACATGTAAATATGGTAATAAGCTAAAACCCGACTAGACCCTGATAGACGGGGCAGGGCGTCTAAGGACATGAACATGGGGATTTAGACGCTTTAGAAAATCCCTCTTACACTAGACAAGGAGTCTCCAACCCTGGTCCTGGAGAGCGACTGTGGCTGCTGGTTTTCGTTTCAACCAATCTCTCAGTTACTTAATTGAACCAATTATTGACTTAATTAGTGAAGATTAACAGTTGTTCCAGATCTTTAGCCACTGATGATGTAAAGACACCTACCTATAAAATCTGCTGGATAGGGGCTCTCCAGGACCAGGGGTGGAGTCCCCTGCACTAGACGCGAGATGGAACGTCTAAAATGCCGAGTTAGACACGTCTACAGCCCTTAGCCGGCTTTGAAAATCTAACCCTATGTGTCTAACTTCCAAATACATCAGGTACACAAGTTTAACCATTAACATGTCCCTGTACTTGTAAGAAATATCACATTGGTTAAAAAGAAGAGTGCCTTACCCATTTAAAAAAAAAAAAAAAATCCTATGGATCAACAAATACCTATATGATTGCAGGCTTTAGCATTTATCTAAGTTTCATTCATTTTTGCTACTGTGTTGTGAAGATTGGGGTCAAATTTAAAGTCTCCAGGTCCATTACCAAGTTTAGAGAGTGTAACAATAAAATAACTCCATACAACTTGTTTTTGGCCATTTTTATGCCTCGTTTCCACTAGCCACGCTTAGGTGCACCTCAGCTAGACTGTCGAGCTGAGGTGTAGCTAAAAATGGCTGCCTGCGTATCCACTGCATTTTCTCAGGTACAGCTAACCTTGGAAGTATGTGTGCTACATCAGAGGTCAAACGACATTCTGTGACACACAGCATGCTGGGATTCTGTTGCTTTTCAGAAACAATAGATTGTTTGTGAACATTAAGGTTGAAAGAAGTCTTGTTGCTGTTTTCATTTTTGTTATCCACACTAATGACAGCCTTATAAATAAAGATTTTACAGCAACTGGCAGCGAAAACAAAGAAAAAGAAGATGACGACCTGTACTTCTATCGTCGTAAAGCTTGCATGGTTAAGTATTTGTTTGTAAAGCTCGCATGGTAAGCATTTGTTTGTAAAGCTCGCATGGTAAGCATTTGTTTGTAAAGCTCGCATGGTAAGTATTTGTTTGTAAAGCTCGCATGGTAAGCATTTGTTTGTAAAGCTCGCATGGTAAGCATTTGTTTGTAAAGCTTGCATGGTTAAGTATTTGTTTGTAAAGCTTGCATGGTAAGCATTTGTTTGTAAAGCTTGCATGGTAAGTATTTGTAAAGCTCGCATGGTAAGCATTTGTTTGTAAAGCTCGCATGGTAAGCATTTGTTTGTAAAGCTCGCATGGTAAGTATTTGTTTGTAAAGCTCGCATGGTAAGCATTTGTTTGTAAAGCTCGCATGGTAAGTATTTGTTCCTAAAGCTCGCATGGTAAGCATTTGTTTGTAAAGCTTGCATGGTAAGTATTTGTTCCTAAAGCTCGCATGGTAAGTATTTGTTTGTAAAGCTCGCATGGTAAGCATTTGTTTGTAAAGCTCGCATGGTACGTATTTGTTCCTAAAGCTCGCATGGTAAGCATTTGTTTGTAAAGCTTGCATGGTAAGTATTTGTTCCTAAAGCTTGCATGGTAAGTATTTGTTTGTAAAGTGGTTAAAGAAACGGGCTTATAACCAGGCGATCCCCGTTTCAAATCCCACCTCAGCCACTGACTCATTGTGTGACCCTGAGCAAATCACTTAACCTCCTTGTGCTCCGTCTTTTGGGTGAGACTTATTTGTAAGTGACTCTGCAGCTGATGCATAGTTCACACACCTTAGTCTCTGTAAGTTGTCTTGGATAAAGGCATCTGCTAAATAAACAAATAACAAATAATAATTTGTTCGTAAAGCTTGCATGTTAAGTATTTGTTCCGAAAGCTTGAATGGTATGTATTTGTTCCTAAAGCTTGCATGGTAAGCATTTGTTCCTAAACCTTGCATGGTAAGTATTCTGTTCTTGGGCCCCTTCTCTTCAATATCTACATGCTTCCCTTTGGTCACCTCATCCGCCAACACAGCCTCATGTTTCACTCCTATGCTGATGACACCCAGCTCTACTTAAAACTCAACCCTGGAAGCCCCTCTGCCATGGACCGGCCTTCGGCTTGCATTCAAGACATCGAGGCCTAGATGTCTGCCAATTTTTTTCAGCTGAACACTAGCAAATCTGAACTTCTAGTAGGATCTAAAACTCAACTTAAGAATCTCAATATAGCTGCCCTTAACCTCGGAAACTGTCTGCTGCTGCCTTCCCCTACAGTACAAAGCCTTGGTGTACTTCTTTGCCTGCCGGATGCGGAGATACTTTGTCATGCATTTGTCTCCTCTCGACTCGACTACTACAACTTTATATGAGGTGGTCTCCCGGCATGCGCTATAAACGGACTGCAGCTAGTTCAGAATGCCGCTGCTAGGATCCTTAGCAGATGTAAAAAACGTGATCACATCACCGCCCTGTTCCCCCCCCCCTCCCCGTCTTGTGCAGCTGCACTGGCTATCTGTAAAGTTCAGGATTACTTTCAAAACTCTCCTGCTCACCTACAGTAGTGAATAGAGCTACCGCTGCTTCATTTTTGCGCACGGTGTGGCCTCCCCCTGCCACGTGGTAATTCTGGTCATTTATCGTCGTTTGGTGAATGAGGCCTACTGTATCTGGTCTAATGAAGACACTGCAGACTACTTTAAATCATTACTGATGCCAGCCAAAGCCACAAAGCGAACTTCTGTAATAATAATTTTAAAAAGTACTTTTTTAATTTAATTTATTTAAACAGTTGCAATTTTTTCTAATAAATAATGTGTGTAAATTATGTTAAAATGATTGTTTCTTTCCCTTATTAATATTACTAGTCAAGCCATCTAACAATGCAATAAGGTTGAAGTCTGTGTTAAAGTCTGCCTTCCAGACTCTGACTTATTTACAATACCGTGATCCCATGGTTATCGCGATAATATGTTGTATTACGGTATTAATAATATCGTGGTATACCGTCATACCGTGACATCCCTATATTGGATATTATTGCACTGTATGTGCTATTTTGTAAACTACCAGCAGACTAAAACGTACAGTAAGAGTGATTAAGGTTTTTGGATCTCATACACTCAGACTTGGGTGACATTCTTCTTCACTGGAAAATATGGCTACCCCAAAATGCAGCTGTAAATGTAATGAAGCTGATCCAGTCTTACTTCCACTGGGTGTCACCACTTTCCTATACATGAATTAGGGGATAGCTCGGGGACATTTAGCTTGACTGTGAATACTGGACTAAAACTTCTACTATATAAACACAATATACAGTATGGTATGGTGAAGTGAAATTTATGTCAAGAATCTATTGACACCCTGAGACATGACACAGTAATTGAACAGAAACAAATCTTTTTTTTTAATTAAAAGTGCTAACAACATTCTGTACAGCCTGTGATCATTTCCATTAAAAGATTGAGGTCAGTTTATTATATGTTACACAATGGTAGCAAAAGGCAATTTTTAATGACCACCTATAAACATAACAGCAGTAACTTAGCAGTTCAAAAAACAAACACAAATGTGTAGTGTTGTCTATTTACCACATTTGAAAGGCTTGAAAATAAATATAAGCAAGCTTATATCAAATATACCAGGAAGGGTAATTGGTACTCTAGTCTAGTGCACAGACTTGAATCCAGTATTGTAAGATAGTTAAAAAGATGATTTCATATTCTTAGACTTTTGTTGTTCAGTGGCACAGTTATATGTTCAGATCTATTTAAGAGGATGCATTTATAAGGCCTGAACATGAAAACATGTAAAACAAAATGTATCCATGTAAAAAAAAAGCATTGACTAAGAAAGCTTCACACTTCAACAAAGCTTATTTGCATAATATATATAGCTCAGCATATTGCTGAGTGATTTAAGTATGTACGAAGTTGTAAGTCTTGTAATGTATTCTCTGAATAATTCTGGGAGCTGGCCATTAAAGTGCTGCTGGTAAACACCCTGTTAGATGGCATTTTCAAAGAGCTGCATGGATCTCATTATATTCTCATCCTGTGAAGAAGACAAACAAGAACAAAGAGATAATGGAGCCAGAAACATCTATCAGCAGTACCGATAATCATGGCATTCATTTGGCAGGAAAATTTCTGCATAACAGTTTTAACACTGAAAGGACAAAATGCCAGTATGTCTGTTGTTAAGTTTAGTAGCTTGCCAAGCATTTTTGTAAATCACTGTAGTATCTAAAATAAAAACTAGTAAGTTGCAAAAAACACAAGCTGACTTTCATGAATAATAAAGAATAAAGCATTTTGAATGAACCATTATAGAAAAATACTGCCTGAACATGGTGCATATACTGTATATAAATAAACAGCAGCACATGTTGGTAATGCACTTAATCAGGGTCTCAACAGTACTCACGTTTTGGCAGCAGTCGATAAATTCATCTATGGTAACTACTCCATCCTTGTTTTTGTCCATTTTCTATAAACAACAAAAGAAAACTATTTATACAGTAGAATTAAATGTAATGTAGGACATGCATAAAGCTTATATTTCAGGGGTTTTAAGAATCTAATGCTTGACGCCGGTTCCAAATCACTTTTTTAGCAAACTACTTCAATAGTTAGAAAAATAAATCTAACAAGTTAATACCTGCCAGTATGAAGATTATCTACCTTAAAGTAGCTTCAAATGTTTCATTTATGTATTCCACCTTTCCTTTGCAATCTATAGAGTGGTTCTGGGTTTTAAAGCTCCAATATTATGTTATCATTTTTCTTTATACCGTCTTATCCCCAATTTTCGTCTCAATTTAAAATATCTCATTACATTCCCCCTCAGCAGCAATTCCCCACAACGGTTAAGGAAACTAAAGCTCAGTGGGTGTCCTCTGATCCCTGAACCAAGCCAATTGCTTCTTTTCACCCAGGTACTTGAGAGCGGATATCAGCGAGCTTCTGTTCTCTGAAGGACAAAAGCCAGCCCTGCAGGTATCCACCTGAGCTCACCAGGCGTCTGACCAGTAGAGTCTGCTGTAGCACGATCAGAAACAGTCCCTCTTGGATTTGATGTTCCCCCTGGAAGATGTGCACTCCTCTGGCTGTATGACTCACCCTGCACACCAAGCAGCTATGTTTACCAGGTGATCCACTCGGACCACTCGGCAGAGATTTCTAACTGCTAACATTGAACATACTTCTTCATTCTTTTCAAAACATGTCCTTTTAAACCTGCTAGTCCAATCTCCAAATAAAGAGAGGGTGAGTAGGTGGTAAGGGTCTAAAACACGATGAGCAGGATTTTCAAAAGGTCGTAAATTATCATTTGAGTGTTAATCAACAAATCGGTATGTAGCACTGATTTTGGTATTTTCAAGCTGTCGCTATGCCTATCTCGTTATTAAATAATCATGCTAATGTGATTCCCGAAATTATGTTGATTTATGAAAATAATGTTAATATCTTAACAAGCAGTGCTTCTTGCGACTATTTCTTTTGTTTGCGTGGGAATTTAAAAGCAAATCCGTGTTAATTGTCATAATTTATCAGGAGTTAATTTGCACTTGGAAAAGGAGGGTCTTAATTAACAAAAGACTATAACTCACCTTGAAACAGAAATTTAACAGACCGCGGTTGTGACGTCGACGATACAGAGACTACCTAGATAATTCAATATTTGTAGTTATGAAAATATTTTAGACTTTTATATACTTGAGGTTATGAATGTGATTTATTCACTTGTTTTAACAATTTGTAACCTTAAGCCTGGAACATACTGCCCAGTGAAATCGCAGGAAGGGATGCATGAATGAATAAAGTACAGTGGAAATGGGTGAATCAATAAGTGAAAAGATAAGGCTATGGCAGTACTAATAAATGTCTACAATTTTGGCTAGAACTTAAGGCAACGTGATCATGAAAACCACATATGACTGGAGACTGTGTTCTGTCTCTAAATACACACACGGTATTCCATTGATTTGTATAATGTCCGTGCTGATATCTTCTAAAAACAAGACCTGACAGCCCCACATTGTACTTTGTTACTATTAGACAAAATATTTACAAAATAAAAACTGCTGCCATAATCATGATTCATATATTATTAACAGCGCTATCATTCGTTTATACCAAATCACATTTTTATTTACAATAAAATTGTAAAATGTATTTATTTAAATAAAAACGTGGTTTGGTATAATTTAATTATAATGCTATTAATAATAAACAAATCATGCAGCATGGTCCTAATAGCAGTTTTTTAAGTATTCTGTAAACATTTCGTCTAATAGTTAAAAAGTGCAATATGGGGCTCTAACAGGGGAGATCTGGACTGACTATCTGGCACATGCGTGGTACTGCAGGAAGAGGGCAGCAGTCTCGTAGGATCCGACCTGTCAGTCATGGCGATGACACGGAGAGGTGGGGAAGAGGGTGTGTTGGCTTTCCCTCTCTCTGACTGGCTGAGAGGCGGGCCTTGGGAGATTGCTCGGCCCATAAGAACTGCGCTTGGTTGTGCATTCGGGGGGCCGTGTTTGGGAATGTACAGTGACGCTGACAGAAGACGTCAGTGTAAAACAAGGACCAGGCAAGCCCGGCTGAGGGAGACAGCCTGCCTTAAAATAATTTAAAGACTACTATAATACATACATAAGTAGATGTCATCATAAGAAAATAAATTCCAATCAATATAGATAGATGGCTTACCCCCGCCCCATCCAAAAAATAAATAAAAAGTTAATTTTTGTTTTAAATCTGTGCCGTGCAATTTTTAGCCACACGCCAGATAATCGTAAATCAGCATGTTATATGTAAAGTTATCTAAATAAACCATTTTAAATGAAGATTACAAATTATACACAAAATAGATATTTCCATTATTTTTTATTTCCATTTGGCTGCTGCTCGCTGTGGTTGGAGAGCTGTCTCACTGTACACCAGTAGTTTCCATAACAGTGAATTATGCCTCAATTCATTTTTCTTCCCCTTGTTAACATGCATTTTGCTTAACGAGTTCCTCTTGTTTAGTCATTGAGACAGGAAGTGATGTATGTGACCTGTGACAAGTAAGCTTTTTTAATGAGAAATGTATTCATTAATGACCTCACCGACTCAATTTCAAAGCATTAATGGATTGATTTAATTACACATTTCGTTTGAAAATCACTTGCTACAAAAGCTCTCATTACTATACCACAAGTTCGAGACAATAACACTGTTTTTTTTTTTTAAATCCTGCCGTATGTATCTAAATACCCTCTTTCAAATAACCTCATTAACATCACTAATAATACAAATTCAATGTTCCACAGTAGAGCAGGCTTACAAGTTTTAGGACTGTCTACAGTAGGCTAGGCTACTTATTATAGTGACAATAAAGATTAATTTATTAGCCTAATCAATGTGTCGTTTGTTTACTTTTCAATACCGAGATACAATAAACATGTGGTGCTTTTTAAGAACAAGGATTTGACAAATTGAATAAACACATGCACTTTCATAAAAATGCCTGCTATTTTCTTTAGAAACTATCACTGAATTCCCTTGTTTTATTTGTTTGTTAATCTTCTGATAGGTTATAGGCTATATTGCCTGTCTGCTTTAAATTGGCACATTCCTGAAATCACTTCTGTGATTCCTATTCATTTGCGGTATAGTTTGTGTTGAATATTATTTTTTAATACACTATAGGCCTATACATATATATATTTTTTTTTAAATTAATGACAATCTTTTGTGTTGTTCCAGCTTGCGGCATAAACCAATTTCGGTAGCTTTTCTTTTTAATGTAGACTACAGACTCTGTAGCCTCCATGTATTTTTTTTTACATGTTTACAGTTAACACGTTTGTATTATTTTGTGTCACAGACATAATTTTGCTTGTCTCTAGACCAGCATCATAAAGTATTTTTAAGTAGCTTTTTTATGTTATCAGATTAATTGTAGATTAGAATGTTAAGGAAAAAAGCCAGTATTTATGCACGGATTGATTTAAAATTTAATTCACAGTTAAGCACTTCAACTTTCCAGCGGGCATCTCAAACAAAGAATTTTAGGAAAAATCTTTTGCAGCAAAAGTTTACATATGCTTATGAACATTCTTAGAGAGTATAAAAAGGGTTACGCATAGGATGATTGCTGTCATTACCAATAAGTCAATATGGGAAAAAGTAAAGAGCTCTCTGAAGACCTTAGGCACAAAATGATTTATTGTCATAAAGCTGGAGAAGGATACAATAAGATTTGAGTATCCCAATTTCAACTATTATTATTAGTTTATATTATTATTATTATCAACTGTTATTAACTATTAGTTGATATTATCAAGAAGTACAAGACTCATGGTACTGTCACAACACTCCCTCACTCTGGAAGAAAGAAGGTTATTTCACAAAGAGCAAGTAGAAGAATTAGAACATAAGAAAATAAGAAAGTTTACAAACAAGAGGAGGCCATTCGGCCCATCTTGCTTGTTTGGTTGTTAATAGCTTATTGATCCCAGAAATTGTGAGGAAGGTTAATAACAATCCGAGATTGACTGCCAAAGATATTTAAAGTGAATTATTATTATTTGTTTATTTAGCAGACGCCTTTCCCCAAGGCGACTTACAGAGACTTGGGTGTGTGAACTATGCATCAGCTGCAGAGTCACTTACAATTACGTCTCACCCGAAAGACGGAGCACAAGGAGGTTAAGTGACTTGCTCAGGGTCACACAATGAGTCAGTGGCTGAGGTGGGATTTGAATCGGGGACCTCCTGGTTACAAGCCCATTTCTTTAACCACTGGCCCACACAGACAGAAATGGCTGCAAGTGGGACTGGGTTTTCCATTTCAACCATAGGTCGAGTATTGCATGGTGAAGGTCTCAATGGTCGCAGGCCAAGGAAAAAGCCACTCTTAGGAAAACGTCACAAGGACAATCGCTTAAAGTTTACAAAAACGCATTCGAATTATGTATATGAGTTCTGGTCAAAGGTTTTGTGGAATGATAAAACAAAAAAAACGAGCTATTTGGACAAAGAAAAGAACACCATACATACAGTACTGTCAAGCATGGAGGTGGTAATATCCTTCTATGGGGCAGTTCTTCCTCTAATGGCACAGGAAATTTAGTTTCAATACATGGTAAATGGATTCCATAGCATACCAAAGGATATCGGAAACCCGCCGCTACAAAACCTTTTTTAAAGCGCAACTGGACATTCCAACACGACAACGATCCAAAACACACATCAAAATCTACTTCAGAATGGTTAAAGAATAAAATCAAGGTTCTGGAATGGCTTAGTCAAAGTCCCGATCTAAACCAGATTGAGAATCTTTGGTATGAGTTGAAGAAGGCTGTGCACAAGAAAAGTCCTTGGAATCTGAATGAACTGGAACAATTTTGTGTTTAAGTCACTAAAGAATCATGCCAAAAGCCCATTGACAAATATCCTAATCGTTTAAAAGAGGTTATTATTGCTAAAGGTGCCTTTTGGAGTTCTAAAAAAAGATGTTCACAAAAGCAAAAAGTTTTGCTACAAAAATTTTTTCCTATCATTTCCTATATTTATTATAAATTTCTATTTGGGTATGTAAATTTTTGACTACAACTGTAATTATATATATATATAAACAGTATATATATCTATATATATATATATATATATATATATAGATATAGATATAGATATAGATATATATGCTCAGAATACAGCTCAGAAGTAGTTCTCAATGGGTGTCCAATCACCATGAAATGATTGCTATGATGTTTTTTTGCTGTTGTTTTTTCAGCCAGTGTGAATTCCATGAATGATAATACCGCCTGCCTTACCTGGAAGAATATCTCCACATGCTGCCTGGGTGCTTCGTCTTTGAGGGCAGGGTATGTGCATTTTCCCATCATATCATATATAGCTTTCATAATGTCCAGCATCTCCTGCAGTATATTGACAATTGGCTGTTACAGTGTAATTCAGTTTACATTTCCATAGCTAATACACAGTAATTCCGATAAAGCTCAATTTCTACCCCCAAATGGAATTTTTTTAATCAGGGTTAAACCTGATTTGACCCCGAAAATGGTGTCAAAAAGCCATCAACTGATTATGTGTGGGCACTGCACCTTTAAATACATTTTTTTAAGTATGTATGCAAATATTTTTATATTTAAGACAGTTGTCCCAGTCGTGACACTAGAGCTTTAAATCCATCTTAAATGATTTGACTTTATTGAGATACTTTCTGTTTAAACATTATTACATGCTTTAGGAAATGGCAAGGAGGCTTATTGGCAATGTACACTTCACAAAAAGCCCTTGAATGAGTGATTAGCATTTCATTGCTACCCTGTGTTTCCTTACCTCTTTAGTTATGTAGCCATCTTTATTTATGTCGTACAAATTAAAAGCCCAATTAAGCTTCTCTTGTACCGAACCCCGCAGCAAAATTGAAAGACCCGAGACAAAATCCTACAGGGAAAAAAAAAAAAAAAGTGCAACTTTAAACATATCTTGTTCCCACAATAAAAAGATTAGATATTAAGGATACTCTGCAAATCTGAACTGGACAATTGCAGAAGCAAAGTGTTCGCGTTTCAGGTCGCTGGTATAACATTTTAATTATAGTCATTATAACAGTATGCTCCAGTTCCACTGTAGATGATGTTCAATTGTTGTTTTTTCCTCTGCCTGAGCAGCTTCACCAACAGCAGTCTGTCAGCACTGAAAGGTAAATTTCAAAATGAAAATTCACAACAAGCAAGCAAGCAAGCACATTATTTACTTAGCTTGGAAGTATGCCCTGGTGAATCATATAACTGTTTTCTGAACACATTTTTTTGGTTGTTTCCACTGCAATAAGATACAGTATGGGTAAAAAAAAAAAAATTATATCTTGCTCCTATGATGATTTTTATATTCTATCTGAATTCTTGCATTTGATTTCTGTGTCCGTCTGTGGATTTATCGGGCCAATGTTTTAAAGGGTATCCGAAATAACCATTGGGATTTACAGAATATAATGTTTTAAATTAACCACTAACTGTGTTTAGAAAATTGGCAAGGATTCCAAGTTTACTACTGTACTGTATGTAGTACTCCAGAACAATGAACTAAACTAGTGAATACAGTACATTTCAACTAAAGTTAACTACTATAGAAATACCTAAGTAGTGTGTAAAATAACGGTAGAAATGGTGGAGTATATCATACGAAATGTAATTATTTGGTGTCAACTGAATTATCTGTCAAGCTCTTTATAAAGTAAGTGTCATGGTTTATTACTGGAGTAACAGGCAAGAGGCAGTAACAATCAATGCAGAAGGCTACAGTTTTAAAGGAAACTTTTTATTAGAAAATAAAACACCTGTGTTTTACTTGACAGAAGGATTCATAGAGAGTAGTATGTAGAATGTACCAGTTTAGTATCATTCAAAATGAAATTCTGAGATTGACACCTCCTCCCCCACACTCAATGAAGTCACCAAATTGTGCTAATGTTAATTTGGAGAATCTGTCTAATATCTCAGTGTGCTGTCTTTATCAGGCAAAAATGTAAGCTTACCTCAAAACTCACAGAGCCGTTGTGATCTGTGTCAAATGCATTGAACAGAAAGTGTGCATATGTAGTCGAATCTGAAATAATACCAAAATATTTTAAAACCTTGGTAAGCACTCAATGGTTAATGATTTAATTGAATAGTTCCCATATGTGTTTTAGCACACAGAACGCAACTTTGGAGCATTTTGTAGGATATATCAAATATTTTTCAAATATATAAATTAATTTAATTTGCTTTAATACAAACAAATAACACAGTTAAATTGAATTAAAATAAGTTGTTAATTAATTAACAGATGCTGAGATATAAAAATAACAACTTTAAGATTGTTCTGCTAACTACACATGGTGACACATACTGTAGTAATGGACCAGCTGTTGTTGCCTGCAATTTGTCAGTTAGATTCCAAACTTATTTAGGTTATTTCACCAACATTATTGTACTGATTTTCATTGTATTAAACTTCACAACTAAGAATGAACTTAATGGTGTTATAAGAACAACACACATTTTGGTAGGTTTTGTGATTCCTGAACAGTTTCAAACATAATTAAATCTCTATGGTTTCAGCCCAGATGTTATACTATTAACAGCTACAACTGCAACATATGGTGCAATCACATCACATATAAAATAACATTTTTTCTGTCTTTTCCTTGCTGTTTTAATATGCCTATGTCATGTTATACATATGGGCAAGAAAAATAGTTAAAAAAAACAAAAACATATTCATTTCCATTGCAATGCAACAATAAGTTATTTGTTCCTTATATTTAACATTTTAGTTTTTAGTGTGCTCTATCTAGTAGTATTTTGTTTTTGTATTCATTACCATTTGATATCTACATATTTTTGACAATGTTTGAGTCAACCAATATGCCCTATGCATTGATTTATATTCAAGATTAAAGGGTACATTTTGTTTAACTCAGCAGTGGTTTTTGGTGAAGTTGGTCCACAAACTTACCTCCCTGTGGAAAGAACTGGGAGTATATCTCTTTAAAAGTTTCTTCATTGACGATCCCACTGGGACATTCCTGAAATAAGGCAGCCATGCATTAAAATGAGAAAGTCCTCCCCCTTTTGTACAGTGTGTCTCCTGGTACCATTATAACCCTCATCATTGTGCTACACACTGTAGGTCTCTTGTCCAAATTATTATAAGACATAATGGGTGTTATTGTTTCAACCGGTATAGTAACAACAGCTTTACTAGCAAGTGATTTTCAAACTAAATTTGTTACTAAAATGAATCCGTTATTCTTTGAAATTGAGTTGATGAGGTCATTAATTAATGCATTTCTCGTTAAAAAGCTTAAATTGTCGCAGGTCGCGTACATCACTTCCTGTCTCGTCAACTAGATAAGGGGAACTCTTTAATCAAAATGCATGTTAACGAGATCAACAAAAATCAATGAAAGCATAATTCGCTGTTAAGGAAACTACTAGCATACAAGGAGACAGCTGTCCCACCAATGAGCAGCAGCCAAATGGAAATAAAAAATAATGGGAATATCTAATTTGTGTATAATTTGTAAAGTTAATTTAAAATTGTGCATTTTGTCATGCAGAATATACATTTATTTAGAACACTTCACATATAAAATGCTAATTTACGATTATCTGGCGTGTGGGTATAAATCAAGCGGCACAGATTTTAAAAAATAAAGAAATAAAGAAATAAATCCCACTAGTCATTTATCACTCGGAGGGATATTTTGCCACAGCTTATTATATACAACTCTTTTGCAATCTTTTTTGTTTAAAAAGAAAAAAAATACCTTTTTTTCCTTTTTTTGGATGGGGCAGTGGGTGTGGTAGAAGCATAGGCTGTGTATGCTTGGTTGGAATTTACTTTTGTATGTATTTGAGTATGTACAATTGTAGGCTATAAATAAATATGTTTGAAGTGCCATTTGTATTTGTATTTGTAGTTGTTAGTTATTATTAGGGGTCTACCTAAATCGCGATTTCGCGGAAATCAGGAAATTGAGGGGTCACCATGAAATTCACCTCTTTTAGGGGCCAATGCATACCGGATAAGTACAAAGAGAAAAAAAGAAACCTTGTTTAAATGAACTACTGCATAACGCAAGCAACGCAAACTGCGTATCTTCCTTCTGTAGATAGGCTTTTTTTTAAATTCCTTTGCAGTCCTGTGTCCATGCACTTAGGCAAAAAAAATAAATAAAACATGTCCTAAGACAAATAACATTTACAAAGAAATACTCCAAAGTGGTTAACGTTCTTGTTTACTGTTCAAATGACAACAATGTTTTAATTAGCCTATCAGTGTGTCTGTACTGCTTTTCTGTGACCTGTACTGTACAATAGGGGGTGGGGCAAAGTCAGTGCTGCATTGTTTTGATTTAGGTTGCTAAAATCTAGTTTTTAGCATTGGGGGTAAAATACCAGAAATGGATGACAAAGCAAAATGGATGATCGTGTCAAGATATTTCCCAAAGAAACTGTACATGCAGATGGAGGTAATTGTTTTGCACATCTTGAAGTGTGTCTTTGGAGAAAATACGATCGATCGCTATTTAGCTTCAGAATAACATATTAAATGAAAGGCTCCTACAGAGGCTGCTGAACAGAATGTAAAATAAACAGCTTTCAGAAACCAAACTGGAAAGTCAGCCCAGACAAAAAGTATTCCTGTCGGTTGTAGCCAAGTTAAATCAGTACTACAGGTACGATCTAGCACAGCCACCTCCAAGTTCAAATGAACTTATGACAATTAACACAGATTTCCTTTTAAATGCCCACGCAAACAGAAGAAATAGGCGCAAGACGCATTGCTTGTTAAGATATTGTAAGGTTCTTCGTCTTGTTAAGTGAAGCAAGACTCTGGGAGACAGGGTGGGATTCCAAACTAACCAGCAGTGGTGCAATCGGCACCCTAATTTCCGATTCGATTATCATATAGGCATATAGGCATAAAACCTAAAAGTCATTATGACGGTTACATTTTTAACATCAGTATTAAAATGAAAGAAAAACTATTGGATACAACTCAAAAGTTTTATTCAAGCACATCAGAGCAAACATCTGCACAGCCAAAACACTGTATTTAAATGAACAATTAAACATAACAGGGTTTATTTTCTACTTACCACTATAAAGCTCTACTTCAAAAAATGAAAAAACTATAATAAAATAAACACTTCAAAAGAAACTAGTGTGTAAACAGGTATATGTACATACAAAATTGTAAAAATGAATGTATTTTGTAATTTAAAAACAAAATTAACATATGTTTTCTCTGCGTGTGTCACTTTGTAGCACTGAATCCAGGTTGAGCTACTGCAGTCTGCTGCTTTGCAGTTTTCTGATCGAAATGCTTCTGCCGAAGCGCTGTGTCTAGCTTCAAGATGAAATGTCGCCTACTGATATTTTCCCCAGTGCATTCCTTGTACAAAACGAAAGAACTGGTGGCTGGCAGGTCCAGTAGAGATAACAACAGGCTTGTATAATAAAAAAAGGAATATTGTAGGTTATATTCAAAATAAAAACATGTATTGTAAAAGGGCAGTCAAAATTCCTGCCATGGCAGTCATTTTGACGGTTTTCACTTTTACAATTTAAATTACTCTCCGTGTGTGAAAGATACATGGTTGTCAGTTCTTGACTTCATCGATGCATCTTGTTCTTGATGCACCGATTCGCCAATACGTAATTAAAGTTCAGGAAATTTAAGGAGATATGATCAATAATCGATGCATCGATTAATTGTTGCACCCCTACTAACCAGTTAAATGTCTGGTAATACAATAAAACCCTGTTTGACAATTGGCTTTTACAGTGTAATTCAGTTTACATTTCCATAGCTAATACACATTTCCTTTCGCTCCCAATCGTCCTTTCTCTTCCTTCACTCTCTTCTCTTTTCTCCCAGTCACAGACACACTTTGGGGTTCTTCACACTGTTTCACTGCTCATGCCGTCACTTTCAGCCTCCCTCTCTGTCCATCACAGTCGTACAGCAACCACTCCAGTCAAGTCCTCGAGGTTTATTCCACCCCCATTCCACGCACACACGCACACACACGCACGTACACACACACACACACACGCACACAAACACGAATGCTAATGGCGTGCCCCATTCCATTGCAATACATGTAACACTAAACAAGAAATGACAAACAAACGAAAGACAACACAACACAGATGCCATCACCAGGGTCATTACAATATTAACATTATTTTGTAAATCGACATAATTTCCAAAATCACAACAGCATGATTATTTAATAATGAAATAGGCATAACGACCGCTTGAAAATGTGTTGATTAACACTGGATTATGATTTCCATTACATGAGAGTAGATGTTAAAACTTCATGCTGATTTGAACTTGGCTCTCGCCAAGATAAGCACCAACTAAGACGTAGCTTCACAGTAAACTAATGTGATCCATATGTGTCTCCATCCATTTGCGCTTCCTTCCATATGATGATGTAGATATCCTTCTGTCTGGTGTTGATGGCTGAAGTGTAATGCTGGCTCCAGGGATCAGCTTATTGCCTCCCTAGCGCATCAGCACACACAACGGCTGCGATGCTGGCCCGGGGTCAACCATAGTGCGGTCTCCCCAGCGCACCAGCATGACAACCGCCTGGATTGAGCTAAGTAGGGTACATCTCTGGGGTCTTCAAGTGGGCACCTTCCATCCTCAGTGTTTCGTCGACTAGCCCACGACACCTCAAGAGGGCTCGACGGTGATTCTGGCGTCCCAGCATCACCCTCCGTCCCCCACTCAACTCAGCCCAGCTTACTTACCTGTACATCAGCGCTTTTTTTCTATTGTGCTTGAGATCCCCAGCCAGAATCTTTCCGTCTCAACCACAGCCAGTTGCTGCTCCTCTCTGCTGCTTCAGATAAGTTCTTCACTGTGCGACGCAACTCTTGGCCATTGAATCCGACATCTCTGAGAAACTGGGTTGTAGAGCGTGCCACAAATCCTCAACAACCCACTTCCACTGGGTAAACCCAGACTCTCCATCCTCGCTGTTCCGCTTCAGTGGCTAGTTGAGCATACCGCAGTTTCTTCCTCTCATACGCCTCATCTACAGCATCCTTCCATGGCACTGTTAACTCTACCAGGTGAACAAGGCGTGCTGATCCAGACCACAAGACAATATCTGGTCGAAGGTTAGTGGTGGCAATCTCAGGTGGAAAAATAAGCCGTTGACCAACATCTGCCAGCATTTTCCAGTCTCGAGAAGCTTCCGGTTGTCCTGGGCGAGGATTGGTTTTAACACCTTTTCTTGGTGGTTGCTCTCCTGGGCGGAGGAATGTTGTCTTTTGTGTGTAATGTTTTGATGGAACAGGTGGCAACTTATTGGTCATGTTACGCTTGTCTTCCAATGCTAAGGCCAAACATCACAGCACCTGGTCATGGCGCCAAGTAAACCATCCTTGGATAGGAGCCACCTTACATCCTGTCAAAATGTGCCTTAATGTTGCAGGTGATGAACACAAAGGAGTTATCATCATTTATGACCTTTTCAATATATTTCAAAATATTTCACAGTTTTATTGGATTTTTGAGGTAGTGCGTGAAGTGTAACATGGGAATTACATCATGCTCTTGCTAAAAGAGGACAGCTGACTCTCTGCGTTGATGCTTTTTATAAAAATAAAAATAAAATTTAGTAAAAAAGTTCACTGGTAAAAAGAAAGAAAAAAAAGGGCAGTCATCTGAACAAAAACTTAATAAGGTCTCCCGAGCAGAATGAACTGAATAATTACCAGAGCTGAATTACAGAACAGTTACAGTTTGGCTGAGAAATAGTCACACATAATATGCCTGTAAGATGAGTGGAATAAACAATAAGGCACACATCAACATAAGTATTTGTCCTGTCCTTAATTTGCTTCAGTAATCTATTCACAGCCCCTTATTATTGTTCAGTTTATCTTGTCTCATAGGCTGTCTTAACCTTGAAAGGTCTTGTAGGTACATCATACAGATCATTTGGGCTATAGATGCAGATTCTTTACAGCATGGTAAACCTCATGGCTCGTCGGGTTCTATAGTATATACCCTCAATACTAACAGGACTTTTTAATCTTCCTTTGAACGTCAGCCTAAATTTCCAGTTGCCTAAAGCAATCCCGGAACTAATTTATACCTAAAAACACATTTTAACATTTTCATCATGCACAAAAACAATTTAAAATGATTAATATCCTTCCTGTAGATAACTGACCCTGTCTTTTCTTATAGAGTACAGTAATAGACAGCGTGAAAGTAGGGCATACATACTGAGAGCTTTCTTTAACCTAGTATGAAACTTACTTGGGTAGAGAAATGGTAACAGACTACCTGATAGGATTTTTTAAAACGAAAAAATAAGTTTGTTATAAATGGTGCTTTCAAGCATAAAAAGAAAATGGGTTCTGACAATAAAATTGAACTCCTAGAAAAAAATATATTAATAATTTTAAAATGTGCTAGACCTGCTGCAATATCAGATTTCCCAAGAATTATAAAAGTGTAGGGTATGCAGTAGAAAAACAAACCAAATAATACAGGAAAGTAGTTCATTCTAAATACATACTGTAAGACTATATTTGCCATGTGACTAAACACGTCTAGTTATTTAAAAACTACAACAAATAATAAATAGTGAAAACTAGAAGGAGTCAATACAAATTATACTGCGTTATGTGAATTTTGCACCAAGGGGTTATTAGAAGCATTTAAGCATATTATCAGTGTTCAAAAAGTATGACCACTTAAAAAAACAGGTGTTTTTTTTTGTTTTGTTTTTTAATGTTAACGACTTATCTATTTTCAGGCTATTTAATTCACGTTTCAATTAGCATGGTCTGCCACCTAGCTCCAAAAAGGGCAGGAAAAGTAACCTATAAAGAAAAAACTGACCTGAAAATAAAAAGTCTTAGATGAAGTTAAAAAAGGTGGCACATTGGGTTAATACTCTGCCTTCCCCCTCTATCGGCCTGGATTCATATCTGTCGCAGGTAAAAGGAGTTTGGTGGTGTAGAGGACCAGCTGTTGTTGCCTGCAATTTGTCACTTAGATTCCAAACTTATTTAGGTTCTTTCACCAACATCATTGTACTGATTTTCATTGTATTAAACTTCACAACCGAATTAACTTAATGGTGTTATAAGAACACGAAACCAACCACAATTTAGAAAACTTGGCACTATCGGTTTTGCAAGCACTCACAAGAAGAGAGGATTGAATTTTCATGGAGACTGTGCTGCTCCCTCATGCCCTAAAAGGTTGGGCAGTCTTGGTGTACACTCCCGCTTTTGCTATTTTATGGTAATAAATAGAGACTTCAGTCCCTGCTGCTGCCAATCTTCTAGCATCCCTGCCTATCCTCTCATTAAAATGTTGCGCTACATTTATTTTGGCATCGATTGTAGTACGGGGTATTCTCATGGGCATGAGAAATGCACTTCATACACAAAGATCCACTGAAAGCACTTAACTTGGTAGTACAGAAAATTTGGTTTTACTTTATAATGTCATTGTCAACAGTGATTATAACTATGTAGTTTTAACTACATCCCTGAATGACCTTACATCACAATTGAATTAATGGTTCAATTGAAAGACAGCTCAACTCAGTTTTGTTACTAAAGCTCTAGTGCTGCTGGTCAACTGCTAGGTTTAATTAATACCAAGTAGACCTTCTGCCTGCAGTGTCTGCACCAGACAAGTCCCCACTGAGCTCACTACATTTTCTTTCTGAAACTGCACAGATAAAAAGAACTGTCAACGTTAATATTGCTACAAACAATTTACTGGTAGACACTTTACCTTTTCTTTATTCGAAAACATTACATAAATTAAACACCAGATAACCCAGGGAATGAATATACTTGGTCAGCACAAACACTACTGTTCTGCTTATATTTACTTCACTTTGTGGGAATAGATGGGTTTGTGTTTGTTTACTGGTTGTCTTAAGTTTTTGCCTGGGGGTCCACCTCTGGCTCACTGAGAACAGCCCTCGAGAAAATGAGGTAGGCGCTGCTGGGCCTCTAAGGCTAGGGAGCTTCACTTGCCCCCAGAGGGAAATGCAGTTTAGAGGTGGCGGAGAAGAGGATGGAGGAGCAAAATGGGCACAGACACTACTACTTGGTTAATTCATATATTCCGTAGCAATAGACAAAACTTGGGTAAACAGTAAATATTATTAAAAAATAACTAGCCTCTTCTTTTTAGTTTTTCAGCAGATTCTCTTGATGAAATTATAGCATTATGTTAGCACCAGCGATTAAACAGTTGTAAAGTGAGTTATTGCTAGTTTGAATGCTGTAAAATGAACAACATTAGCCAATTGTGTTGAATTATGTATTTGCCAAGTAACAGTAGGGTGTGGCTGATTCGATTATTGTAATTTGCAAGCCATGTCTGAAGCACACAGCTTTTGACCTCCAGGGCATTATATATGCACTGATGCTAACCTAGTGCACCAGCACTCAGCACCAGCTCACCAAAGGGCAGATAGTCTAAACTGTGGTAGTCCAAACGAGTACAGTCCAATGAGGATTGGCTGCACAATTTTTTAACCAAGCAACGAACGTGAAGGCTCCAACTCCAGACCTGGTTTGCATACATTTTCCTTTTTATTAATTAATGCTCTCGCTCCTCCTGTACCTGTCTGTTTTTGCCTCGGTACCACCCTCTCCCACAGCCATTTCTACTTCCTCTCCTCTACTGCTCCCCATCATGACTAACTTTAGTATACCTGTAATCCTCTCCTCTTGTTTCCCTCCTCTGGCTTCTCCCTGCCGCTGCAAATCTAACTTCTCTAAGAGACGCAAGCGTAATTCCAGAAGTTGCCATTTCAAGTTTAAAGCCTTATTATTGTATTATTGTCAAATAAAAACAATGTTTCTTGTTGAAAATTAGCAACAATGACACATAATTTGTATTTTTAAGACACATATATTATTGTGGTAGACCTTTTTACTGACCCTTACACTACTGGTCAAAAGTTTTAGAACACCCCCATTTTTCCAGTTTTTATTGAAATTTAAGCAGTTCAGTGAATAACCTGAAATGGTACAAAGGTAAGCGGTAAACTGCCAGAGGTTAAAAAAAAAAGTTTAGGTTACCAAAAACTGAAAAATAATGTACATTTCAGAGTTATACAAAAAGGCCTTTTTCAGGGAACAAGTAATGGGTTAACAACTTACAGCTGTTCTGCAGCAATGGAAGTAAATTAAGCCTTGAAAGTTGATGCTAACAATTCCTACAGGTGTCCCAACTTCTGCAACAGTGTTGGGAAGAACTTTCCGAACAATATTTGATTTCCATTGTAGAAAGAATGCCATGAGTGTGTTCGGGTGTTATATCTGCAAAAGGTGGCTACTTTGATGAGTCAAAAATTTAGATTAAATTTTGTTAAACAAAACGATTCCATGATTTCTTTTTTATCTCCAATTGTTTATTTGTTCTATGCTTTAATTTCAAAGTACATTGAGACATTAAACTGCGTAAATTTCAATAAAAACTGGAAAAATGGAGGTGTTCTAAAACTTTTGAACGGTAGTGTAGATTCCATTTTAATTGAGGCACTGCTATCCTTATAGCAGCTTTTAAAAAGTGCCACAATCATGATACAGATAATGCATGTTCTCTGGCATTGTATGTTGTATAAGCATTAAATAATTGCACAGAGCTATGGTAATATTTGGTATTTGGTACTTTTTAAGAGCCATTACAAGCATAGCAGCATGATCATTGAAATGCAGTCCTAATGTGAGTCTTTTTAAGTAGTCATTTGCAGTACTAAAAAGGCATACTTTGAAAAAGGTGTTCAGCTATAAATGTAGAGACATTGTTAGGCCAAATGTATAGTAAATGAAAATGAAAGCTAGGCTGAGGGATACATCATTAAAACAGTCCAAATTGAATATTTCAATGTACAACTCCTTTCCTTAATCATAAGGAAAGTTTCAAAGTCAGGAGCTAACTATGTCCAAAAAATCTGAAGATTAGCCAATAAACCACTTTTGCTCTTGTCAAGTTTCATACAGCAAATTAACTGTCATTATCATTTGAGTTTAAAACAAGCACTGATCATTACTCTCAGTATTTCTCAAAATGTGTGACTTGATTGGATGTGCTGATTGCTTTATTTGAAAAACAGTACAAGGCGGGTGACAATACACCTTATTTATTTTCTTGTAAAATGTACTTTATTAAATATGAAACAGATACACTCCACTACATTAAGCTTAGAGTAAACTATCTTGCAGCAGTATTGCTATGCAATTGTATTTGAAATGCTTCTGTGTTTGTGTCTTCTCTCTTCCACTTTCTTGATGAAATGCAACACTTTCTACAAACTCTCCAGTCTCTTTTTCTGTGTTTTTACCCTTGATCTTTTTTTTTGTGTTATAATACTGCAAAATATAATATATGTTTTTAAGGTCATTAGGACATCCTCTTTCCAAAACTTATGTTTGTATAACTATGAAAAGAGTTGGGGTGTAGATCTCTCAGTTTGTTTTAATGGAAAATAAAAATATACTGATGTACAGAATATTGTTATGAAGTATAACAGGCTTTTGAAAAATCTAAAAGAGCTATTTCAGTTTACAATAATGACAGCTGAATGGTAAAAAAATTGGGATTGACATTTGAAAATATTATTATTCTTAGGAAGTTTCCTGGCTGTCATCCTGTTTTCTTTCATCAGTCAGTGAAAAGAAGCATTCTAGTTAGATACTGATTATTCAGACAATGTTAATTTGAAGTGAAAAACGTTTCTGTGTTCATCTTCAAGACAATAGACATTAGCTGCCAGTATTAGTTGAATGACAAGACATATAATTATACTTCTCTTTAGCAAGTCATGCAAGTTATTTGTGAAGCCAAATGTAAAATGCATTTCATAAAACAAAGGAGGAGGTGGGAGTGGGGGGGGGGATCATTGCATTAAATGTGTTTTATGGATATTCTTTATCTTTGTGATAGCAGAAAAATATAATGTTAATTATATTTGACTGGCTGTTTAGCTCGTAAAAACAACTGATTTTTACAGATAATGGCATTATTCCTTTAAAAGGAATTGTATTTTATTTAACTGGCAGAATAGCAGCAAGACAGAGACTCAGGAGCCAGGAAACTGCAGTACAAACACTAAAGCACACTTTAATAAACAAAAATAACACAAAAGTACAAACCAAAAGGCACAGCGGCAAAATAAAGGTTTAAACAAAAATCCAAAAACTATTCAGGCTGTTTCTGAAAGGTGAATCCACCCACTAACCACACGCGTAATCAAACTGTTCCTTTAAAACAGCCCTGTCTTCTACACCTCCTTGTCGTTTCTTTGTTTGGTCCTCCTCTTCCCCTGCCTCCACCTCCACCTTGTCTAGGGGGAAGGTGGCCCACAGTGCCACTTGTCCTGCCCGCTGGCATTAGTTATCATTCAATCAATACACATTACATCATAGTTCGGCCAGCGTACAAGGGCGGCTATCAAGCTCCAATGGACAAGGACATGGGCCAAATTATATTACGTTTCATTATGGGCATGGTCATTTGTCAAATGCAATACAGAATTGTTCATTTTAAATCTTTTGTGGATGTCTCCTTTCTGAATAGGAAGGAAAGATAAGAAACTTAATTGCGTGCATTTTTAACATATTCTGCACATTGATGTGGCTGCACCTACAATTAGGTACATTTAGGAAAATGTTAGTCTTTTTTAATTTTTACAATTGCGCACAAACATTTGAAAAAAAAACACTTTTTAACATTGTACTTCAATCTGGCAGGGAAGCATTTGTAGGACCGCTGGAAGATTGTTGACCTTCAGAAGTATATATATATATATATATATATATATATATATATATATATATATATATATATATATATTCACAAAAATATAGGTTTCTAACAATGTGAAAAAGGCTACAACTTAATTGGGTGACCTAACATTACTTTAGGAAAGACATTTACTGATATTTTGGGGGGGGTTCGAAACAGGTAGATATTTACATATTTAAAAGTATATAGAAGTATACTATTCCTGTTATTGTTTTTGTGGCAGTAGCTTCAATCTCTTTAACTATATCCCCTGTGTGCTATCTGAACAGCTCACACAACATGAACCACTTGACCCATGCTGATTTGCAACACACGCAACACTGGACATTACTGCCTACTTTGAAGAGGACAGTATTACTTCCAATCTAAATATGACAGCAGTTTTTCTTTGATGGATCTTAGAATTCCTTTCAGCCTTTCATGTAGTATGTCCCCTTCATTTAAACACTTACAAAACAATGTCTGAGCTTCAAACTAGGCAACCCAAGTTGAAATTCTATTATACATTTATTCTAGCAAATTTATTTTCCTCAAATAGTGCATTTTTTCAGTGGAATAAGTGCATATTGTTTCATTCTAATACTGATATAAACAATCACATGTTCTTCCAATGTCACTCAAGTTTAATGATTTTTGTCTGTTAATTTTGAACTAAATCAAAAGGTCTGCAGTACAGAGCCTTTGAACTCGGGCAGCTGTACTGTAAATACATTTTAAAATTGAATGTAAAGCCAAAACAAGAAGCAGCCACACCTTTCTACTATGTTCAGCTACCATCTGTTGTTCTCTAAAATACCAATAAACAGAAATGTTCCAATTCAAATGCTCTTTAATGGGGACCATTCCCAGACTAACATCTGTTTTATTGCACATTTTTTGCTGATTGAAATCTGTTAACACATCCACATAGGCAAAAATTTGAAATGAAAATATATCAATGGTCCCACTGACTGACAGAAAATGTTCTGCAAACTCATGACGCTTTTGGTGTGCTACAGATTAGTAAATAATAATGGTTTTTCAAGTAAGAACATAAGAAAGTTTACAAACGAGAGGAGGCCATTCAGCCCATCTTGCTCGTTTGGTTGTTAGTAGCTTATTGATCCCAGAATCTCATCAAGCAGCTTCTTGAATGATCCCAGGGTGTCAGCTTCAACTACATTACTGGGGAGTTGGTTCCAGACCCTCATAATTCTCTGTGTAAAAAAGTGCCTCCTATTTTCTGTTCTGAATGCCCCTTTATCTAATCTCCATTTGTGATCCCTGTTCCTTGTTTCTTTTTTCAGGTCAAAAAAGAAAGTTTCCTGGGTCGACATCGTCTATACCTTTTAGGATTTTGAATGCTTGAACCAGATCGCCGCATAGTCTTCTTTGTTCAAGACTGAATAGATTCACACACTTCTGTCTTTGAAAGACACATGGAATATATGTCTTCCTGAGCCCAAAGAGTAAATTAAATATAACTCTTGATGGTAATTTTTGAAAGTTTGAAATGGCACGTTTCAATAACTGATTTGTGTAGGGACGATGGTACTTAGTAAGTTAGAGATTCCCTTTGCACTAATAGTCCAAGACGTCCAGGTCAAAATATATCTTGAAAGTTTTCAGCCCAGCAACAATAGTAGTAAGCTAAGCAAACCACAAATGACATGCAATCTGCTGTCACTGCCATGGTATCATTATATTACAATATATTAGCTTACTGTAATTACAGCCCGGTTGATTCACGTGGACTGGTATGGATATCAATAGCCATTCTAGGAAAACGAGAGCATTCTCAGTCAGCCTCTGCTGCACCATGGTCCAGTGTGTCTTTCTTTGTCGGATTGTCTTTCTGATCCTTCAAATACAGCTATAGGTTCCTTGTCACGTTAGTATCTGGACAGTATCTCTGTGGTTCTCTATGTTTTACTGTTGTGTTCCTGCATTGTCACGATTGCACTGAAATCCTGGAGCAATTACAAGAGCAATTCCATGACTACAGAACATTCCTGGACACTCAGCTTATTTATGGCTTATTTTATTTTGACTATGTGTGTGTGGCAATGTGTCCCACCCCTGTGTGTATTTTTGTGTTTCATGTTGTATGTAGTGTGTAAATGTTGGTGTATTGTAGTTGCTTCACGGGATATAAATGGGTGTGTGTAGCACAAGTTATTTAAAATGTATAAAATTGTATTTAGGCACGGGGATTGCACTTCACTTCACATGCTTTTAAAGTACTTAATATGTGGGCATGGGGTTTTCACAGATTAGTTCACGTGCTGGGATTCAAGTGAATAATTAATTGGTCATTGAATCCCAGTACAATTGTATATATAGATGCACATCTCATTCACTCGGGGTTGTGTGTTCGTGAGTGGAGACCAGGTGTGGAGAAGAGGTAAAAACTAAAACGTAAGAGAAGATAATTGCTACAACGTGCTGGAAGCACCAGCACTGTACTTGTCTGTCTGTTCGTCCACAAAGTGTTTTTTGTGTTTGTTCAAACCTTTTATTTATAATAAACCGGCGCAAGCAAGCGCCTTCATCATTTCACTTCAGTACTGTGTGTGTTTCCTTTCCTGGTTCTGACAGCATCATTCACAGTGTGTAAATTGCTTTCCAACTAGACTATGAAATGCACTAATGACTTAACTGAATAATGCAAGCTGGGTTTACTTTTTGAGATTTACTCTTAAACAACATTTGAGTAAGTTGCTGAAGGGAATTTGTGGCAAGCTGACCTGTGCAGTGATGTCAGACCCGGAAGAAACACAGCACTGTGAGGTGATACAGTGAGTGAAAGGAAGGGAAATCCACAGCAGACTGGGGTCATGAATGCACTGCTAATTGCACATTTATTATTGTAAATAATAAATAAATAAAATAAAAGGTTTGAACACAAAACACAAAACACGGATACAAAACAAAAACGGCACTTTGGCCAAATCAGACAGACACTAACAAAAGGGACGAACACTAAAACACACAACAACTATAGTGCTGGCCCTCCAGCACAATAGCAATTGTTATCTTTAATTCTTCTCCTCACCTCCCTCCCTCCCTCTCTCTCTCGTTCCTTTTCCCTGAACACCCAACCCAGAGTGAGTGAAACATTTACCCTTTTATGCAGCTGTACCGAGATGGAATTGCTAATCAATTGGAATCTCAGTACATCTGCATGTGAACTACTTTGTGCACTTCCCTTGCTTCCATACATCTGCCTTCCTCGTGTCTAAATACAAATATACACTTTATAACACTCATGCTACATAACCCTACATTATATCCCGTGCACCAATACATATACACCAACATTAACACACCACACGTAACATATAAACATATAAATACACACAGGGGCGGGGCACACTGCCACAGAATTCCATTTTAATTTATCATAATGACTGTATACATTCCTGTATGTAGTATATTTTCCAACAATACACAAACTAATACTGTTATTAGTTGTTTTACAATCAAAAGGTAATGAATCACAGGCTAAAGGGCTAATAAACACTGCCAGTTCAGTCAGGAAACTAATGCAATAGATTATTTTTTAAAACATAAACTAGATAACACTACTATATTATACATATTTTACACTACATTATTTGGCCTTTGGCCTCACCTGTCGAGGTGCCCCTGCCCATAACTTAGCTCACAGATAAGTGGAGACAAAGCCAAAAAGAGAGGAGGAGGCGAACTTTGGCGCACAGCAGGTACATAATGGATGTTTAGTGTTTCGCATGATTTGATCTAAGGTTAAAGCGAGTTCCCTGCCAGAACCACAATTTTGCTTAATTTAAAATGGAAAGTTTATTGTTAAACAGATTTTTGTTTTTGAGTGAGAAATACATAAATATTATAATACATGTAAGGGAATAGGAAATAACGAAGAAACATTTGTGGAAAAAAAAAAAAAAAAAGGAATCTGCAGATCAATAATGATTCAGAACAGTTTTGTTTTTTCTTTGATCTCACTGTTTTTTTCAGTAACTGTTTATGATAATTTGCATGTCTGAGTTGAAATACCCCTCGCTGTGCTAATGAATTTACAGTTATTTTATACGACTCAATAAATTATGCATACTGCAATATGAGAAAAAAACCTTTAAATGATTCTGTTGTTATGTATTCAGCAACATTTGAAAAGCACTAATGTGTGAAGTTTGCTTCAAACTACTTTTAAACCCTCCAGTAAGCACAAAACTGGAAATTCATAAATATTTACAGAGATAGTAAGTAAGAAATCACTTTTTCAGACTGTTTTGTGACTGCCACTTTATATCTCCGGCTGTGCCAATTCATTTAATTACACTACGAAGCAACTCATGTCAAAACAACTGTTGTAAATCCAATAATTAAGTCTAATTTCATATTGCCATTTAGGCATTTTAATTCATTCAGATTGTGGGAGGCTTATGTAATTTAGCAGCAGGGAGACTACTCAATGGGGAAATACATAATGTATTGTAAAAATAATGTGAAAGAAGTCAGAGGAATAATCCAAAACATCTGAGGTGACCTTGCAGTGAAAGGTAGAAATGGTTTTATTCATACGGTAGCATTTTATTTCTGCAATGTTTTCTACCCAGTAACCCAGGGGAAAAAAGTCATTTATTTTTAAAGCTTAAGTCGTTTGCCAGGTGGACGCCGTCCACTCACTTTTTTGGAAGGGTGGACACCCACTATTTTTGGTGAAAAGCCATTTTTTACACTCCATCTATGTTGTTATTTATCTTGAATAGTAGCCTATTTTATTTATCTCCAATACTTCATCGTTTAATGTTCCTGACGCAACTTTTGCTTTTATTGCGTCTGCGTGAGCACTCTAGCGAAACAGCAACTCGAGTTCTACTGAAATTGACAAACGGCACCAAGAACTGAAATCGGCTTGACAACTGGTAGAGGGTGATTTCATTTGTGTTTTTTTTTTTTTAAAGAATGTTATCACATAATAATAACATGTGTTGATTCAGTTCAACATTTAGTTCAACATTTCTAAAATAAACTAAGTGAAAATTAGTGTAACAACTGATATTTTTTTCCCCTTCCAAAAATGACAAACAGATTTGATGAAAAATAGCATTTGCTCTAAACAAGCACTGCGTTCCAAGCAAGATCTCTCGATATGCTGAAAATAACTGTGAAAGTGCATAATACAAAGTGAAATTTGTTTAATATAGGGTGACCATACGTCCCCGTTTTCCGGGGACAGTCCCCGGATGAGGTACTGTGTCCACGGGCAAATAATGTCTCTGGAACGGTCCCCGGTTCACGACGCTCATCCCCGAATAAACTTACTATTAATTTATCGCATTGGTCTAATGTAATGTAAATGCGTTAGAGATAAATATAAATGTTTCTATCATTAAATTACATCCAACCGCTTTCTTGATTCATCACTGACATTTGTAGTCTGAAAAGAAACAGGACCAGGGTCACAAATGGAGATTAGATAAAGGGGCATTCAGAACAGAAAACAGGAGGCACTTTTTTACACAGAGAATTGTGAGGGTCTGGAACCAACTCCCCAGCAATGTTGTTGAAGCTGACCCTCACAATTCTCTGTGTAAAAAAAGTGCCTCCTATTTTCTGTTCTGAATACCACTTTATCTGATCTCCATTTGTGACCCCTGGTCCTTGTTTCTTTTTTCAGGTCGAAAAAGTCCCTTGGTTCGACATTGTCAATACCTTTTAGAATTCTGAATGCTTGAAATCAGATTGCAGTGTAGTCTTCATAAACTTTGCAGGATAAAATATCCTGGGGGTTACCAAATTAAAAAGAGATTTATCCTGCCTCTAAGGCAGCTGATTTTGATATTTTTTAAAGAAGAAAGGTAAAATGAAACGAGGACATGAATCTTCTTTATCAGTAATTGTTTTAAACTATTTGTATCATATACAGTACTCAACATTCAATATTCCTTTTTTTAAAGAAATGGCACCTGGAGACCTGAAACTATTGTATTTCATTATTGCTAAAAACAACATGAAATGTATACTTACATAAATAAAAAATGTTCTGAAACTTGTAAAATATTTTTACAACATGAATTTCACAAATGTGAAAATAACTAGTTGTGACAAACAGGCTGTAGTGGTGACGTCAGACCGGGAAGAAACACACAGCACTGCGAGGTGATATGTGAATTGCACTGTTGTGCAGTTTAATAATGAATAAGAAATAAAAGGTTTGAAACAAAAATAGCACACGGCACTTAAGGCCAAAATAAATAGACAAACAAAATGAACAGACACTTAAACAAACAGTGGACTAACAGACAAACAAACACGGTGAGTCAAAACAAACAAGTATCGTAAATAGCAATTGTTATGAATTATTTTACTTTATTTTACTCTCCTTCTCTACTCACTGAACACCCAACCCCGAGTGAGTAAAACGTGCATCTATATATACTGTTGTGCCGGGATTCAATTACTAATTAATTATTCACTTGAATCCCAGCACGTGAACCAATTTGTGCAACCCTGTGCTCACATACTATTACATACTTTAAATGCATGTGAAGTGATGTGCAATCCCCGTGCCTAAATTCAATTATACATTTTAAATAACTTGTGCTACACACACCCATTTATATCCCATGCAGCCATATCTATACACCAACATTAACACACTACATGCAACATATAACACAGAAATGCACACAGGAGCGGGGCACATTGCCACACTAGTTCATAAATTATTTTGTATTATTCACTAACATACGTTTCTGTGGTGAACTGAAAGTGAATATAGACTTATTTCAATTGAATATATGTTTCCAAATACTTGTCATATTTTGATGCACAAAGTGTTCAGACCACAACAAGCTTCAGTGCTGCCATGCTGTAAACATGACAGCGTTGATTTTTGCAGTTGTCACCTATAGCTACACATGAAGCAAAGCTGTTTGTGCGCAGATATACAAATATCATGGATGAAGAAAATAGTTCCAACACAATACAATGGTACCTATATGCACCGTTATTGTTAGACTACAGTAGTCTAACGTCTTCGGCCAGTGAGAGTAGTGATTCTGACGAGGATAGCCGCCAGTTCATTTTAGCAACAGTCAGTGGATAAACCCACCCGCAATTCTCTATGATTGGTTGCAAATATGAATGTTGACTGTTCAGTAGTGCTCCAGATTTGCATGGTGCTGTACAGTCACTTTTTAATGCTGCTGGTCTTTCAACCTTCCGTTTAGTCGTATTAAGTGTCATTATACTGTAATAAGTCAGATATGGTAGTATTGTAGTAGCTGCCTGCATGAAAATACAATATTCTCTTACCAGCACGACGACGCTCTGGGGAAAAAAACAGGATGAAATGAGCGTCCCGTTCTGGGGACACTGGGACCAGTGTTCCAAAAGTGAGACTGTCCCATCTAAAATTATTATTATTATTTGTCTTCGCTTGAAACGTCTTCTGAACACCAGCCTCAAAATATATATATTTTTCTGACAAATACATGACACTCTTTCAGCATGCTCCGTTTCTTCTGCAATGATTTTTTGATGTTGTAAGCACCAAATAAACCAAAAGAACACGGACAACAGCACATCACGTAAAGTTTTCTGCATGTTGGGCATGATGGAAAAGGTTTTTTCCAGAGAACTCAAGTTTGCTTGATTTTTTTCTGGTGTGAAACAACTGAAGCAAACTTGAAAAAAATTAGTTAGTTTGCAAGTGAACCGCGATTCGAATCACTTGCAAGCAAAGTGTGAAAGTGCCCTAACCGATTTTTTTCAGGTGTGCTTCAGTTTGTTTCACACCAGAGAAATTCAAGTGAACTTTTGGTTCACTTGCAACTTCATCCAGACTAGAATTCTATTGGATTCACATTGCATTTTTCAAAACGCACTCGGCTGTCTTACTGATTACTAGAGCGGAAATTCTCTCTGGGGAAAACCTTTTCCATCATGCCCAACATGCAGAATACTTTACGTGATGTGCTGTTGTCCGTGTTTATTATGTTTATTTGGTGCTTACAACATCAAATCAAATAATAATAATAATTATAATAATAATAATAATAATAATAATAATAATAATAATAATAATAATAATAATAATAATTTGCTTCACTGTTTGGATCAGCTCATTTCCAAGTGAATTGGAATACATTTGGTTTCACATTGCAAAAAATTGAAAAGGCGCAAAGTGGCAAATGTGCCGAGTCCACTTCCACGTGAACCAAGACCACCATTTCAAGTGATCTCCGTTCACTTGGCTTGATGCGCATCCTGGTGCGATTACGTGGTTCTCGGTGGTTTCACATATAAATCAAACTGCACTTCAATCTGCATCAAAGTTGTGAACTAGGGGTGAAAGTGCCCATAAATAACATTGTAATTTGTCAATAGACAACATATTGTTTAATTGTTTTTACAACAAAATACATTTTAGAAACTGAATCCCACACATCCTAGATACAAAATTCACCAATGTTCCTACAGTTGAGAAAAAAAGCCTGCTTTTAAGATTCAATTGAATGACACCCTCCTTTTCATCCCTTTCACATCCAGAAATACTGTCAATCAAACAGCAATTTAAACTAATCAGAGCAATCACACAATCTGTGTGGCTGCCTTTTGATTACATTGGCATTTACTCTAGGTACTTTACTGAAAAGGAATAACATTGTGACAGACACGATTTGGAAGATTAGTTCAATTCCATGAGACAGTTTTCAGATCATTATTAGAGTGGAACCATCAAATAGTACATTACTCTCCCATCACCCCGACCCCCACTTCTAAACGGAAATTAAAACTATGTGGCAAACATTAGATTGAGCCCTATCCTACCTCCTATGTTGACCAACAATGACAGCAACTATTGCCAGATGGTTTCAAAAGCACCGGTAATTAAGTCCTTTATTCATATACAAACCGAAAGAGGTTTAATGTGCTTACGTTTTTAAATCCCCTGTAGAAGATTTGAAGCTCCTTCTTTGTAAATCGTGTTTGTGCCTCCAGCTGTTGCAGGCCCTCAGGACGGTAGCGGACAGTGGCCAATTCCAATTCATCTTCGACGCTGTCTATAAAACAAAATTAACACTGAGCAGGGGGGAAACCATACAGTATGTTAAATTCGGTAAGCTGGAAGATAACAGATGTCTTTTAAACTAAAAAAAAACAAAACAAGTGATTAGTTTAAAAACCTGTTACATCGGCTAAAGCAACTTACCATAAAAAAAAAAATAGTATAATTATATGATCCCTTTCATATTTTTTTTGTAGTGTGTCACTGTGTACAAATACAGTAAATGGGGGGGAGGGGTGGATTTTCAAACAGCGTTATTGTATCGAACTTGCGGTATAGTAATGAGTAGTAATAGATTTTCAGATGGAATGTGTTAATAACATCAATCCAATAATGCTTTGAAATTGAGTCACTTTTTGTCTCAACGACGAGATAAGGGGAACTCAAAACTCAGAGATTGATCATAATGCATGCTAACGAGATCAAGACAAACGAATGAAAGCATAATTCGCTGATTTACAATTATCTGGCGTGTGGGTAAAAATCGGACGGCATGGATGAAAACAAAAACAAAACAAAACAAAAAAAACTTAAATCTCGCTAGACATTTACCCTCGGTCGGGTGGATATTTTGCCACGGATTACTATATGCAACTCTTTAAATGTGCATTTTGCAATTTTCTTTGGTGCAAAAGAAAAAAATACATTTAAAAAAATATATATTTAATATTATTTAATAAGTTCTTGTAAATAACTTGTCTTCTGATTTTGTTGTGGCTTTGGGTCTGCCAGACCTCTTCCTGTCAGAGTTTCCTCCAGTTTCCAAGTGCCTTTTGATGGTGTAGGAAACTGTACTCACTGACACCTTGGCTTTCTTTGCAATTTCTCTAAAGGAAAGACCTACACTTTTAAGGGTTATAATGGTCTGTCTGTCTTCCTTTGTTAATTGCCTTTTCTCGCCATTATGATAGCAATATACTACTTCCTGCAGTACAACACTGTCCAAATAATGCTTAAGAGGGTGTAGTAACACAGTCTGTTCCAACACTGCTTTTATACAGACAGAGGGTTTGTAAGTAATCAACAAAAGTTGGGACACCTGTAGGAATTGTTAGCATCAACTTGCAAGGCTTAATTTACTTCCATTGCTGCAGAACAGCTGTAAGTTGTTAACCCATTACTTGTTCCCTGAAAAGGCCTTTTTGTATAACTCTGAAATGTACATTATTTTTCAGTTTTTGGTAACCTAAACTTTTTTTTTAACCTCTGGCAGTTTACCGCTTACCTTTCTACCATTTCAGGTTATCCACTGGACTTGAACTGCTTAAATTTCAATAAAAACTGGAAAAATGGGGGTGTTCTAAAACTTTTGACCTGTAGTGTATATCATGTATGTAACACTTCATTATATATTTATTAAGCTAAAAAATGACAATAAAAAACCTCCTAACCCAATACACAATTTGTTTATAATTGTTCTGTGAATTACTCTGATCATGTTGAATACATTTTCTCTGGTACTCTTTGCTCACCACAGCGATAAATAAACTCAGCATTATTAGAAGTAGCCATTGAACACTTACAGTATTATAAGAACTTTATATGCATACAAACGTGTGAAGGTGAAAGTTTACATTGTATATACAGTATTGGGGAGTCAGACAACATTACAAAGACGTTTAGGCAAAACCCATGTGAACGATCTGTTTCCTGAGCCCTGGCGGCTGAGGAGGCTTCAATGGTTCAAGTTGAGGCACTTCTTCCTCCTCGCCTTCAAGTGCGTTGAGCATTTCTTGGTCGCCCAGCAATCTTTGATGTATAGCTATGTTGTGCAGGAAACAATATGCTACGAAGATCCTAGCCACAGTTTGGGGGTCGTATTGAAGCACACCACCTAATTTTTAGTAAACCAAAGGTCACATTCCTAGTGGATCTGTGTGTCCTATTGTACGCCTGTTCTTCATTCGTTTGTGGATAACACACAGTTGTTAAAAGCCAAGAACGCATTGCAAATCCACAATCACCCGTAAGGAAACTTTATTGTAATATTTATTATGCCGTTTTCTATACCAAGATTTCATTATTTACTCTTTGTATAATGTAAGGGTTTGTATTTGTATAATTAAAATAACATCTACAGTCGAAGTCAGTTGCCATATAATGTACTTATCCAGATTTTTCTTCCCTGCATGCTTCCTTCTGCAATTTATGTTGCTGTGTTGGAATTGGTTTAGGTGTTTAGCCTAGTCTTTTTGCAAAGTCCATGTTTCACTTTACCAGAACCAGTCATACATTACTAGTTGGTACAATCAGACACAGACCAGCTGTCTTTCCCTGATCCTTACATGATTGCAAATGCCTTTTTGGCCTTTTACTTCAGTGAGTTTGTGAACAGAACTGAGTTTCATGCTTCCAAAATGACCATGGATATATTGCCACCTTTTTAGAGCCAATGCTGCCAATGATAAATCTGCTTGATACAAAAGCGTGTATGACATCTTTGAGAGTGATTTCAAGTTTGAGCAATGGGTGTGTGACAGGGAGAGAATGAATCAATGTTGTAAGTCTCCCTCTCGTCCTGTGATGGCGCTGCGTAAGGATGGTCGCGCTCACACAAAATGGTTGACTAGAACAGCACTTCCTGTGAAACTGGAAGTCTGCCATTTTGTGCCGAAGCGGAGCTGCATGGCATCTGAGTTTCCAAACTGTGATCAGCTGTGCTGCATACGGCACTTGGCTGGTTCGTAGGGATGCACTGATTGCAGGACGGGGCTCAGGTGTTTATAAGGGATACAGCTCATTCACTCATGCCCTTGCACTTTGGAAACAAAGACTGAAATGCTATCAGGATTTATTGCTGTGGAGATGTTGTAATGTTTACCTTTTCCAGACTGACAAACTTGTGCCTGAAGCTATTCCAGCCAGGATCTTGGACTCACCACTTACTGACGGATCCACCCTGGTCTGAAGGAGCACTGCACTACACCTCCCTGAGCACATAGAGGTGGCCAGTGGAGCAGTGTTTGTGTGTAGAACTGTTTTTGTGTTTGAACTGTTTATTTTGCCCTGTGTTGTAACCAATCTCTGGTTTCAACCAGGAGTTTTACTTTGTGCTGTTTTATTTTGTGCAACCTTAAATTTATAACCTGATCTTAGCCATTGCTGGTTAGACCGGGGGTTGTTTGAGTTCCCCTGGAATAATAAATTACCCGTGTAAGGGTTTGGACTATCCCTTGTTTCGTGTGATGTCATTTTGCACGCTACCACTTGCCTTCCCATGACAGAGTTTCAAGATGTGGCCTCTTTTCAGTGCTTAACTACTTGGTGATATAAATATGAGGCAATATAATGCTATTAACAAAATAATCTTCAAGCTTCTTTTTTTCTCCATTTACCTGAACAGAAAGGATTTGTTTGTATCACCTCATCCGCAGTGTTTTGTATCGCTATATACTCTGTAAGGGATCACCATTCCTCATTGTTGCACTCTATTGTTGTTTTCTATTCTTCCATTCCAGAGATTAAATCTTCGATTCATAATATTACGTCACGCATGAAACCTGTTAATTGTGCAAAACTTTTCAAAGGCTTTGCCACCCAATGTGATAACTTTCAATTTCGTCTTTCAGATCAGCTGCAATAAACTATCCCTGAGAGCATGTAACCTGAATGTCAATCTTATGTAACCCAGCCCAATTCCTTAATACAGACCTTGTTTACTAGCAAACGAGAAGACCTTTCTGATTCTCTATAAGCAGGTCAGACATGATCCTACTACTGCAGTACCTTATCGGATAATGCTGCAGATAAAATGGGCCATGTAACATATGATTGTTGACATTCAATTTTTACTGCAGCTCATCCACATTTTTATTTATTTATTTTTTTAATAAGGGTTTTATGGACATTTGTCAAAAGTATTAAGTGAATAGTTCAAGTCCAAGTTCTAAATACTCTATTATCCACAGGTATATCTTCTCTTTATTGATGACTCTGCTGGTTCTCTGATGTTATTCACAGATTCATCACACCAAACTTCTGAAAGGGTCACTATTAGCATCCTATTAGTCACAATCAGAATACACATGCTACATCCTTGTTTTACACATGTTTCCATTAAACTTGGCCATATCATCTGCAAAATAGATTTGCAGCCATACTCCCTTCTCTTCTGGCCAGCTCCAACAAATGTCCATGCTACAGTAAATTGTCACCACACCACATCTCTTACTGCTGATTTTCTTTTAGCCAAATTAAGTGGAATTTATTAAATTGTAATTTATTATTTTCAATGACTTCAAAATCCTCAATCAGAATTATAAAGTAAAACTTAATTCATACATTATTTAGTCAGAAATATTTGTATTTTAAGAAGTAATGTCTTAATGAAGGTGTTTTTTCTTATAGAATAATGATGAATACAATAAAATGAGTTCATAATTATACTGTTGTAGACAGTAATTACCATCACACAATTACATGTATTATTTGTCGGTTTATCTTTGTACCTCACATTTTCACAGATCTGTACTTCAGAAGCAAATTACTTTTTTTGCATGGGTTATATTAGTTTATTCAATTTAATTTGAAGTAATGGAGAGAACACTGCTTTAACAAAAAACTTATATTTTGTATTTTTCATTGACAGCCTTCCTGCAAAACAAAGATAACGTTCTGGAGGCAATCTCAAAAGCCCAAGGAGCCTGTGTTTTGCTCATAGCCATAATAAATGTTGTCTTATGTACATTTGCATTATAATGTGCCCATCAAGAGACGTATTCCTCTTCCCACAAAAAGAAAACCACACACAGGGTTAACAAAAGGAAAGAAATGACTTGCTTTGGGTATCGGTAGAGGTCTTTGTAGCAGCTGAGCAAGGCAAGAGTTTCATGAGCCGCTCTTTAATGCTGCGTTTGATGCTCCTCTGAGGATAGATGAAACCTAGAAGATACATCAGTCTTGATTAATACCACTCAGGGACGAGTCCTGTGCATGCTGCATATACAGTAACACTGCAATGCTGAGGAGATGGAGTGGGGAAACAGGCATCAGGCAAAGTCATCCATTTCAAGCATTTCAACTGAGGAATTTAATTCACAACAACATTGCTTTGTGGCTCTTATTTATTTAGCATGCTCACTCAGTGTGTGTTTTAGACCTACAGCTCATTCATTTTCTAACTCACAAACTATGTAATATTTCCCAATGCCCTATGCTCCAACACATTGCGACTGTAGCCTCAATCAGTTATAAACATTACAGTCTCTTACACTTTGCATTCATTCCAAAAAAAAAAACTAATTCAACCAAACATACATGAATTATTAAACTAAATATGAATGCATTTGTATGTATTTTCAAATGCAGGGTACTTTAAGAAATGTAGTAAATAATAAGATAAAAGTTTAGGTTCGGTATCATGAGCGGAGAATAGATTGTCCACCCATATCCATACCAAGGCCAAATAGGGATCATGGGTCAAAGGGGAATCCATAAGCACTCAATGGCATATTTTAAACAATTTTGCTTTCCAATAAAGCATTACTAGTGCACAAAATTGCCCAACAGCCTTCATCTATACCAGGCAGTCAATTTTGCAAAAGCATCACAAAAAATGTTTAATTTTAAAAAGAATGACTGAAAATGTAATGTGACACAACATGCAAAAGCATCACAGAATACAGAAAGTGCCATGTGTCCTGATATGAGAAGAAAAAAAAGTATGAAACCTAAAGGGTTTGGAAACCCCACACACACACCCACCCACACACACCCACACACCACCACCCCACACACACACACACACCCCACACACACACACACACACCCCACACACACACACACACACACCCACACACACACACACACACACACACACACACACACACACACCACCACCCCCCCCACACACACCTGATAAATGTTTGACTGCAGTTCAATAGTTTAGTGTTATCTTTACCAGAGTAAGTTCAGTCTATAACCATACTCCTATTCTATCACAAAGTGCACTGTTAATAATTGTGAGTGACAGTGGGCAAAAAAAAGAACTGATTGGCAGGTTGGCAAAAGACCAGCAGCTTCAACACCAATAGAATTTTTCTACCTGTATCACAAACTCATTCGACTCATTAGTCCCATTGTACATTTTAGTGTAAAGCAATGACAAACCACTGTGTTTTGATGCATGCTATTGTAGTGATGACAACCACTGTCATGCTGCACTGTAAATTGTATATCCGCTTTATCAAACCATCTTTCTTCGAATTCAATTTGTTTTTTCAATTAAAAGACAGCTTCAGGCATTTCATTATAGGTTTATCTATTAGAAAGTCTAACAGAAAGAAAATTGAAATTCCAAATATTAAAGCAAAAACATTTATTTTCATATTATAAGGGCTGAAGGCAGTGTCTTGCAGCTTCTGTGGAACCTGCTGTTTTGTTTCTTTGTGAAAAATAAAATGCCTGATACTACTTTGAACAACTACAGCATGATTTGTCTTATTTGAATCTCCTCCAGGACAGATTGAACATCATTGTAATTGTTTTTTTAGTTTCTTTTATTTCCTAAAAGTGATTGCATAGCAATCATACTCGTTGGTTTTAGATTGAGTTGCTCCAAGTATTTTTTTTTGTGTGATCAAATGTTTATAGGGGAGAATACAAAAACAATTTTAAATACAATAATCCCTCCCTCCTTTTTCAGTGTTCTGTATTTCATTTATTTTACTAAATAACAGTTTTTTGAACAGTGTTTATAAACATTGTTTAAACAGTGCTCTAGAAAATGATCATAAAATTAATAAACCTTTTATAAAATAGTTGAAAGGGGATTTGTGAATAGCAAATGTTATTAAAATAATCAGAATTGGCTTTAAATTAAGTCCTGAAATAATTTCTTAATGTGTTTTGATGTCATTTTCTGTGTGTATATATATATATATATATATATATATATATATATATATATATATATATATATATATATATATATACATACATACATACATACATACATACATACATACATACATACATACACACACACACACACAGAATTCATATCCTTTAAAGTATACAGGCAAGTAGGAAACATGTGATAGAGATATATATATATATATATATATATATATATATATATATATATATATATATATATATATATATATATGTGACAGGGCAAGGAGTTTCCTGTCCACTGTTAGGAAAAAATGTATAGGTCTTATCACACTAGCCATTTTGACCCAACTCACCTCTGGTTATGAAATTGAATGTGAATGCAACAAGGTTACGCTCGCCTCGGGTTGAAAATGCGCATTACAGTAGCCAAAAACAAACATCAAGGGGCAAGGTTCACAGATCAATGCGCAGTTGTAAATAAAAAATAAATAAAAACTTAAAAGTAGCATCCGGGATTGTGATTGTTGTCGTAGTAACCTGAAAAGGTTACGTCTTGCACGGAGCACACGTTGCCAGCGCCTCCTCCGAGCTTGTTGTACAAGGGCCCTCCTTCACAAAATAATCAAAAACAATGAAAGCCGTGTCGGGAGCCATGTTGGATATTTTCTTCCGCCACTGTGTTTGACACGGGTTGAAAACATGCAGTGTGAAACGGTCACGTCCAACTCCAGGGCGAATCTTAACCCGAGAATTGTAGAGCACGGCAAATGTGAATGCATGCAGGGCTGAACTCAGGGGGGAGTCACCCGAGGGCCACCCCATGTTGACTCAGCCCGAGTTTTGGTGGTGTAGTGTGAAAAGCCCTTATGTTTTATTTATATTTGTTGTTGTAAAACCGACAATGGCTACTAGTGGCCAGTAGTTTTGTAAAACATGTATGATTACGAGTAGGTAACAACGTGATTAGCAACAGCTGAGGGTACTTCCATTTTAGTTAGCAATTAGGGGCCCAGCTGTGGTAATGGTAGATAAAGCCAGGTGCAGAGCCATCTTTCTATTGTTTCTTTTGTTTGGGGGGAAAATAGGTGCTGTGTGCTTTTACTATTTTACCTACTACACAAACCACATATTCTTGAGGAGGAGGGAGCATTCTACAGACTGGCAAAAACATGTATGCATTATTTGTAAGTGAGTAATCTATTTATTTTAGAGAGGTAAAGGGAGTAGCCCTCCTCTAATAGTTAGTGAGTCTTTTGTTTAGTTAGTGCCATGGATGGCAAGGTTTGTTTTATTATTTGGATAGGGGAGTTTTCCCATGTTTTTGTTAAATGTGTGTGCAATAAAACCAGCAATTTTTTCAGCTGCCTCTTTCACCTGCATTGATCACAGCATAGAGGGAGGTATTGCCCTCAGTACACCACTAGGGGCAAACTTCTACACTATACAGTTGTCTCTGCCTAAGAGCGAAGTGTTCTCTTAGCCGAAGTGTTCTTTAAGAATCAAATAAATATTTATCACTTGTCATGAAGCACATGCATCAACATATAAAATGAAAAGAATAAGTAAGAGAAAAGCAATAGGCAAGCGTATGTTAATAAACTATAATAATAAAGTAACAGACAAACTAATGTTAATAAACCGTCAAACTAAATTAACACAGCACCCCTACACAGCAGCAGCTCTAGATTAATTATGAATACCTGTACAGAAGCAATATTCAAGATATGCACACAATTTAAAAGAATTGTTAAGCAACTCACCAGAACGGAAAACACTAAATTGCTCGGCTACTTAGAAATGCTAATAAATAAATAAATAAATTAAATAAATAAATAAAACAAATAAATAAATAAATACTACTTGTGTCTGATTCATGTGTTTTCCAGGAGCTCAAACAATTTACAACTTTTTATAGCACGATAAACAGCGGCGTGTTTCACTGTTTGTTTACATGCCATTTTAAAGCAAACAGGTGTACTCATGGAAATCAGAGTGCAAAACGAGGGAATGATATGATGGCGGTTCTAGAAAGATTGAATAAACCAAGTCACATTTGAAAAGATTTTAAACAACTTTAATGATGATGAGTTATCAGGTTACAAAACAGTACTTTGTAAGTGAACAAATCGCAAGCAGTGCCAAAAAAGGTGTTATTTTAAGAAAAGTTCCTGTTCCTTTAGGCAGAGCATTTGTGTTAAATTTGCACAATGATGCTATCTCCCAACCCAGGACTGGTGGCTTTGGGAATATTTTTCCTCAGATTTGGGCTGGCAATGGAACGTGAAACAAGCAATCTGATTGTTTGTTTGAGGAAGGTTCCAGCTGTCCATATATTGGATGGATACGGTCAGCTGGAGCCTTGTCACATTCAAAATCACTGAGCTGAATCACAGATTTTAAAGTACCGGTAGCCACCTTGTTTAGAGTTACAGATGTACACCAAGTATAAAACTGAGTGACCAATTACCAGCAAAAAAAGTAGTGTAGTCATGCTGATCTGGATGAAGAACAATTAAATGAACTGGAAGATAGCAAAAAACAGAAGAAAATACCCCCAAAAAAAAAAGTAAAAATATTGCTGTATTTATACTCACTCCGACTTTGTCATTTCAAATAACGTATTTTTAGTGATTTGTAAACGCTACACAAACACAAAAACGACACTTCTGCACATATCCACCCGTCTCCGACAGACCTTGAAAAATTACTGAAATCCATTATTTTTTATTTTTGTTTACTCCCGTTCTGCTGAAAGTGTCTTGCACTCACAGAAAATAGATGAATTCAGTGCTGTTTCAACTCCGCCTCCTGGTGGATATTTAAAATGGGAATGTAAAATTCAACACATCAAAAATAAATATTTACTTACTTTTCCATGTTTCAATTAAATAAATGTACTTAATTTAGTGTGTAGTTCAAAAGTTCTAAATTGGACTACTTTTGTGGTCACTTTATTGGCACAAGAATATTTAATAAAAAATTGCAATAGTGTATGAAGTTCAGCTATTCTTACACCCTTACCCTAGCATATTTATGTCCCACCTCTGCTCACTAATGATTGGACAGCAACAAAACAAGGGCAGATCTTTGACTTTCCCATTGGTTAAACTCCCAATTATGTCCTGCCTCTGCTCACTAATGATTGGACACCTGCATAACAAGGGGCAGATCTTTGACTCTCCCACATTTTTAAACCTACTAAAGACCGGGGGGTCCCAGGAGTATCTCATCCAGTTAAAGCGCTGCCACTGGGAGCGCAAGATGAGTCATACAGCTTGGGCACCGCCAGTTTGCGCCCGGGCTGTGGAAAGAGGCTTAACTTTGCTGGGTACTCCGAAGTGTCTCAGTTTAATGAAAAACTGAGATTTGCATCGCAACAGAAGATAAGTAAGCCATAGATGTTTAAATGCAGTGGTAGTCCTGACAGTAAAATACTGTATTGTAATGTCATTTTAATTCAAAGGCCATTACACGTAACACTGCACGGCTGTTAAACTAGGCACCCTCACGAGACGATCTCTGCTCAAGTATACGGTAGTAAAATAGGATTCTGCAGCCTTAAGTAAACATAATCGTGATCGTATAACAAGCTGCTTACCCACGAGGACATGTTTTGATGTATTGTCCTCAGTGATTAAATGCTAATAAATGCCATAATGTTTGTCACATTATTTCACAGCTGGCTGAAACAGAAAGGTTTGATATTTTACTTTAGACAGGGTTGTTGATATGATGTCACCTGCGATTTCCAATATGCACATGAGCATCAGCTGGTAAAACCCTATACAGAATGAGCATGAAACAGGTTTTTCATGCATTATATTTTAACAGAGAACTACAACTTTTGTCAACAGGTGCATATTCCATCTCGTTTTACGCGTGGACATAAGCTCAGATATTAAAATAAACAAATTAAATGATTTTATGTATTGAACAGACGTTTTATCCTGTCCCGTTATAATGCCAGATACTGTTACACAAACAGTGAACACAAATTGAGATTGGTAGCAAAAAAAAAAAAAAAAAAAAAAAAAGCTATTTTGTTTCTCAACATTACTGGACTATTGATTTTAATTTGAAATACAAAATTAAATGCATGTATTCATATCTTTAGACTTTCATAGTGATTAAATACATTCAATTTTTCATCTTGGCTTGTAGTAAAGATATTATTGATAAGGCCTCTAATTTTAGTACCTATACTCAATACTAAGAACTTACTAGAAGCCTTACATACACATTCACATACACTATTTTTTACAAATGTGTGATGTAGGTATGAGTAGTATCAGTTCTGATAATTTCAAGCACACATCTAGCGTTAAATGAATAAAAAAAAAGTCCTGTACTTTTACCCTCAAAACTTGACCTGCTGCATAGCCCGATTCCCTCTGCGCCGCCTAGCCCCATTCCCTCTGCGCCATATGTGACTGACTTTTGTCCGAAATGGTGCCAGCGCAGCATAGCCCGATTCCCGCGTCAGCACAGCATAGCCTAACTTGCACAGCATAGCCTAACTTGACCCTTCAGATGTACATTACATCTTTTCATCTGCAATCGGCAACACAATGGGGGAAAAACAGCTAGTTTATTTATTTACTTCTTATTATACATCTTTAATACCATGTGAGCGGAGCATGCCTATTTTGTCTGGAGCGGGAACAACAAGTAGTGGAGCGGAGCAAAAGAAAGTGGAGCATATTATGAGCGGAATTGTCACCGCTTCGCTCCAGAACCATGATGACCAAGGAGCTTTCAAAACAAGTCGGGGATAAAGTGGTAGGCACAGAGCAGGAGAAGAGTACAAGAAAAATTAATTTCAGCACAGTGAAGTCCATCATTAAGAAGTGGAAGATGCATCATACCACCCAGACACTACCCAGATCAGGTCGCCCTCTCAAACTGAGCAGCCAACAATGACCTTGAGAGATCTGCAAAGTTCTGCGTCTGAGATGGGAGTCAGTGTTCAACAAGAAGCCGGTCCCTACACAAAGCTGGCCTCTATGGACGGGTGGCAAGAAAGAAGCCAGTACTCAAAAAGCCTCATCTTAAAGCACGTATGGAGTTTGCGAAAAAGAATGTAGATGATACTGCAGACATGTGGAAAAAGGGTTTGTGGTCAGACGAGACAAAAATTGAACTTTTCGGTCTAAATTTTAAGTGTTGCGTCTGGCGCAAGCCCAACACTGGACATCACCCAGTCAACACCATCCCAACTGTCAAGCATGGTGGTGGCAGCATCATGTTAATGGGGATGCTTCTCTTTAGCAGGGACTGGGAAGCTTGTCAGGATAGAGGGGAGAATTGATGGTGCAAAGTACAGGCGAATCCTTGAGGAAAACCAGTTCAAGTCAGCCAAGACTCAAACTGGGGAGGAAATTCACATTTCAGCAGGACAATGACCCGAAGCACAAAGCCAAAGCCACACTGGAGTGATTGAACAAGAAGAGAATTAATGTTCTTGAGTGGCCAGGTAAAAAGTCCTGACTTGAATCCAATTCAAAATTTATTGTGAGACTTGAAGATTGCAGTCCATCGACAATCCCCAACAAACTTATCAGAACTGGAGCAATTTTCCTGTGAAGAATGGGCAAAAATTTCACCATCCTACTGAGTAAAGCTAGTAGAGACCGATCCAAAAAGACTCATAGCAGTAATTGCTACAAAAGGTGCTTCTACCAAGTACTGACTTAGGGGGCTGAATACTTACGCAACCAGTAAATTTCATTTTGTACATTTTCTTTGCAAGTTTTGCTAACATTTAACCTTCTCCTCATATAACAGTGTTCAGTTTAACCACTACAGCTTTGAATAAAAAAAAAAGTTTGTTTGAAAAACTGCATTAATTATTTGTAATTCAACAAAATGTGACATTAGTAGGGGGTGAATACTTCTGCAAACCACTGTATGTGTGTGTGTAATTATATATATATATATATATATATATATATATATATATATATATATATATATATATATATATATATATATATAAAGACAATATATGGGAGTACATTTTGAAGGTACTGGATAAGCATGGTATGTATGATTTATTGCCATATGTGTTGAAATAATCAGAGAAGGCACTCATAATTGCTACATCATGTTGACTGTATAGTTTTGATCATAGGTTTGTCAATAGTAATTAACAGTTGTACAGATATGGCAATTTTCAAACCTATCGCCTCTGTGTCACTTCCGGTGTGTATGGTCATGACGCTCCGAAAGTGTCTCGTCGCCAATTTTAAAAAATCACATCGAGTCTGGTGTGGAGACATTTAATCTAATTTCTAGGGTAAAATGGTTTTGATTTGACAGTGTCATTTGAAATAGATTTTTTTTTTTTTTCAGTCCCTTGGCCTTTTGTTCTCCAAACATTTCCTTTACTATTTCAAAAGCGCATGGCATTGTCAATGCAATGGTATGAAACTAAGAAACTATACAATATAAAGGTATTTTTTTATATTTAACAAATAATGTTATGTGGTCTTTCCAGTTAGGCTATAGTTTCATTTGAGCATACGATTTTAAATGTTCTCGGTGACCCCCAGAAATCTCGTTGAGGCCTCCTAGGGGGGTACAAACCCCCGGTTGAGAAACCCTGCTATACAGTGGGTTATAATAAAGAATTCATTAAACTTGTGATACCACAAGGCATCAAAACTATATTTTCTACAATTAGATTTGGCATGTCAAGATCCTTCTCTTGTTCTAATTCAAAATATAAAAGTTCTGAAAAGTCTCCAGGTTATACACTCATTAGAAACAATTCAATCCTCTTTACAAATGTATTTCAGACAGAGATTGATATTAAATTATGTCCTTTGCTATTACCCTTAACAGGTTGTTACCCTGAGAGTACAGGGGAGATGCCAGGATAAACTGCACTCGCATTTTGACACCAGTAAAATCAGCAAATAATTTCGTAGGTAACCAGGCATTTCATTATAACAAGGAGATGAAATATATTAATAAATGTTACCTTTTTGTAGTTACAATTTTAATGCCCTAATTGTTTTCCATGCAGAATATAAATTAAAGAAGGCTCTCTTTAGAAGGCTACGTGAGCTGAGCTGCTGTTGTGCAATACAATGCAATGACGTTTTTCTGAAGGAAAGGTCAAAAATTAAAAGTTTCATATTTCAATGCATCCTTATTTTTTTTTCTTCAATTTTGCTTAGATTCTGTGATGTTGGAACCTATTTATCTTGTGTTTCTAAAGCTAGTACATCTTTAAGGTAGGCTAGAACATGAACAGATAAACACTATGTACCAGACACAACAGTAAAAGTACACAATATATATATTTGTCCTCAGGACGGGAACGCCAGCTCCTGTTCGCCCACCTCATCAGAGGCAGCCGTGGACAGCATGTGCTCCTATGGCCATCTACACCCATAGCCCCCTGGGGCCCCAAGGGGATAGGCGGGGCAGGCGGCGCCAAATGTTCACACAGTAATTCTGCTAGAACTGTTCCTTGGTAGGGAACAGCTGCCCAGAGCTTTTCCATCTTCCCTCGGGGGTGGAGAAGGAGAAGCAGAGGAAGATGAGGAAGACAGTTCCTTGCGTCAGCTACTTTTCCGGGTGCGTCATCCGGTCTCCCTTGGCAGAGCCATGGGGTGAGGATGCAGCCACCTCTCTAACAAAGAGTGATGGGGAAGAGTGCTTTGTAGGAGTAAGGGACGCGGTTCACCAGTGCCTCCTTGGCGTGCTCTGGCCCCAGGCAGGAAAAGCATCTGCCATGCTTGTCCTCAACAGGCAGACTGGCCTTGCATGTCCCTCAGGGATAAAACCGAGGCATAATGCAAGAAGCAAGCAATGCAGTGTACGGTATACAGTTGTACAGCTGCTGCCTTAATCTGCTTATAGATAGCAACTGGGCGGGTCAAGACCCAAACAAAACCGTTTTGGTACCGGACCGGGGGCGTGACGTTAGCACCGGGTCGGTACGATATGGTTCCAGGTCGGAGCTGGGGCAGTGAATTTAGCACCGGGTCAGTACAGTATGGTACGGGTACCGTACCTGGTCGGTACCGGTTCGGTGACTTTAGCACCGGGAACAGAGCAGGTCGTTGACCTCGGTACCATTACAGTACGGGTCAACCGGTACGTAGTCATTGCAGGTAGCAATGCACAGGGATTCCCCTCTGTACAAGCCACTGGCAAAACCACTCAGCCAGTACACATACGAAACTGAGGGAAGCCTGCTTGTTCAATGTACTAGCCTTTGCAGTGATGATGCTAAAAGCAGTCACCAAAACAGCATCAAGATACTGTGGATGAGATTGCAAGCAATCAACATCCGAAGCGCGTATCTTGGTCCTGCGCAGTGCTGCTGAGCCCAGCAGCTGCTCTCACTGTACTGTGCAAAGAACCATGTTGCAGACCAGCCTGCAGACAGAGGTAACAAGTACTTATCTGAACAAGGTTCATCCATCAGGTCAGTCTTGAAAGGAAAATGGCATAGAGGTTTGTGAGTGCAGTGCTTTCATGGCCTCCGGGGCAGGCCATGATGGTGTCACAGGCTCTGCGAGTAGCTTTGTTATAGCTTACTCAGGTTTCGGGGTCTTTAGGAGGTAAATACACATGCAGCAATGGTTACATTTCATACTGTCATACAATCAACTACTAAATTTAAACAAATAATTTAAACATTCTATATTATACTGCAAATAAGCCCCTCAGCAAAAAATCCCAGATGCAAACATACATCTTATATGAATAATTCATGATCACATCAACCTTATACATAATTATTAAATCTATTGTCAATGTTGACTTAAATGTATAGCTATAATTATACCATACTGTGATGAATAATAAAAACCATTATCAAGTATATTTTAATAGTGTTTTCTAGTTCAAGTCATTTAGCACCCACAGACTATCATCTTCAAAGATCTTCATTACAACATGCATGAGAGGGATTGGATCAGAAAACAGAGTGCACAGACATATTTCAGTCTTTGTGAAAGTTAGTCAAGACTGATGTTTATTAATAACATGGCAGTTAAGTATTGTGATACATTTAATAAAATGGATCTATACTGACTAACTGTAGGTGGGTGCAGGTACCACTGGACAGTGACTATGAAACAGGTAGGTGCAGGCACCACTGGGCAGTGACTATGAAACAGGTAGGTGTAGACATCACTGGACAGCATGTGGCTAAGCATGTTTTCATCTAAAGATCTACTAGCTTATAGGTATTTCTTGCAACCCACAGACAATATAACTTATTTGGAAGTACTGTAGTAATGTGGTCTGATGAAGTATTATAGGATGAAGTAGCTATATATTTATAGAACTGCTTTATCCAAAAATATTTTTCTGCCAGTTTCTGGGTAGTGTGAATCACCAGAAAACTGCTATCCACTTCCTGACCATGAAGCTTTAAGTCTCCACTGTAGCTATTGTCTGATAACATTATTTTAGTCTATTTTCATGTTCGTCTTTGTAGGTCAGCTAATGAAGGAAGCAATCCTGTGTATTATGAATCACTTCTGGTAGCACAATAAGTACTAAAATCAGAGACTTGCTCAAGGAGGATCGGGGGCATCGATGACTGCTTAAAAAAATAAGTCAACAGGTGTTACAACAGATCTTTCCAGTCCTCCACTACAAAATCGGACCGATTAATCAACTAATGAGTTGATCGCAGATTATTTTTTTTACAATTGAAATCGTGCACAATTTTTTTTTTAATAAAATACAACCAACAGAAGATCTGCATTTTCTCCACGGCAGTCCAATCATAAGTGATTGGAGACAGGGCATAAAACAGTTGAAGGTATTCTCTGCCTCGGCTGAGAGCCTTGTGTAAGTTTAACCAATGGAAGAGTCAAAGATCTGCCCTGGTTTTGGAGCTGTCCAATCATGAGTGAGCAGAGGCGGGACAAATATGCTAGGCCCTAAGCGGTGTAACAATAGCTGAATTTTGCGCGATACTGCTTATTAGAGCGTTATTGAGAATTATATTGAGAACGTCAAAGTAAGATTTCAATTTAGTTTTTACAATTAAAAAAATAAAAAATAAAAAGTCAGACAATGGAGGCATCGTAGTCAATTTGGTTATGAATCAAATTTTCAAGAACTTTCTCAGAAGCAAATGGAGATTGTTAAAAAAAAAAGAGAGGTATACACACCACAAATACCGGAACCGACACAGGAAGGGAAGGGATCTACTTGCCACTTCCAACATTCAAATTATTAAAAGGTATCCGTGGCTTACCGGTAGCTGTCAATTAAAAAAATAATAATGCTGGAACTGCAACTGTCTTTTGTTCAGTACAGAAGAGGTGATACGGAACAGCACTGGCTACAGCAATCTAGAATAGAACAAAGCCAGCACAAAATATGGCACTTGCGAGCCACTGTTACAGTCAGAACTTTTGGACAACCCCGGATTTATGCTCAAATGGATAGGGAAGCGCAGGGATACAATACATCACAATGAGCAAGCAAGAACTGGCTTTCAGAGGACACAATGAAGGCACCAACTCCTCAAATAGAGGCAATTGTAAAAGCTCTCCAGGCAGGGATCATGATTAATCTGACCAATCCCTGTCCACAGAGAGGTTGGTTGCCAGTCTGTCCGGGTTCACCAATCCTGCACATGCATTTGTACCCCCAGAATACTGGCGGGAGATTGGGTGCCCGGGATTGGTGAAGGCGGATGGAGGGCGGGGTTTAATGTGAAGAGATAAATAGGCGTGCATGCCTGAGCACAGCTGTGCGAGTGACAGAGGCCGTCTCTGTGAGAGCAAGAGGTAGAATGGAATTTAGTACAGAGATAGGTTATTTTGTTTTCTTAATTGGTATTTTGGTCGTAATTGTTTATTTGACCTGTGCTAATAAACTGCTGAATTCAAGCACAAAGCTGCTGCCTGTGTGGAGCCTGCTTTGATTTTACACACAAGACGTTACAATGCTATTTTAGGAAAATCATATTTTTCTAAATATTGTACCGTTTACTAAAAAAATAAAAAAAAATCTCTGAAGGAGGGCGCAGCAAAAAAAGTCTGGGAAACCCTGCTCTAAACTAAAGCAGCTTACTCAACTGTCAACATGGTCAGCAAAGTTCTTTCAATATGATATAGCAAAGTGTGATCAGCAATCATAGCACATTTGCAACAGCAATTTGCTTTTGTTATTAAGAGACTAAAATTTAAAATAGTTCTGCCTGTATTTTATCTTTGAGGCACTAGTAATAATCCTATGTTTGTGAACTTTAATAATTGTCCACATTGTGTGTAGCTTTACATGGGGGGACATTAACAGGATGATCCATAACTCTATTTTTATTATTATTTTAGGGACTTGATACAAAACTACAACAGATAAAGATCTTGAAATGTATTTGTTTTACGACTAAGTCACCGTGGACAAGGGCATCTGCCAAGAAATAAACAATAATAAACTGTTTTCAGATACTATGTTGTTTTTATAGGATTTTGAACCACCCCATTAGTCCATAAGTTTAAACAACTTCTTTAAAACACTGAACACAAATGCATTAAAACCAGTCTCTCTTTTATGAGGCAATTAGGATGCAATAAACTATTTTATTTCATGTGTCAAAGCAATTATAGTCAGAAGCATTAACTGCATCACAGAGGATTCACACACACCATGGTAATTAGTAAAGTTCAGGTGTTTAATTAGCATTTTCCTGTTGTGCTTTTGAGATGCCAAGCAGTAAAGGTTCTGATGTTTTAACCTTGAATAGTAGCTCAGCCACCATGATCCAATAATAACCGTAATTTGTGCGGTTTATGCCAACTTTTGTGCTTAAATACAACAACTGTGCATTAATCAATGCCACTTTACACTGGTGTTTAAATATGTTTAGCACATTTAACACTGCTGCTCAATATTATATTACTGCTGCTAAAAATGCCTGAAGAATTTATTCTGCTGAAATTGTGGAAAATATGTCTGTGTAAGAATAAATATTTTGAAATGCACACACACTATATATATATATATATATATATATATATATATATATATATATATATATATATATATATATATATATATAATAGCCCTTCCAATTAGGAAATTTAAAAACTATTTTCCTTATTCAACAATATGGTATACATGCTATAACTTGTTATATCACAAAATGTTTGGTTTTCTGTTCATATATATTAGGAACACAAAACCAACAGAGAATTCTTTCCTTTAAAAACATATCATGCAAAATTACATTATAGTAATGTCTGGTTTTAAGATGGGAAGACTGGTCTTAAATGCACTAAATGAATGTGTAGTCAATATGAAATAATTTTATTTATTTATTATTTTTTTAAGAAACAGTACTTTACTGAGTAATGTTAATGATAAGTATCAGCATTTGTATAAGTTAGTCATTTAGACAATAATTGGAGTCCTTTTTTAATCTTTTCTAATACAGTGCTATAAAATGAAATGACAATTTACTGGATCTTCTTTTCATTACATAACCAGCATTCCAGAAAGTGAAACACATCATTATTCAAAAGCAGAAAAGTTAAAACCAAGCACATATGGGTCACAAAACAACAAGTTCTAATAGAATTCAGAATCACATTGCATTGTTAGCTCATACAAACCTTGAACATACTACAGCTGCTCATCAACAACATGAAATACATTGTCACTGCTCCCCTTATATGGGCTCTCCTTGAAACCAAATCGGCACAAAACTGATTACCAACAGAACTAAATGATAGAAATGTCTGATTGGAATAATAATAATACTCACTTTAAAAAGAGCTGAATTCCCAAGCAAGAAAATGGGTTACTTTAACATTAACATTTTTATTAAGGAACTGGTAATTTAAAATACCCCTCTCTCTTCTCACCAAAATATATTTTATTTATTTATTTAATCACATAAAGCACACACTTTTGGGGGCCCCAGTCAACAAACCCTTTAACCACATGCTTTGCCACAGCCTTACCTTCAGAAAAATCTATCAGTCCCAGCAAGTGAAGCAGTTTCAGAGAGGCACAAACAATCACAACAATGCCCACCGTTTGCAGTCCCTCTATCTCCCACTCAACACTCAGCATGCTTTCAAGGGGCACACCATCCAGTCTATAATCCCGTATCTATAGTTGCTGTTCTTCTGTTATTGTTGCCAAAAAACTCTATATGTGATGTATTTTATAGATAAGTAAGTAAGATAATAAAAGTAGTCAGCAGCTAATATTGTTGGAAGAAAGCAAAAGAATTAAAAAAAAAAATAGTGTCAACCAAAGCATTGCATATCAAGCTCTCTTCTGTTGCTAGTTTTGCAAAGTACCGGGGAGTTCTCCTGGAATGCTCTGCCGACCACTTAGTCCCTTGTTGCAACATCCTATGGAGCAGTTAATGCTACCGTAGGGCTCCTGAAACATCTGTTCTACGACTGTGTCGGTTTGGAAAACACTCCCTTTAAAAAAAAAAAAAATGCACTAGGGAGCACCATGTATCAAGCAACTCTGTGCATTCTAATACATTTGGTATTTCTAAAGAAACTTTTCTTGTTTCATCTGTTAAACCTGGCCAATAGGACCAGAAATAACAGTTATGTACTGTCAACTTGTCCAGAGCTATACTTATAGGCATACACCAAAAAAAAAAATGCTTGTAAGAGGGCCCTATTTAAATTGATTAAATCATTTCATTTCATAATGAAACAGCCCCAGAAGATAGTCAAAAGTAAAAATTAAAAAAAAAAAAAACACATGAAAACGGTCTAAGTGAGATGCCAGTAATTGAATGCAGAGTTTTTTCGTAACAGGAAAATTAAATGGTCCAAGTGAGATGCCAGTATTTAAATCCAAAGTTTGCTAGATTTTAAAGCTCCATTATTACTTTAGAAAATAATTATCCCTCGTGGGACATGGATATGGTGAAGGCATCAGTACGTACATATCCATATAAATCTAGAGAGATTCTTATCCAACTGGAATGGAATTTAGTAAGGACGTTCTTTAGTGCTGTAGAAACAATTAGCTAATAAGGCTGTTTTTCTGAAAATAAAATACTAGATACTGAGGTAAAACTGCAATTATACATCTCGGCAAGTTCATCAGCTAACTGCAAATATCCTTATTTAGGGGAAAAAAAGCATAATTGAAAACACATGATCACAATTAAACCCATTGATTTATTATGGTTTTGGCTGCCTATCAACCAGGTAAACACACCAGAGAAAGAAGCCGAATCTCCTGCAGCACTCTCGGAATATTCCATTATCATCTACAGTGAGGTAATCGTCTAATGGAGCTTTCTGATTGGAGGATGAAAGTAGTTTTTTTTTTTTTGTTTTTTTTTTTAGTCGTTGCCAATTTATTTTTTTCTCCCAATTTGGAATGGCCAATTATTTTTAGGCTCAGCTCAGCGCTACCACCCCTGCGCGGACTCGGGAGGGCGAAGATGAACACACGCTGCCCTCCGAAGCGTGTGCCGTCAGCCGACCACATTTTTTCACACTGCGGACTCACCATGCAGCCACCCAAGAGCTATAGCGTCGGAGGACAACGCAGCTCTGGGCAGCTTACAGGCAAGCCCGCAGGCGCCCGGTCAGACTACAGGGGTCGCTGGTGCGCGGTGAGCCAAGGACACCCTGGCCGACCTAACCCTCCCTCCCCGGCGCACTCGCCAATTGAGCGCCGCTCCTGGAAGCTCCCGTCCTCGGTCGGCAAAGGAATAGCCTGGACTTGAACTCGCAACGTCCAAACTATAGGTCACATCCTGCACTCCACGAGGTGCACCTTTACTGGATGCGCCACTTGAGAGCCCCCTGGAGGATGAAAGTTCTAAAATGTACAATTATCTAGATATGCCCAGTCCTCAGCATAAAAAGTGCTGGAAAATAAATCTTAGTGAGATGCCGGTAATGGAATAGAGTATATATTAGACAAATTTCCTGATACTATGAATTGTCTATATGGTCCCAGCCAAATTTAGCAGTCACTTATTGTAATTTACTCTTGTAATACAAATTCATTGAACACAAATTTCCTGTTAAGCCCCGGTCACACCTGGAACGATAACGACAATGATAACAATAATGATAACCATATGGAGAGGTCACACCAGAATGAAAAAGGGCTCATATATTGTACAGCAAATGCCAATCAACTTTTTAGTGCATGCCCACTTTTATTTCCAGGAATGATGAGGAACATTAAGAAATACTCCTGAAATAAGAACATGGTATGTATCGTTGATTACACCTTACTTAATATGATGATACTCCATAAATTATGTACACTACCGTTCAAAAGTTTGGGGTCACTTAGAAATTTCCTTGTTTTCGAAAGAAAAGCAAATTTGTCCATTAAAATAACATCAAATTGATCAGAAATAGTGTAGACATTGTTAATGTTGTAAATGACTATTGTAGCTGGAAACGGCTGATTTGTAATGGAATATCTACATAGGCGTACAGAGGCCCATTATCAGCAACCATCAGTCCTGTGTTCCAATGGCACGTTGTGTTTGCTAATCCAAGTTTATCATTTTAAAAGGCTAATTGATCATTAGAAAACCCTTTTGCAATTATGTTAGCACAGCTGAAAACTGTTGTGCTGATTAAAGAAGCAATAAAACTGGCCTTCTTTAGACTAGTTGAGTATCTGGAGCATCAGCAATTGTGGGTTCGATTACAGGCTCAAAATGGCCAGAAACAAAGAACTTTCTTCTGAAACTCGTCAGTCTATTCTTGTTCTGAGAAATGAAGGCTATTCCATGCGAGAAATTGCCAAGAAACTGAAGATCTCGTACAACGCTGTGTACTACTCCCTTCACAGAACAGCGCAAACTGGCTCTAACCAGAATAGAAAGAGGAGTGGGAGGCCCGGTGCACAACTGAGCAAGAGGACACATACATTAGAGTGTCTAGTTTGAGAAACAGACGCCTCACAGGTCCTCAACTGGCAGCTTCATTAAATAGTACCCAAGAAAACACCAGTCTCAACGTCAACAGTGAAGAGGCGACTCCGGGATGCTGGCCTTCTAGGCAGAGTTGCAAAGAAAAAGCCATATCTCAGACTGGCCAATAAAAAGAAAAGATTAAGATGGGCAAAAGAACACAGACACTGGACAGAGGAAGATTGGAAAAAAGTGTTATGGACAGACAAATCTAAGTTTGAGGTGTTCGGATCACAAAGAAGAACATTCGTGAGACGCAGACCAAATGAAAAGATGCTGGAGGAGTGCTTGACGCCATCTGTCAAGCATGGTGGAGGCAATGTGATGGTCTGGGGGTGCTTTGGTGGTGGTAAAGTGGGAGATTTGTACAGGGTAAAAGGGATCTTGAAGAAGGAAGGCTATCACTCCATTTTGCAACGCCATGCCATACCCTGTGGACGGGCTTGATTGGAGCCAATTTCCTCCTACAACAGGACAATGACCCAAAGCACAGCTCCAAACTATGCAAGAACTATTTAGGGAAGAAGCAGTCAGCTGGTATTCTGTCTATAATGGAGTGGCCAGCACAGTCACCGGATCTCAACCCTATTGAGCTGTTGTGGGAGCAGCTTGACCGTATGGTACGTAAGAAGTGCCCATCAAGCCAATCCAACTTGTGGGAGGTGCTTCAGGAAGCATGGGGTGAAATCTTTTCAGATTACCTCAACAAATTGACAACTAGAATGCCAAAGGTCTGCAAGGCTGTAATTGCTGCAAATGGAGGATTCTTTGACGAAAGCAAAGTTTGAAGGACACAATTATTATTTCAATTAAAAATCATTATTTCTAACCTTGTCAATGACTATTTCCTATTCATTTTGCTATATTTCCTATTCAAACTCATTTCATGTATGTTTTCATGGAAAACAAGGAAATTTCTAAGTGACCCCAAACTTTTGAACGGTAGTGTATATATATATATATATATATATATATATATATATATACTACTAATGATGATTTATTTTTATTATTATTATTATTATTATAAACAACAACAAAAAAAAAACAACTACAATATGCAGACTGATATGTCTTTATGGAGCATATAGGATCATACAGCATGCTTGCGCTATAATTATACATTAATGGCTGTTTATCAAATAATATACAACACATAATACATAATAAATAAAAAAGATTCCTTGATGTATACTAGAACCAGTTTTCCGACGTGATGTTCTGCTGTGGAACAGTGGAGGGAAGTTTTCTCTGTAGTAAATCACTGGAATGTCTGTATTTACTGCTTATCTTGTTTAAAATAATATATAAAATAACACCAGGTAGGTGATGATGTCACATTTAATACAGCTCTGATTGGCCAGGAACATTTATCGTTATAGTTGTAGCAGGAAAAAAAAAATTGTTATGAAAGCGATAGCTACCATTATTGTTTACAATGATTGTTATCCTTATGGTGTGACCACCTCCATTCATTTGAACTGGAACGATTTTTAAAAATCGTTATTGTTATCGTTCCAGGTGTGACCAGGGCTTTAGTGCGGAATATTTTGGAGCCCACTCAGGGAATACAAATTTGAATACAATATAAAATCGCCCCAATTAGAGTGCAAAGGATACTGGGAAATGTATTAACTTGCATCCAGATTCACGCCTCTTATGACGCATTTCGAGTTGCCAAAGTGCTCACGCATCAATGCCATCTCCATGAAGCAGCGCAAAAATGTGCACTATCCTTGAGACAAGTGGTGGATAATGCACCACCATACAAGAAAAAGAAAGGTGTTGCAGGTTTCAACATTGCAGCGAACACTGTCAACTATTCTGAAAAACTGGGTACAACAGTACAGGCCTATAAACAGCAAATGTGGATGCAATGTTTCTGATTTGCTCAATACCTGATGTTAAGGATGCCTTGCTTTTGTGGTTTGAATGCCGGTGATAAGAATGGGACATGCAGGTCTCAAGTTCAGTTAATTTGCAATGTACACTTTTTAAAAGTTCACTTACAACTAACTATTTTCAGTCAAATGCACAGTACTTTTAAATGTGTAATACTTTGTATTTTTCTGTGATTGAAATTTGATTTCAGTGTTACTGTAACTTCAATAAAAACTGACAGTGCATTTGTCTTCGACTGCTGATAATATAAATTACTGATAATACACATTATTGCTGATACATATTAACGAGAACTGACTGAGCTAGGCACGTGCAAAACATAAGCATGAAAATTCAACCAAAAAATGACTGAAACTCACAAACAAGGTTCATTCCTTTAATCTATTTTTAAGAAATAAAATATAGAATGACCTGTTAGTGCTACAGTAAGTTACATATGCAATACTACAATTACATTACTAAATCTTGTCCTCTATATAAAGTTCAGTCAGTAAAATCCCATTAGGATTTGCTGTCATCATTGCAATTTGCTAAGCTGTACATGCAGAATAATAAGCCACAGTGCATCCCCAAAGAAAATATGGCTTTGATACACTAAGATAAAATATGAAAAAATATATTATTCCTGTTTTACAATCATTAGCTCTTACCTCAATCCCAGACATTTTGGTGCCGTTACCTCATAAATGACCTTTTGGCAGAGAGTACTGACTTTTCAAACATAATTTGTCTCATGACATAATCAAGGAAGGTTTGAAATACCATGTAGTCTCAAAAAATAACAAACAGTAAAAAGGGTTGGATTTCTTATCAGCATTGTGCACAAGATGACCTTGATAACTAGACAATAATGTATTCCTCTGTTTTGACATTAAAAAAAGAATTCCAGGTTGAAATTATACAGTTCGTCTTGTTGTGGCCACTAACGCCACAGTATCTTATACGTGGGAATCTTATACACTGTGATAGAAAATGTATTTCAACTAAGCAAGAGCTAAACCTTAGCATTCAAGATGTTAACCTTTTCAGCTGAAAGCAAAAGTCATTTATTCCATTCAAGAGTAACTATAACCAGCATATTCCCAGACTTCGATGTTTACAATAACATTTTAGTCCTAGGTGGTTAAAATAGTATTTGTTTTCTTCTAAATTTTAATTTCAAGCTTTTCCCTTTGTTGTATACCATTTCAATTAAGTAGCCTTTTGATAGCCAAAGATGTCATTGTCAAGACAAAAGGTGCAGACTTACTAAGCTTTTTCTTTTACAATATATTCTGTACATATATTTATACAACGGCTTAAACAATTTCAGCAATCAATCAATCTGTATTGCTTATATAGCGCCTTTCATGATAAAATCGCCACAAAAATAAATAAAATGTATAATATACAAAACTATTTAGAGAAATCGTAAAACCTATTTACTTAAAAAAAAAACAGTGACAAAACTCAACATATTCAGTACCGGTCATGTGGTGTAGCATGATCTGGTAAAGTCCTGTACTCCCGCTTCTCTTTTCTTCGGGCAATCTGATCAGAATTCTCGAATTGCGTTGGCTTACACTGTCAGCTGGATAAGATTTGGTTTCATTACAACTGGATAAGTATGTTTTGGTTTCTTACTGGGGTTGCTTTGGGTCAGCCACAAGATATGCAATTATAATGGGCAGTGTTGTGTGATACACCGTGATTAAGGAGTCCCTCCCCTGTCCATTAGAAGCTCTATAAACCCAAATAACAGTGCAGGATTTGGAGAAGGACCAAAGAAAAGAGAATACCTGTAGTCTACTGTAGTTGTCAAAATAGGAGTTTTATTTTTATTTAAAAAAAATAAAGACTGGAGTTAATGCTTGAAAGTTTGCCCCACAGTCAATTAACTACAGCTATTTTACACATTTGGCAGACAGTGTCATTGGCAATGTAAAAATGCAAACTGAGCCATTCCATGTGTTTAACGACACTGCTAATGTTACCTTGATCTCTATCTATCTGCATTGGTAATTGTGGAAAATGAATGCTCACAAATCCATGGCTGAATTCCAGGATAATAAAGGAAGTAATTAATTATCTCCTGTGTGTGCGCTTAGCTTTTTATGGAAAATAATAACTACAATAAAAAAACTAAAGAATGAAGAGGTTGTAAAATTAATATTTTTAAACATTGGCTCATGTCAAGGATCACAGCTGCTTTTTGTACTTACAGTATTATGTTTTAATGAACAGTCATTTGAATGTACTTAACACTGTATAAGTAGATGCTATTGACCTTTGGTATGACAGTACTGCAGTAAGCAATACCAGACACAAGGGGAATTATTACAGACTACTGAATGCTTTTTGGTCAGTCTATTTCAGATGTTCAGTGCAGTAGTAAATCAATGAATTAAACAAGTATTTTTTTTTTCCAGATTTTTTTTAGTTGTATTTTTATTGCATTTTAAGTCTGACATTTGTCACATTTATTATTGTCTGTTGTCTTTCAGCTTGTTTTTTTCACCTGTAACTATCTTTTTATATATTACAGCTGTTACCACAGTGATACAGTAAACCGTCTCGGATTTAAACACACTGAATAATTCTTAAAATGCCAGCAAAACACGACTGCGCCAACTTCTGGTGAAATACTGTATTTTCATCTAGTCAGATGACATCCTCCATTAACCAGCCATGTGTGGAGCTAACCATGCCAGCAACCGTAGTATTTGGGATTAACAGAGTTTTATCATCTATGATTTTGCAAGTTTTCCATTGTATATAATATAGTATATAATATAATAATATATATATATATATATATATATATATATATATATATATATATATATATATATATATATATATATATATATATATATATATATATATACATATATACATACATACATACATACATATATATATATATATATATATACATATATATATATATATATATATATATATATATATACATACATATATATATATATATATATATATATATATATATATATATATATATATATAAAAAAAAATGCACTATTATTATAGAAGATGACTGACCAGAGGGAAGACTTATTACCGACAGGGGGCTATAATACCCGAAGCCACAGATAGTCTTCCCCAAGGGCATTTAATTTTCCACTGTGCATATTTAATGCATAAATCAGGTCAAGCAAATAAGTTAGGCAAGGTTGGACAGTAAATACAACTTTATATATTTTGTTTAAATATAGCTGATACAGCACACGTAAATAAATATTGACTTGTCTATGTTGCTTAAATATAGCTGACCCAGCTAAGTAAACAAATAAATAACAGAAAATGTTTTTGACGTTCGTACTGTATAGTTAGCAATGTTTTTCTCCGGCTGGTTTGCTACCTGCTGCATAATCCAGTTTATATCCCACCCGTCATCTTTGTTTTCATCAAGTTGAATTTGTTTGAATTTCAGAAAGTCAGAAAACAGTGACAGTGATGTTTTAATCACCATTTTAGTGTTTGGAGCATCTTTCTTTTGTTGTATGTTTTGTAATTAATTTTCTGTTAACTCACAGAATCAGTGTTCAGCCATTTTCTCTTGTGAATAGTGCAGGGGAGAAAGGCGTTCCTTTGAAAAGGGGCGGGACTGACAGTGATGTGAACCAATCACATGACAGATGGAGACTATTGACCGGTGGTGTAAGGATATTTGGGCAATAGTCTATTTTTCCTCTTATGATGAGGTTTTAACCAATCCCAGGACATGATTTCCAATCACTGATTCATATTATATATTACATTGGGTAATCTATCACATTGGGTTCTGAAAGACTACATTTCAGAAATATATCACACAATATATTTTAAAGAAAAACCTTAACAGCCCTTATGGAACAAACATATATGTTTAATATATGGTAGAAAAATATGATCCATATACGTTTCATATATAGAAATTGGCCCCTTTTTGATATATTTAAAATATATTTTAGTCTGTAATCCATATATTTATTTTATATGGATTACAGACTAATGAAAATATATGGTGCACCATATATTTTCAACATATTATATATATATATATATATATATATATATATATATAAAATGGACCAATTTCTATATATGAAAAATATAAGGATCATACTTTTCTAACATATAGTAATTGGATTCTTAATAGATTTGACATACATTATTTTAAAAAGTGTAGGGGAATGCAGAGGGCCCATTTTTCATGCTTGTATTTGTACTCAAAAGATGTCATACTTGTACCTGTATTTATATTGTAATGTTATTTTAAAAGTATGACTTTTATAACTTGATATTAATTAGTATGTACATAGTATAAACATAACTTTATAGTAAGTGTCTGTAATTCAAATGTTATTACATGTGAACAAATGTAAAGTCAAATAAAAGTAAATTTGTGCTTAACCCTTAGACAAACATCAATGAATAAGCACACATTTTAAAATGCATTTCTATTTGGTTTGCCACAGCCCTGCCACCAAATACTTGGGTTTAAAGGTTTAATCAGTGGCAGTGGCCAACCGAGCACTGTATATAGAAATATCTATCTACAGTATGTTTCCTCATTCTCATAATTATTAAAACCTGTGTATTGACCGGACAGTTGGCATCTTAAAATACTGTATTCCTTTCAAATTTAAGACACACTTTAACCATTTTTTGCTTCTTAAATAGCATACGTCTTAAATTAGAGTACAGTATAGCGATGCATTAAAAAAACAAAAAAAAAAAAAAAAAAAAGACGTGACTACCCCAGTATACAAACAGCAACGTGACTGACTGCCGAGAAAAGACAACAAAAACGTCTGCCTGAATACAGCACCGTGACTTTCGAATCATCCATGTTATACAGGCAGCCATTTACAAAGAAGCATAATGAGTTTCCTGAGGAATACCAAGAGAAGCTTTTACAATTTCATTGTTTTTAACAAACAGTACCAGCTTGGACAAATCAAAAAAGCTGATCAGACCCCCATATTTTTAGACATGCCAAGCAATACCACAGTTCACAAATTGGGAGAAAAACAGTTTCTGGCTGTTGTGTTTGCAATGCAGTCAATGCTGTTGTGGTTGCTGGGTTACATGTTGCCTGATGTTGTGCTTGCTGTTGCCGGGATGCATGATGCCATAAGTGAGTGAGTGGAGTACAAAGGAGTGGACCATGTGATGTACCACACAATTGATTGTACAGCATAAAAGATCTAGAGAAGATAGCTGGCTGTAAAATGAATTTAAAAAAAAAAAAAACATTGAGTATGAAAGGTAAATATAATAAGTCCCTGACAAGATAAAATATCTGCATCTCACACTTCAGGCAGGAAATCAAGAAACACCTCTTTGAGGAAACAGCCCTGAAGACAACAACTGCCTTTAGAAAACACTCTTGCAATATCATGGACTTGGGGTGTGAAGGATTCCGAAATGAGCAGGGCTAAGAGGAAGTGGATGATGTTGATTTTAAAGTGGGCATTATTTTCAATATAACCAAGTATTGTACAGAGGTTGCGTTAATGCAAAATTGTGTGTCCTAGATGCAAAATAAATCCATTGGATGGAAAAATATTTTGTCTTGCGTTCACGGGACACACACACAATGGGAAAGGGATGCAGACATCCGTATTCATGGTAATCTATTACACTGCAGCAAAATGACCATAACATACTTGCTTGTTTAAAAAAACCTGTTCTGCAATATAACAGCATCGATTAAGGTACACTCCAGTCCTGTAGATGGCAGCAATAAGCCTCGTATTTGGCTTACGCAACAATATCTTAACCGATTAATCTAGCTCAAAGCATCCACACTGTAGTACAGTTTCATTTTTAGTCTGGTTTAATGCGTACACACACTATTAAAATAGTTCGGCTACAGTTCCTAGGAGCGCAATGATCAGTGGAAATTAATATGATAGTATTATTATTCTTTTATTATTTGTTTATTTAGCAGAAAGACGTAGCACAAGGAGGTTAAGTGACTTGCTCAGGGTCACACAATGAGTCAGTGGCTGAGGTGGGATTTGAACCTGGGACCTCATGGTTACAAGCCCTTTTATATAACCACTAGACCACACAGCCTCACACCATGCACTGCATTTTATTTTACAATAATGTGTTATGCCCCATATTAGAGGTCCATATTGCTAAAAATAAATAAAAAGTATTTTGGAAAAAGTAAATCCGAACACACACAAGTAGGGCTTGAAGTTTTCAGGTTTTATTTTTAAATCGGGTGACGTCCCTTTAAACAAATTGAGCTGACTGTTTCATAATTAAACTCAGAAAAAGCTGTTAATTACAAAACAATCTTTGCTTTTACCTTCAAATCTTGCTTGAGCCTAATTCTGGTCCCTTTAATTTTATTTCAAGCAGAGCTGAGAAATTACGTGAATTGTTCAGCTACGATCCTACTTTTCATTTAATTTTCACAGTCGCCTAATTTAACGTTGTGCTTTTGTTATTTTCCCCACTAGTTTAACAGGGATGTCCGGACAGATTTTGTTAAGCATAAAAAAAATGAATACCTGGTGTGCAGTGTACACTGATAGCAAGTCAGTTGTCAATCTGAAGTTTTTTTGCTAAGCAGTCAGCATCTTCATGGGATTCTCATGAAGATTGCTTATCTGCATCTCAGCCACCTGACTGTACGAGTACTACACAGTGACCGAAGCAGCTGCAAGCAGTAGTAATGCAGAAAAACGCAAACGAAAAATACGTTCTTCTAATTTTGAATTGGAGATGAAGTATACATGGCTTATTTAATCGAGATGACAAGATGTACTATAGTGTGTGTGTGTGTGTGTGAAAGAACTGGTGGGCAAAACAAAAGCATATACACGTGGATGTACAGATTTTCAAGAATCTTCGCTTAAAAAGACAAACACGGCGATGCTGTTGCTGTTATTGGAATGCAGAAAAATATGAATACACATGTAGATGAAGGCAACAAACAATGCTTATGAATCCTGTCTCGTCACGGGAACGGTTTACTGTTAGTATATAACAAAGAAAAAAAGTGTGTCTGTGTGTATATTTATATCTACACACAGACAGAGATTGTTTGAACTACTATATGACATACAGTTTAAACATTCATAAAATGTACCAAAACGCACATCCCTGGATGTTTATTAGCCTTTGTTTTAACAGTAGTTTAGTATTGGACGGATGGGAACATTTTGGGCATGTGCGTTTCAGGAACGCATGAACAGAAAAGCTATAACAAGAAAGTTTACAAACGAGAGGAGGCCATTCAGCCAATCTTGCTGGTTTGGTTGTTAGTAGCTTATTGATCCCAGAATCTGAAGCAGCTTCTTGAAGGATCCCAGGGTGTCAGCTTCAACAACATTACTGGGGAGTTGGTTCCAGACCCTCACAATTCTCTGTGTAAAAAAGTGCCTTCTACTATTTTCTGTTCTGAATGCCCATTTATCTAATCTCCATTTGTGACCCCTGGTCCTTGTTTCTTTTTTCAGGTCAAAAAAGTCCCCTGGGTCAACATTGTCTATACCTTTTAGGATTTTGAATGCTTGAATCAGATCACCGCATAGTCTTCTTTGTTCAAGAACCTCTGATTGTAAAAATGATCATAATTCATGACAAAAGGACAGAAATAAGAAAAGAATATTTTATATATATATATATATATATATATATATATATATATATATATATATATATATATATATATATATATATATATATATATATATATATATATATATATATATATATATATATATATATATATATATATATATATATATATATAGTAAACCTCCAAACGAATTACCATGACAATTTACCACGGTAACCTTTTTTACAATATTGGTGATTGCTCTACGTACATTAGGAAGCTACTCATGAAACCGCTGCAGAGGACTGAAAGCTGTTAATTAGTAAGCACAATAACCCCATCCCTGAATACAGGTACATGAACAATCTGTATCAATCAAAACAAGTAGCTAGGAAGTTAATAAGTAGAATACTGGGGCTACTTATATTTGTATGCATCTTTTGTAATTGACTTGGCTTGGATTTCTGTGCTGTTGAAGGAGATATTGGTCCTGCATGAATTTAACTGGCTATCAATGCAATTGTCATTATTAGTGATAAAAGCTACACACGGCAGTGCTTTATATATACAGATCACATCACCTTTATTTCAGAAGATTGGTTTCATCTAGACTTAAGCACATGGGTAATTTGATCTGTAATCATCAGTAGCTATCTCCTTTCTCATGGGAAAGCATTGAAAAACATTTACAATTCTGCACACTAACGGTAATTCCTGTTTGTAGGGTTTGAGAAACAGTAAAAAGTAATTGCAGTTTTCTTCCTCAATAGTGCTTACAATAATCAATGGTCTCTAGAAATTCTCATTAAGTAGCAATTATATAGTCTTGCACTTTGAAGTGGTCAGCATTTAATTCCCTGACTCAGCTCCCGGACATATTTCAACAGCAGAAGTCTAATCTGGTTTTCGTCCTGGTTTTTGGGTTATTATCACTATTTTTCTGATTAAGTTTTGGTTTCTCAGTGTAGTGAGTCAGTATCACTGCATGTTTAATTAGATGTTAAATCTGGATGAAGAAAACAACACATAATCAATATGGGTCAGAATAAATTGACAAAAATTCAAAAGTGCATAATAGTGGCATGCTATAGACTGCCAAATTCAGAAGCCGAGCGTAATAATCTATTATACAACGACATTAGCAATGTGTAGCAAAGGAGAAGCCATACCAATGGGGGATTTCAACCTCCCCCATATAAAATGGGAAAACCTGATGGGGAGCACGACAGACAAAATTGAAATGGTGGAAATGACAAATGACTGCTTCCTGATGCAATTTGTCAAGGCACCAACTAGAGGGGAGACACGCCTTGATTTAGTCTTTTCAAATAACGACGACAGAATAACTAAAACAGAGGTCAGAGAACCATTGGCAAATTCAGACCACAACATGGTCTCATTTGAAGTACTTTTTTAAAACCCAAAAAGTAATGACTAAAGCGAAGGTTTACAATTTTAGAAAGGCAAACTATAAAAAGGTATGAAACAGACTAACAGAAGTAGATTGGAGTAAAATCAAAAGTAGACAACAAGCAGACAAATCTAAATCTAAAACAAAATGGTCAAAATGGTTTAACAGATCAATTAAATGTATTCAGCAAAAAAGGCACTTTACAGAGAAAAACAAAGTACACTTAAAGGAGTATTTGGAACTGCATACGCAAGTCAAAAAGGAAGTTAGAAAGGCCAAGTGACAGATAGAAATGAACATTGCTAAGGGGGCTAAAACCAATTCCAAAAAGTTTTTCCAATATTATAACAGCAAGAGAACATTCAAAGATGTGCTAAAATGTCTAAGAGATATAAATGGCAAAATCATAAGATTTAGAGAAAAAAATAGCAAATATATTAAATGATTACTTTTCACAAGTTTTTACAAAGGAGGATACGGACAACATGCCCCACATGTCAACATGTTCCTATCCAGTTTTAAATAACTTTAGCATAAAAGAGGCGGAAGTGTTAAAGGGACTAGGAGCTCTTAAAATAAACAAATCCCCTGGGCTGGATGAGATCCTCCCAATAGTACTCAAAGAACTGAAAGAAGTTATTTACAAACCACTAACCAAGATCATGCAACAGTCTCTTGACACAGGGGTTGTACCGACAGACTGGTGAATTGCAAACGTAATACCAATCCACAAAAAGGGAAACAAAACCGAACCAGGTAACTACAAACCAATAAACTTGACTTATTATATGTCAAATTATGGAAACTATAATAAGATCCAAAATGGAAAATTACCTATATAGTAACAGTATCCTGGGAGACGGTCAGCATGGTTTTAGAAAGGGAGATCGTGTCTACTAACCTGCTTGATTTTTTTTGAGAATGCAACATTGACAATCGATAATTGCAAACATACGACATGGTTTCTTTAGATTTCTAGAAAGCTTTTGACAAAGTCAACTATGTGTGAACTATGTGTGAACTATGCATCAGCTGCAGAGACACTTACAACTACGTCTCACCTGAAAGACGGAGCACAAGGAGGTTAAGTGACTTGTTCAGGGTCACACAATGAGTCAGTGGCTGAGGTGGGATTTGAACTGGGGACCTCCTGGTTACAAGCCCTTTTCTTTAACCACTGGACCACACCACCTAATTCTCAAACTGAACGCAGTAGGGATTCAAGAAAATGCATGCACATGGATTAGGGAGTCGTTAACATGTAGAAAACAGAAAGTACTGATTAGAGGAGAAACCTCAAAATGGAGCGAGGTAACCAGTGGTGTACCACAGGGATCAGTATTAGGTCCTCTGCTCTTCCTAATCTACATTAATGACTTAGATTCTGGTAAAGTAAACAAACTTGTTAAATTTGCAGACGACACAAAAATAGGGCGAGTCGCAAACACCGTTGCAGCAGCAAAGGTCATTCAAAATGATCTAGACAGCATTCACAACTGGGCAGACACATAGCAAATGACATTTAATAGAGAAAAGTGTAAGGTACTGCATGCAGGCAATAAAAATGTAAATTATAAATACCATATGGGAGATACTGAAATTGAAGGAATCTATGAAAGAGACCTAGGAGTATGTTGACTCAGAAATGTCTTCATCTAGACAATGTGGAGAAACTATAAAAAAGGCCAACAAGATGCTCGGATATATAGTGAAAAGTCTTGAATTTAAATCAAGGGAAGTAATGTTAAAACTTTACAATGCATTAGTAAGACCAGTTCTGGTCACCTCGCTACAAAAAGGATATTGCTATAAAAATGTGCATTATAAATATCATATGGGAGATACTGAAATTGAAGAAGCAAACTATAAAAAAGACCTAGGAGTTTATGTTGAATCAGAAATGTCTTCATCTACACAATGTGGGGAAGCTATAAAAAAGGCCAACAAGATGCTCGGATATATTGTGAGAAGTGTTGAGTTTAAATCAAGGGAAGTAATGTTAAAACTTTACAATGCATTAGTATGACCTCACCTATTGTGTTCAGGTCTAGTCACCTCGCTACAAAAAGGATTTTGCTGCTCTAGAAAGAGTGCAAGGAGAAGCAATCAGATTTATTCCAGGTTTAAAATGCATGTCATATGCAGACAGGCTAAAAGAATTGAATCTATTCAGTCTTGAACAGTCTTGAACAAAGGCAATCTGATTCAAGCATTCAGAATTCTAAAAGGTATTGACAATGTCGACCCAAGGGACTCAACCTGAAAAAAGAAACAAGAACCAGGGGTCACAAGTGGAGATTAGATAAATGGGCATTCAGAACAGAAAATAGGAGGCACTTTTTTTACACAGAGAATCATGGGAATCTTGAACCAACTCCCCAGTAATGTTGTTGGGATCCTTTAAGAAGCTGCTTGATGAGATTCTGGGATCAATAAGCTACTAACAACCAAACGAGCAAGAAGGTCCGAATGACCTCCTCTCGTTTGTAAATGTTCTTATTTAAAACAGAACACTGGCAAAACCCCTCCCTGCACTGGAGCAACAGGAGCCATTAAAATCAAATGTCTAGCTCATGTCTCCTCCTTGTTTTTTTCTTAATCCAGTGAGATGTTGTGACAGAGAGAGAAGGAATCTGAGCTGCAAGTCTCCCTCCCGACCAGAAAGGGCACTGTGTAAGGTTGGTGGTATGCTTTCCCATAGACAGAGCAACTCGATGGTAGATGTAAATCAGTGCTGCGTAGCTGTGAGTTTGCTAAACATATCCATGATGATCAACTGCAGGGCATGCAGCGATTGGATAGACCGTGGCGCCAGGCTGTTTTGGCAGTACAAAGAGGACACAGCTAAAAGAGTACGGCCCCTTATGCTGAATGTAATAACATGCCAGAGTGTTGTTTTGTTTTGTGTTGTAGAGGACTAAGAGGCTTGGGAGCTGCAGCCACGGAACCAGCACAAACCCCGGAGCACTACAACCACTGCACAGCACAACCCAGCACCACCGTTCTTGAAGCACTTTCCCTGTGCGCAAAGGTGGAGTATTATTTTGGGACTGTAACCCTCCATATTAGCTCCCTATAGCATTGCTGGTAGCGGGGGCAGATTATTAGTTATTGTTTAAATAAATACGGATGTTTCTGGGAGAATACTTACTATTTGGATCTTCACTTTATTACCTACACCACTCACATGCCACTCAGAAAATGTTTGACTTAAAAAAAGAAACATTTAAAATGCAGCTTTGTGTACTGCTGTAGAAAATTAAAACCTATATGTCGGCTTTAGCCAGACTTCCAAATGTTTCAATTGAGTCTTTTCCAGTGTATGGATTTGTAAATCAATAAATACACGTGTTCTCCAAGTTTTTCCTGTTATTGCATTCCATACAGTTAGCTGATGTCTGAAGTCTTCTTTCTGAGGTGTCCAAGCGCTACTGCGGCTTGATTCTGAAAATAGCCACCAGTCTTTGATTTGGTCCTGCCACAGATGGCAATCATAATCACTTCCAATTCTGGAGGTATTTATACTCTTACAAGTACTTGAATTTTCAAGTTTAGCAAATGTGACTGCCAATAAACTGAAGCTCTCAATCATGCTACAGAGGGGAGCTCCGAATCTTGCTAATAGTCATCCACACTGATTTATCGGATTGTTTCAAAACACATACTGCATTTTGTTGTAAAAGATTTATAAAAACAAGATGAACTTTAAATACTTTAATTGTTTAAAACAAAATGTCTCTCATACTAAAACGAGAACATCTTTAAATGGTGTAGGTAGACCTTAAGAACCAATTGTTAGATTCATTTTTTAGGAAAACCCATATTCTAAAAAGGCTTTTTTCTTTGTAGAAAGATTGGTTTACAGTTCATTAAGGATCTGGATAGGTTGACCTTCAAGCTGTCATCCATCAAATAATGGTTGATAGCCAGGAGGAAAAAGGACAAAAATATCAACATAGATGAGACATTTTCAAATCTATTTAGGATCACATTTAAACCGTAATTGCATGACACATGAAGGAAGAACCATCCTGTGATGCAAAGTGTCTTTATACAGATAGGACTCCATCATATTTACCACAGCATTCCCTGTGACAGGCAGGCAATCAAAACCCCTGAACCGCAATAACCCTCTGGAAAGGGTTCGCATGAGCAGCATTAATAGCAATAATAACCCCCTAAAAATACCATCAGTATTCAAAATACTGACCCCAAAATATTCCTATATGGGGATTAGACATTGTCTGGTTTTAAACCAGGATATATTGAAAACCATAGTACCATAGTATCAAAGTTAACATGATTTACAAGTCCAGTTTGAACATTATTTAAAAGTCAGTCGCAAGGTTACATCTACCCTTCAATTGTATTGACTTGTAATGCAGTCTGAGCAATTCAATACATATTAATTTATATAGATATGTTTACATGTGTCACAACAATGGTAAATTAAGTTCAAAGACCATTTTTCATGTATGTTTAAATGCCATGAAATTGCCTTAAATCAAGCTCTGTATCTGCTTAGCAGTTTTAAATAGTGTAAATTTCTTGACAATACGATCAGATACAGTTTTTTAAATTTTTGTTTTTATTTTTTATATAAAGTAATTTTGTCTGCTAACATAAACATGAGCATGCATTAATTTGTGTCTACACTGTGTAGCAACGTGGGGTGTTATTTACCACAGTACTCAGCAGGTCTTTTCACAGCAGTCCTCTAGTGTGGTGTTACAATTACACTCAGACAACAGAAATAAGGTCTAAACAGGGCGGGATCTGTGTGTTTTGTCAGTTTTACTGTGTCCTGTCATGGGGACACAGAGTCATCAATTTTTAAACAAAAATTACAATCTCCTTTTTTGGAGAACTTACTAACACAACAGCCATTTACCCTAACTATCACCCAGGCAGCTAAGCTGCTTGCTGGTTTCAAAACCAACTTAAAACAGATACACAAAACCTACAGTAGTTGTCGTTGTTACCGTGTTTAATTTTCCTCCACTCCAGTCTCTTCTGTTGTTCACAGACGTTAGCCCCACACTGCCAGAGAACCCCCTCAGGTGGGGCGTTTAAATACCCATCATTAATTAAGCACAGGTGCAACCCATTCTCTAGTCACTCAAAGCCCCTTGGGAAATGTAGTCTTTCAGCCCACCACCATAATCTCCCTGAACTACATTTCTTATCTCAGTGGTCAGAAAGGGTATATGCTTCTTTCCAGGCATGGCCCTATGTACCTGCCCTCCATCACTTTACCCCACACTTTATCACAACTGATAATTAGAGGATATTATTTATTAGCATGTACTCTAACAGCCTCACCTAACAATCACTGTGGTCAGGTGTTTTTGTCAAGTCCGCAGGCCGCTGTGCGGAGGCAGGTTATTGATGTTGATAATCTCATCAGGGCGATGGCGAAATTTGACCTACTCTGGCCGGTTTAAAATCCAGTGTGGACTCGCCTCATGTTCTTAATAAGAGTCACACTGTGTGTAAAATGTGGAATGCTCGAATTTGCAGGGCTCCAGACTGGGACTAAAATGGTTGCAAATGCGACAAAAAAAAATAATTTGTAAACAGTTTTTGGGGTTAAGCATTGGCCTGTAACACAAAAATGCTGCCTCTCTCTTGAAAAGCATGTGTCAATATTTATAAGTGCGCTATGACGTCAGTCTGTAAGGGGAGAAAAAAACGCTTATCACACGTTTTAATAAACTGAAGTGCGAGAAGGATGGTAACAAATACACTAATACTAATAACTTAATTGAATACAAATGCTAGTAAGCGCAGATAGGTGCTGTATTAACACCAGCAGAATACAGTAACCCCAGTTTCATGCAACAGTTGTGACGGTGACCAAACGTTTGAGTTTTGTGTAAACATTTAGTATTTAATATCATAAATAGCAGAACCAACTCACTGCAATTTAAACTTGTTTTTATTGAAAAATAAACAGTAACATGTAATCATAAGAGCTGTCTGTGTTACATAATGTCTGATCAGGACTTCACTTACACGAAGTATGGGAGCTGCAGCATGCTATTTCCAATTTTGCAACAACTGCACACAATTAAAGAGGTGCCGTCACCAATTCCAGACAACACTTGCAGAATATTTAAAATATAAACATGCTGAGTTCATTGCAGTCATCAGCTGCATAGATTAACCACTCAGCAGAATGTGGCAACAAACAAGTACAGGCATTAAGTTACTGTTTTAATAACACTTTAGCGTCTTAACAAGTTGTTGTATTTTAAGCAGTTGAATATGGTTGCAACTAACTTGCTCCTGAAGTGGCACCAGCAATTGGATTTGGCAACCTTTTTTTTTTTTGACCTGGTGCCATTGACTCCCAAGGCAAAAACTTTGTCTGGAGTCCTGATTTGTAATTGTTTTAAAGGAATGTATTTTACAGAATAAACAGGAAACCAAAGCAAAACAGGCCGTGAAGCTTATTTGACCAAAAGTGCTTTACCAGTGTGACGGCAAACACTTGCACAAGCAAAGAGACAATTGTGTGTTTTTTATGTTTCATGCTTACTTTACTGTATCGTGATATGTATCATGAAGACACTGCCGATACCCAGCCTTAGTCCGTACAGTTGAATAAACAAGAGTTATACACAAAGGTTATTCAATGGTTATGAACAGACAGAGATTATTCTCCACTAGAAAACATACTTTATCAAGGTATTAGAAAAATAATTATAAAACCATTGTAAATGCTTGGCTGTATGAGGACAGTAATGTTCAAGTTACTTTGCCTTAAGATTCATTGCCTTATAATATTAAAAATAACAGAAACAAAACAGCACTGTAGCAGGGGCATTCTGTTACTATATGGGTATCTGCTGAGAGACAAGAGAGACAGAGGGTTGTAGGTTGCAAACGCTGTTCAGGCATCCCGGTTTTATTATTTACAAGGGGGTGCAGTGGTTGGTGGCCACCACTACGGTACCAGCAATGGTAGCCCTAGTGCAGAAGAATATATATACGCAGGTACAAGAATATATACAAAAAGGCTAAAACAAAACACTGTACAAAACAAAGCTAGTAAATAAAAAGGTGGACAAACTCAAGCTGTGTGCTACTCCCAATAAAAGGGAGGTCCCGCACCAGGAACCTTCAGACTGCAAAAACAAAAATAAAATGGGGCGGGATTAAAAGCCCCTAAATTAATCCCTACCCTTAAATCCTAACAATTATCCCGGTGCACACATGGTGATAATCCTTATCTCACCCTGGTTCCATACACAGTCGTATGGGTTCTCTTCTAGGCTTGTCAAAGAAGCACAGCACAAACCAACAAAGGACAAAACAGAACAAAGAAGAACCAAGGGCTCGTTTTTCAGACCCTTTTTAAAGGCACATGACCAGGGTTAACTGATTATCAATTATTCAATTGACACCTGGCCACCTGCTGCACATGACATTTCAATTAGACAGGGAGGAGAGTCTAACCTCCCAGCCCTGCCATATCTAATCAAACAAAAATACATTTTCTTTACAAATCGCCACCAATACACACTATTTGCAGGCCTCAGCCCTGCCAAAAGCACTAATTAGGAAGTTAAAAGAGAGCCCTGATTCTGTGGGCAATAGTGTATTTGTTTGCATGTGTCTTTTTATAGCCTGCTGAGGGAAATATGCATAATCAAGACCATGTTTAGAATAGGTGATGACAGAGCAGATGTGATAATGTGAAAAGGTGAACCATTGTAGGAGTAAAACTTGAAAAAAAAGCAATTAATATGCAAATGAAAAAGACAGCTGATCAAATAAATGATAAAGAGATTGTAAATTCAGGATATTTAGACGCACAAAGGGGCAGCTTAGAAATTCCAGAGGCTGTAGAACAATTCCTATTAAAATTAATTGTGTACTAGGAACAGACTGCAATCAAAGACAGTCATTGTAAGACAAATGTATCTGACGATTTCTGGATAGGGAATGTATAGGTGCTGGTGCAGCACTGACTTGCAAAAGTGAGCAATTTTTCTGCATATTATTTAAACTATTTCTAGGTCTCATTAAATAATTGACTTATTAAGACCTGGAACTAGGTCAAATTGGTGCAAATAAGTAATTAAAAAAGTACAGAGTGGCTCATGTACACTGTACATACACAACTATACACACCCACATTGAATGAACTTATGATAGTTTTTACAGGCTATTTGTCTAAGTAAGCCGAAGCTGGATTTATCATTATAAAACACTGCAGTATTTAAACTTCATTAATATTTAATGAGTTTCCAAATTTAACCTGTTCAAAAGCAGTTTACTGAGGCCCATTATGTTACCTCTGATTTCCTCCCCATACCATTCTTTAATTAATTTATAGCCTGTACCCCTATAAACATTTACCAAGGTACATTTGCACAAAACTTTTACAGTTTCACTGCTTTGCTGTGCTTTCACTATGGTCAACTTTTATAAGGCCACCAGAGCTGACTGTGGTAGTCGAGGGCTCCATACTCTTTGTCAGGAACACATATGTCTTCCATCCCTCCGTTTCAACTCAGCTGGGGTCCTGATGTTTGACATCAGGTAACGCTATTGCTATTTGCAAGCTGGTTGGCTGAAACAACACAGCATCACTGACCATACGCCCCCGCCTATTTCACTACAATAATGATCAAGAAAAGATGAATAGCGGTTTTCGTTTTATGTGGCAAATACACAGCTATTGATGGCCTATTGAATTATTATTTATATTAATGGCCTACTGTTTTTATAATGAGTACTAACTGTCCATCATAAATATTTGTTAGCATAAAGATTTTAATGAACATACCTCATACAAACAGAATATCTATGTAAATCCTGGTGCTAGTGTAGGACTGCATTAATTTAATTCTAGAATGCTATACAGGTAATAGGGTTGTGTACATATATTTTATATATAGAATGGTCACCATTTGTATGGCCTTGATTTGTATTAGATATCTGCATGTCCGCAAATACAACCTAATTATTGCACTATTTTATTTTACTCAGATTTACCTTTTGAAGTTTATCACTGATACCTTTTTATTTTAATTCTCTCTCTCACAGAATAATAAAACCACGACAAAGAAATTCTGAACATTCAGCAAGCTTACTGCAGATATTCATAGAGTAGAATAGTCTCAGAGAAATGAATGCATAATTTTGCTTTTAATTCATTAGATGGCAGTACTTCAGGCACTGTCATTAAACTCATGCTGTACACTAAGATCCAATCTGTAATTAAGCTGGAGTTTTGAATAAACTGGAGGTTACCTAAAAGACCATACATTTTTTGAAATTGTTTATACAAGCATGGCTAATAATTGGTCTGTCACTTGATAATTGTTACTTTGCTGTGCTTATAGATCATCAAGCTCAACCTATGTAAAACTTAACCTAAAGCTGTAATAACTGTTATACACTCAACAAGGAATACATAGAGATGCCAGGTTGTGTATTATAACTAGGCTTGCTACTGTTCGTTTTTTTTTTTTTTGCCAAATCGATGATTAATATCAACATTTATTTAATTTATTTTTCAGTTCAAGCAGAGAATGGGTGAAATCGACATTTATGCTTGACATTGAGAAACGCCTCATTCAATGAAACCCCTTTATCATATTCAACATGCAACAAAACCATGGTTACCAACATTCTAACTGAAATAACGTTTGGTCACAGCAGAGCTATACCTTGTAAAGATAGACCCTACACAAATCTAGAATACGTAGAAAACGCAGCATATGAAGTGTACAACACAGACTTCTATAGCATAAATTTACGAGTAAAAATAATATGCACAGAACAAAACATTAGATAGAACAGAACTAACTTGCACTTATTATTCAGTCTGAGCTCCCCCTCTCCTGCTTCAGCTCAGCTGGAGTCACTGGAAGGCAAGGCAGACGGGCCCACTTCGTCCTGACGCAGAAACTTCAGCTGTCGGTCAGGGTATTGTGCACAATATTCATTAAGTGTTTTCGTCTTGCGCACCATTTTCAAATCAAACTAGTAACTGTCACTGTATACCTAGCAAAAGCTTACCTACACCTTAACCAGCCAATTTCAAAATAGGCGCTTTGATTGACAGTCACAGTCAGTGCATCTCTTGGTGATTGACAGTCATTTAAACGAATTAGAGCATTCTAGCACTGCTTCAGTCAACAAGATCTGTCACAACAGGATGAGATGACTGACAGCGACCTTAGCCATAAAGAGCGGAATGGAGACGGGACAGACAGCAAAGTATAAAAACTACACAAACTAGAGATGATTTCTAAATTATTATTTTTGGGGAATTCAATGTTTAACAAGCTTTACAGATTAAAATGGAAAAGTAGCAAGCCTATAACCCTGTAAACCTATTAGCTGAAATGTGATGGAGAAATAATCATTAAAAAAAACATAAGAGTGAAAGTCAAGTTTATTTTTAACGTTACATTACAAGCTAATCTAACAGTTCGAGTGAAATACAGAGTTCAATTTAAATAGCCTGTGACAAATAAGTGACAGGACTGCTTTCCACCTATAAAAGGGTCACAATCAAAGTTTGCACTTCATTGTTGAACCAATTATCTGCTTGCCTGGTGGCTGGGGAGATAATGGCCATGAATAACCTTCACTCAGTCAATGCATGCTGCAAATGTGACTGCTTGTAGAATTCAGCAGCATGGTGTTACAATGTCCTGCAAACTACTAAATCTGTCTTCTCTTTCAGCATTATACAGTATCTTCTTTCTATCTTTCAAAATAAATGGCCCAATTCCTTTTTTTTTTGCAATGCAGGAGTAATATGCATTGTTCTAATACTTTTTGTTTCAGCATTTCAATCACAATTAAATCACAGTGCTGTGATAAAGTTTAGATTTCAGACAGATATAAGAAAACTGCATCAACTGGCTAGTGTTTTATCACAATTGTTTTTACAAATAAACAGAAGACAGCTGACAAATCCTCACAGCAGGCATTGCTGTTCCCTTGCACATTTGTATTTGAATCCTCTGTTTAACTCTATTTGCTACAACATCTCAACATAAGAACATAACAAATTCTAGAATGAGAAAAGGCCAAAGGGTGGTCACACCAAATATGGATTTGATTTAGATTTTTCTTCTGTTCACTCACTTTGCATTTAGTTAATTGATAAATATAATAACTATATAACTAAATATAATTAACATGTCTATTTTTGAAAGCATTCTTACTTTACAGCATTTTTTCACACCTGCCTAAAACTTTTGCACAGTACTGTATATATATATATATATATATATATATATATATATATATATATATATATATATATATATATATATATACAGTATATATGAGAGAGAGAGAGAGAGAAAGAGAAAGAGAAAGAGAAAGAGAAAGAGAGAGAGGGAGGATATGCCATGGCCCAACTGGAAATATCACATTTATTTTACAAGTTAGCATAGCAGAGCCACAAGTGAGGTCGAAAAGATCAGGCTAAGGAGTAAAAAGAAATTTGATATTTTCCATTTGGCCATGTAACAGATTTATACAATGCTTTTGTTTTCTTATTTTTATTCTTTCTTTATTTCTTCAGTTTATGTTGGGACTATGTTATGTCCATCTGCAGTCTGTCATTGTCTTAGTGTTGGTTGTATGAAGGAACTTTAATTTAATTGGTTCTTTCTTTCCGCATGGAGAATCTGCCATGGATGAGATTTATTGATTGCAATTGTAGATGGTTTAATGATTGTGATGGGCGCTCAGGGCCCGATTACTGTGATGGGCGCTCAGGTGAATAATAAATGTGGCCTGAGGTCTTGTCCGTGGGTGAGCAAAGGCTTTCTGCATAAGGCCGGCTGGAAAAACATGAACGGTTACATGCATCCCAGTGCCGCAGCTAGGAAGTGACTATGAGCAGCACTTGACTGAGCGGCCGAAACAAAAAAAGCAATATGAGAGAATAACACACAGAGCCTTGTGGGAATGGCATCTTGTTGAAGCTCAGTTGAGCTGTGGCTGTTGAGGAGGCAAGGGATGGATTTGCTCACCCAGGACAGGATTACGTATAAAGACATTTATTTCTTGGTCTAGTTGTTTTGCCTACTGTAATTGTTACATTTGTTGTCTGCTTTCTGTGCTTACTATTTGCCAGTTCCTGTTCTTCATTCATTGTTTTTTTTCTCCCCTCTTTTCAGTCCTGGTTCGTACCTATCACCTGTCAATTGTTCTTTGCAGTAGGCATACAATTCACTTAGCTTAGTGGTAAGCAGACATGTCAACCCCTAAGTGTTCATACCAGTGAGACCCCTGCTAAAAAAACCTGGGATTGATGAAAAAGCTTAAGACCACTAGATTTTTTTTTTTTTTGGGGGTTGGGGGGATGATGCTGGTGACAGTATTTTTGCACATGGCTGACAGCTGTGCCACTGACCTAGACTTAAGGGCTATGCACACCGGGAGCAAAGCAAACAACATGAATACAGCACGAGTACATAAAAAAACCCACAACTGTAGCTAGTCATTAAAAGGAAATACTGTCTGCTTTTGCTCCTTTTGTGGAGATGAAATAAAATAAATAAAACAAAGAAATAGTCTAGGTACACCACGCACTAAAAAAATGAAGGTGAATGTTTACATGTGATCTGGTTTAACATGTACATTATTCTTAACATGCACAAATTTCTTTGTAGGTACTCCGAAAATTAGTTTAATATACTTTTTTTTAATTGATTTTCAGTTTTAATAAAATCTTCAGTTAGTGTGTGAATGTGAATATTATTATTCTTGGTCAACATTATTAAAACAAAGAAGCGCCATTTTACAGAAATACAAAACCAGTGTGTCGCACTCCCCATCACTGACTAAAATGAAGGAGAAATAAAGAGAGATAGACATACCATCAATTTCAACCATATGGCATCTCTCTTTGCATTGTCTTTATAACCACTGACACTGGCATCATGAAGAACATTATATTTTTCGACTTTAATAATTACATTCCCATTGATGTCCATTTCTCTTTTATTTCTGTGGTAATTTCTGCGAGAACGAGACAGTGACAGTCTGACAGCCTCTCCTTCGACTGTCCGAGGAATGACATGCTGTGTACAGTAGGCTCATGCAGACCATATATATAGAAAACTCCTGGAAGCTCCTACTGTAGGTTGAATGCTTTTAGTCCTACAATTTACTATTTACAATTTCAAAAAATTGAAAAAATTGAGATATACATTCAAAGATAATTCAAAGTAATTTTTAATTTAAAATGAAAGTAACATGTTTTCTCTTGCATGTGTCACTCAGTGCAGCACAGACTCCAGGTTGAACTGCTGCAGCCTGCAGCTTTGCAGTTTTCTGATCGAAATGTTTCTGCCAAAGTGCTATGGCTAGCTTCAAGATGAAATCTCTCCTACAGATATTTTCCTCAGTGCATTCATTGCACAAAATGAAGGAATTGATGGCTGCCAGGTCCAGTAGAGATAACAAGAAGCTTGTATATAAAAATAAAATAGAATATTGTAGGTTATATTCAAAATAAAAACATGTCTTGTAAAAGGCAGTCAAAATGACGGCTTTGGCGGTTCTGGGTGGTTGAGATTATAACTTCCTTATTCGCGATTCTGCCTTTAAAACGCCGTCAGGGTATTTAATACATGTATTTAGGAAAAGTCATAAACAAACAACAGCATAATTTCAGACATGCAAAGTAATTTAAATTTGAAAACCTCAAACCGTCAAAATGACTGCCGTGGCAGTTCTAGTGTTAAAGTGTGGTTCAAAATGAAAAAAATACCTGAGTAATGCATCCAGATAAAAAAGATACATTTGATTTTCTTCAGTATTATCACAGTATCTGCAATTAGATTGATACTTACACAAAGTGCCAATCACACTGCTAACAGCGCAGATCACAGAAGTTCCATATTATTATTTATTTCTCAGCAGACGCCCTTATCCAGGGCAACTTACAGTTGTAAACAAAAATACATTAAGAATCACAGTACAAGTATTAATACAATTAAGAGCAAGATAAAATACAATGACTTTGGTTGTAGCAAGTACAACTATGACAAAATACAATTCAATAACGGAGCAGATAACAGTGTAAGTGATATTTACATCAGGATATAACTTCATGTGGCAGAGTGGCCCGACCCTTTGTTTGTTATTTATTTATATTATGATTTATGTTTATATTACGGCGAAAGCCAATTGTTATTTGTTATTGTTTTGTATTTTAAAAACCTCGTGAGGATGTGTGACTGATCAGCTACCGATTTATTTAATTCACGCATGACAGTCACGCATCTTTAGTAAACTCGTGCAGACTATGGCCGAGGAGCAGTAAGATAATTAACAGCTAGTTAACCCCTCGGCCAGAATATGAAAGCCTTCAGCTGTCCGCGCTGAAGTGAGGAGAGTGTCAGAGGCGAGACGTGTTTTGTGGAAAGAGAAACAATTGCTATATATATATATATATATATATATATATATACTTGTTTCCGTTATTGTTTGTTTATTTGTTTGGCCAATGTGCCCTTTTGTTTAGTGTTTTGTTTAAATATTTTGTTTGTTTTGTTATTTAATAAATAGCTGAGCGCCGAATTCTGAATGCTTGAATCAGATCACCTTTGTTCAAGACTGTTCAAGACTGAATAGATTCAATTATTTTAGCCTGTCTGCATACGACATGCATTTTAAATCTGGAATAAATCTGATCGCTCTTCATTGCACTCTTTACAATTTTTGTAACAGGTGTATAAATAGGGTGATCACTGGTGTTGGATAGATGATTAGAGCTAATGTTGGTGAAGTTATGTGTTCGGTGCTGTTTGCGTTTTCGTGAGTGTTTTGTGTCCTTTTGTTTTGGCCCTTGTGCCATTTTATTTTGTTAATGTGTTTGTCCGAGTTATTTTTGTCTGTTTATAACTAAAGTGTGCATTAGCATGGTTGAAACTTGCAACTTCTGTGTCTGAGTCTCCCTTCCTGGTGGAAAAAGCTTGCCATTCATTTTTGGATGGAAGAAAATGTAATACCAGAAATAAACAGAAGCAACAGACTTTGGCTAGATTCAATTCTAAAACAATAGACTGTGTTTTTACTGGCTTCGATTCACCAACAGATGGCACCCCAGCAGTAATTGGATGTTGTCTGAGAAAGCTGCAGTAATTAAGGTAGAAACTGATTTACCTGACTTGGCTTTGGAAACAGAATCAATTTAGATGCTTCCCAACCATAATGTACTTCCCAATGTATTTAATAGGAAAGCCTGTCATATGTGCAGTAAGTAGCAATGGTAGTAGTCCACACTATGCAGTAGAAACTTCAGAAAATATCAATATCATGGTTAGCTACACATTTAGCATGCAGGGTCTATATAAACATGCAAATTTGAATCCACTACCTAAACTGGTTTCTGATATATGAGGTGCTGACACTGGCGGGTGTCATGAAAGGGTTATTTTTTTCTTGTAAGATACTCAGGATAAAACATGACAGAGAGAATCACAGAATTTAGCTGGGTACTGAGTGTTAGGTGAATATCTCAAAGCGTTAGGTCTTTATCATCAAGAAAGCTGAAATGTGCCATTACACAAGGATGCTTCATTACTCAATCTCACCTTTCAAATGTACATGGTATAAGAGATTTCAAAAGTTTCAGAACTGTGATGTCATTTTAGTAAAAACACAGACTTACATAAACTCAGCAGAGATAAACCAATTGCTTTTTGTACTTAAATTAATGTCCCAATGTGTACTTAAAATCACTTTCAACGGTGAGTTGAAATATAAGTCTTTTGAGATATGAGGCTTTCCCTGGACATCTAAGAATGCATATTGATTTTCTAATTTTTTGTAAATGTTATTATCCTGTATTGCTCATGTTCTCTACATACCCACACGCAGTATACCCGCTAAATGCATTATATCTAACCTAATGTCCAAAGACCCTGCCAATGTGGTGTGTAACTACATTTTAAGAGTACATAATTGATATTGTGGTCAGGAACACACATACCCTCTAGTGGTCATTTGTAAGCATCACAACTTGATGAACAATAAAGAACAGTATATTTATTATACTTGCCAATATTCCTCATACCCAGGCAAATTATCAAATTTGATTTTATTTATGATTGTTTTCTCAAACTTCTCACTTTATAGACCAGATATATTTTATTACACAAACCTCAACAATTTGGATAAACAGTGTACAATCACTGTTAAAATCTGTAAATACAATTTTCAGTTACTCAGAACATGTTCACTAAAACAAAACAAATTAACAAGGACAATATATTTATAGTTTAATTTAGCAAATGCATATGCTATAAGCTGGGAAACTAAATACTGCTTTAATTAAAGATGGCCATCTTTAGTTTAAGCAGTAACATTAATAATAAGTGAACAAACAGCCAAATCATGATCTTAGTCTAATATGATCTGGCTGTTGAATTCTAATTGTAAGCTTTGTCTAAAAATACAGACATATGCTCAAATGTTTCCAACAAGTAATAAACACCAAATGTACACTTATGTGTTCATAATATATACCGGTACCACTTTATAATAACTGTCATTAATTACAAATATATATTACACTAAAGCCACCCGTGCAAATCACTTAAAAAAAAAATAATCTGACAAACATGTCTCTTGCTTCTCTTTTTGTACAAATGAGCATCTGCTCTTGCCTAAAAGGGTGTTATATCACTGGTAGTTCTTAATTTAAGATTATATCAGGGATACTATTATTATTTGATTATTTAGCGGACACCTTGATCAAAGGTGACTTACAGAGACTAGGGTGTGTGAACTATGCACTTACAACAACATCTCACCCGAAAGACGGAGTGCAAGGAGGTTAAGTGACTTGCTCAAGGTCACACAATGAGTCAGTGAGGGAGCTGGGATTTGAACCAGGGACTCCTGGTTACAAGCCCTTTTCTTTAACCACTGGACCACACAGCCTCTGTTTTCTTAGTTGTTTCTCAAGACCACATAAAACAAAGTGCGTTACTCTGAGCCACTGTGAGAGAAGGTTGTGGGTATCCACTGACAGATGGGGAGAAACACACAAAGTTGTCATTGAAAACACCAAACTGCCATCCAGGATTTATTTGCAGGTAAACAAAATACAATCAGATATAGACAATCATACATTACAAGTGTAACACAGAACAAAAAAAGCAGAAATACTCAGAAAACAAAACAAATAAAAGCATGCCATTAAGATAGCGAGCACTACGCCCGCTATCCAGGGAGGTCCCACTGACACACCTTGTATACTTTTGTGGGATTTCAAAATCCTTACACTAATCCTTACTCCTATTGGCAATACGACTGTGATCCTGGTTCCACACATGGTGGTCGGAGATTTTAGTTTCTTTACAAAATACAGGTTTGTTGTAGCCTTGACGGTCCTGTCCTTGGCCTTTAAGCAGCCTTGAGGTGTGTCAGCATCTCCCTTGTATGGCAAAATGCTCCGCCAGGACACGCCAACAACCCAGACAAGGAACCGCAACCTCCAATCCTCGGCTGCAATTCTCTGTAAATAAACTCAGCTAGAAGTGCGTCACTTGTGGAACGTCTCGTTTCTAACTATTAATAAAAGTAACAAAACAAAAAGCACACTTTTCCTGTGTGCAAGGCCTACCGCAGCCACCAATTCAACAACAGTGATACCATGTGTTAGATGTCACAATCACTAAGGATTTTTCTTTGTTTCATGCCCATGCTCCATCTTTACAAGGACCTTGAGAAAGTTCAAGTCTGATATAAATCAGATTCAGTATAATTTCTATACAGTATAATGCTGATCCTTAGCAACGCACTGATCATGTCTTTGTTTAAAGGCAGTCTACAGTATCTTTAAGCAACAGAAAATCATTTTTGTGTTAGTTGTTGTATGACATCTTACGAGAACAATCGTGTGAGCTGGGACTAGGACTAACAAAAAACAATAACATACAATATATAAAAGATTTGTGTGCACTAAAGGTCATATTTTTTAGATTGTTTGTCAACCCATCAGAAACCTTGCTGCGACCCAGATTTGGGTCACGACCCCCACTTTGGGAAACGTTGACCTAGAATAATGTGATTCTGTAAGTAGCACATTAATAGAAATAGAATAGCTTTAGTCACACCGAAGGTATACATCACATAATTGCTGTTACAATGGTTTAGAATAGGGGATTTAACCATATCCTTGCATGGACTAGAACTCTAAAGGGGCATTCACACCGGACGCGGCGCGGCAATGGTTTTCAATGAAGGCGGTTAAGCGCAGCGGCAGAGGGACGCGGCACTGCAGAGCAGCGCGCAAGAGATAAAATATTTTCAACTTCTGCTGCGCCGCGTTGTGACGTAACCAACAGCCAATCAGGGAAAAGTAGGAGGCTCCTTTGCGAGGAAGAAATAAATAAATAAATTGGAGGAAAAGCTCTTAGCTTTAATTTCAGATTTCCCGGCGGTTTATAATACAACAATTAATAGTTACCGAGATATTAATAAAAAAGCTGCAGCATGGAGGTCTGTGGGTGTACAAATGGGATTACCGAGTGAATATTAAATATACATAATTACGTAAATGAGATAATATTTTTGAGATAATTTTTGTGCTAAACTCCACATTGAAAATAATTATGCACCTGCTACTACAACGTAAGCTTTTTTTTTTTGGATAAATTAACTGCAGACAAACTTTTAAAAGATAAAGCAAAATGTTTTATTTGGTGTACATATATTATATTTTAACAGTTTTTAAGAAAATTAATAAAAAAAGGAGGGGTGATTGTGGGGTTGCAATTTTATAAACAAATATTTATAATGTTTTGCTCCTCAGTTTTGTCTTTTGTCAGTGTCCAGTTCTGAAAAAAGAGTTTTATTTTCCTGCTGGCATTTACTGTTTGTTGCTCGGCAACCAAAAGCCACTGTACCTGCAGCCGTGACGTTACAACGGACCGCCCACTGACTTTACCCTGCTGCGTTTGGTGTGAACAGTACTGCAGCGCGGCGCGCCGCGTCCGGTGTGAACACCCCTTAAGGTGACATCCTAACTGATAGCAATTTCATTTAAATCTGATAAGAATAGTAAATACATGTTTTTCTTACTGGTAGTTTTCTCATAATAGCATCTCAGTTACCTTACTGTGTAGCATGAATTTATGCATGGGAGTATACTAACACTATACTGTTGAACAAATGAACGGTGGGTCATGAATAAATGATATCATACCCATATTTCACATTACTGTGGGCTAATATAGTACTAAGAAACTTAATCCTAGCACTCATTTCCAAAATAATGTTTTGCTAAGAATGACAGAGCTTTTAGTTTAAATAGCCTGACTAAAGAAAAGAAAAATGATTTGCAAAAATCTTGTGGCAGAGAAATCATTATGGAATAAAAACAAGCGTATTAGTAACATACATCATAGATACACACATCATATAAATACAGAATTAGAGCTGTCATGAAAAGTAGATCTACAAACTCAAGATCCACGTTTGGCGCAGGCTGACATTTTCCTCCGCATTTCATCAGATTGTCTTAAAATAACTTAAGACAATCATAAGATGCATCATTGTTGAGTAAGCAATTCACAATTAGGTGTGACATGCATACACGAAGACGGACTGACAGACAATTATTTTTATTCCCAGATATTGAAACTATAATTGACTTGTATTGGAGACATGCCCATATTACACAGAAATTAGGTTGTATTGAATGCGCACATTTAAAAAAAAAAATGGAAGTTGTTTTAAAAGGTAACAAAAGCATAAAGTCAACTGAAATCTGTAAATTCCACATTCTTCCATAAACTTAATATGCCTTTTCAACATGCCATTATGTGTTTAATTGATTTAGCAAGGAAAGGCGGACACTTTGAACAGTTCCCAGTTTAATTATAAGTTTACTTTGAAGTACTCTCTGGAAAGCTTCTTGTTCAAATTAAATTTTCACACATCACATTTCTGGCACACTGTCTTACAATTAGCGGCAGAAAACATCCCATATGGATTTGCACATTATCTTAATATCACACAAAGGAAGTGCCTGCTACTGTATATGTAGAATCAGCTCTATTGACTGAGAGCTCCCAACAGCTACATGGATCATTTTATACCGTCTACTTGGACTGCAAACATTAGTAAAGGCTACAAAGGGACTGAATGAAAACGTCATGTCAGTAACTGATTTATTTTGAATTACTTTGGAAAAGATTGTTTTTTCTTGTTGTGTAGTGTTTGATGTTGTCTACAATTCGAAAACACGGCAACTTTTCATTAAATAGTTAGGAAAAAACAAGGATGTTGAGGGTGAGGACCAGCATAGGAAACCACTGCAACTTGTGGGCAATGCTTCTGTTGTTTGTACTCCATCATAAGGCATTATGTCTGACCCTGAAAGACTGCATGCATAAAGATTGACAGACTAAAGCAGTGGTTTTTAATGTGTGCACTCATTTGTGCTATGGACAAGGGTTGCAACAATAAATCTACATTTAGCACATCAAGATTACTTTTATTCACATTGATTTGGTAAATATTAGAACTTTCAGGATATCGGTCAGAACTTTAACACTAGAACAGCCACGGCAGTCATTTTGACAGTTTGAGGTTTTCAAATTTAAATTACTCTGCATGTCTGAAAGTTATGTGGTTGTCTGTTCATGACTTTTCCTAAATACATGTATTAAATACCCTGACGGCGTTTGAAAAGCAGGAAGTTATAATCCCGCCCACCTAGAACCACCAGAGCAGTCATTTTGACTGCCTTTTACAATACATGTTTTTATTTTGAATATAGCCTACAATATTCTATTTTTTCAAATATACAAGCCTGTTATCTCTACTCGACCTGGCAGCCATCAATTCCTTCATTTTGTACAAGGAGTGCACCAGGGAAAATATCAACAGGAGAGATTTCATCTTGAAGCTAGTCACAGCGCTTCAGCAGAAACATTTCGATCAGAAAACTGCAACGCATCAGACTGCAGCAGCTCAGCCTGGATTCAGTGCTGCACCGAGTGACACACGCAAAGAGAAAACATGTTACTTTCATTTTAAATTTAAAAAAAAACTATTTCGTTTTTACTGTTTTGTATGTACATACACCTGTTTACACACTAGATTCTTTTGAAATGTTTATTTTATTACATTTTTTCATTTTTTGAAGTAGTGCTTTATATGTGGTAAAATAAACCCTTTTATGTTTAAGGGTTCATTTAAATACAGTGTTTCGGCTGTGTAGATGTTTACTATGATGCGCTTGAATAAAACTTTTGAGTTGTATCCGATAGTTTGCCTTTCATTTTAATAATGATGTTGTTTAAAATGTAACCGTCATAATGACTGCCGGCAGCGGTTTTAGGTATGAGTATAACCGCAGCGGTTCTAGTGTTAAGAGATAAAGCTTAATTCAACTATGCAACACAAAACTTGTCTTCACGGTTATGGTTGTGAATCTTATGGGGTCAAATTCACTCACCTACATAATAAGGACTTCAGGTTCGACCTAAATATGAGGTATATATCTATCTGCCATCTTATGGATCAGTTAAATAACTTCAGTGTTTCATTTTAATTGTATAAGTGAATATATAGAGAAATAATACACATCACGATAATCATTGCATAGGTAGTGGTGCTAACTTTTAATAGCAGCAACAGTTCATCCAGAAATTACACCCTTTCTTCTGATTGTTAACTTCTAAAGCAACTAGTAAACAACATTTTAAAGTGTACTTTCTATGACTATGGTTTTAATCCTGTGTTTTCTCATACACATAAATATTACTGGTTTTAAATGTTTTAAAATCTCTGGTAGCAATTTCATCTTATAAGTTCTGCAATGTTTATTTTACAACTAAGGCTGCCACCTTTAAACATGTAACCACCCCGGTTTAGAAAATCCATAAATTGCAAACTATCAGTAAGTAGCAGGCAAGCCTGTATCACTTTATCTCTGGTGTACTTTTGTATTACATTGCAATCACATACTGACTGAATGGCATTTAGTTTTATTTTTTATTTTTCTTTAAATACTTTGCATGTCGGTACTGGTATACAATTACTTGATAAGAAACTAGAGAGCGACTCAACTTCCTGCTAAATGAATACTCAGAGGCCGGCTTGTGGCAAGTAAATTGCCTTGTTTGTTTATCATGATGCAGCGTCAACATTTTAAAATAAAATTCCTCTCAGCATTAACAGCTTCTCGTTCTTGGCTCCTGGTTTCCCGCTCTTGATCCCTTGCAACATTGTTGTAACAATTTACCTCTGATTTATGACAACAATGTTGCAACCGGGTCCCACTCGCGCTGCAAGCTGAGCTCCTGATTGGTGGCAATTCTCCGTTACTGACGTCCCTGAACACTTGCTGCATTTGAACCTTTCACTCTGGGTCACAGAACCTTCCAGAATATGGTTACAGCAGACCCAGGGTTGTTACAATACACACTTTTTAAAAGAAAGGCAATGGTATATCATCTTCAGGGTTAGAAACTAACAATCCGAAGGACTAGTACTTTTTGAAACTTGCTAGCCCTGATGTAAACTTACTAGTCCTTATGTGAAGTGCCTAAATTGGCATCAACAAACAACAGTTGGGGTCCCTAAAAATAGGCTTACAATTTATTTTCCTAAAAAATAAACACTGTTATAAATTTAGATAAAAAAACAACATTTTTAACAAAGGCACCTTAGTAAACGCTCCTACAGATTGATTAATCATTGTTTGCGCTTCGTTACGGATTGACTACTGTACTGTGTGCTGAGAAACTAACACTGACAGCTCCAAAAGGGATGACAGAGGACAAATTCTCTCAGCTGTGTCACCTTGCCGACCATGAAGCTCTGTCTGAAATTGATATCGATGACACAAATAAAATGTTTATTTTATTGTTCATTGCATGTGTTGCTATTAACAAAAATCATGGCTGGTCTGTGGAGTTGGGGGTTACAGCCTGTGAGTAACTATGAATTACTACCTACAATAATGAAAGTACGCACATACACACACGGTCTTCACTAAAGTCCCAATGTAAAGACAGTATGTTTCACTGTAGCCCTTGGGATGAAATTGTTAGCTTGGTGGCAACATTTTTTTAAATGTTTAGTAAAACGTGGCTTATTTTTTTTACCTCGTTAGTACAACCGGCCCCTTGTGGTAATGACATCTTTAGTCCTGTTTTTTTGTGGTGGAGGGTCGCAACCCGGTATAAATCTCCACATTTTTGTAAAATGACTTTACACTTACTTCAAAGATGCAACGTGTTTCAATAAATTCAAAGCACCCAATAAACTTTGCATCCCGTGCTGAGGGAGGACACAAACGCAAAACGTCATTAAGTGCGGTTGGTATTGCAGGGGAGATGAAGGGAGGATTCAGTTTTGAGTGACTGTTTTGTAAGCATTATGAATGCTTATTCACCACTGCTACACGCCGTTAGAAAATTTACTTTTCCTTTTTTTTTTTAATGCAAAAGTGTGAACGTGAGAATATATATGTACATTTGTTTTAAGTACTCGCCCAGAGGACTACTGAGACACAGACATCAACGAGTCCTCATCAGATTTAATTTGCCTCGGGCGAGCGGGAGTTTCTAACCCTGATCTTGTAAAAGGACAGGGCTTGTTATCTAAACAAAGGTAAGATGTATTACAATGTGATGTTAAAGACTTTTTTTTTTAGCTGTGGTGTAACGTCTTCCCTTAGTTTTAGTTAGACCAAAATAATTGTCAGCATTAGAAAATGATTACCCTTTTCAAGGAGGCTTTTTTTTCATTTTCCTTGTTGTTTTATTTGAGATCAACACTTCATAACCTATGTTCCTGTAAAATGCTGAAAAGCTTTAGCTTTTATAAAGACGGATATTTTCCATTTGTTTTTGTGTTTAAAGGACAATGCATGGCAAATTACATTACAGTTCATCAGTTTTGATGTTTAAAGATCCAGTATGATAGTTTAACCTTGTTGCACAGAATGTATTCTTGTTCAATTATAAACAATTTTACCTCTTTATTAATTTCTTAGCAGACGCCCTTATCCTGGGCGACTTACAGTTGTAAACAAAAAATACACATCAAGAAGGAAAGGAGGAGGTGTGGTCCAGTGGTTAAAGAAACAGGCTTGTAACGAAGAGGTCCTCGGTTCAAATTGCACCTCAGCCACTGACTCATTGTGTGACCCTGAGCAAGTCACTTAACCTCCTTGTGCTCTATCTTTCGGGTGAGACGTAGTTGTAAGTGACTCTGCAGCTGATGCATAGTTCACACACCCTAGTCTCTGTAAGTCGCCTTGGATAAAGGTGTCTGCTAAATAAACAAATAAAAAGAATCACAGTACAAGTATTAATACAATTAAGAGCAAGAGCAGCACGTTTGTGCTGTGTTTTGCCATTCTGTCATTTTCTCATTTCAGATAGACCCACTTCCTTGTTCAACTTGAAATAACAGCTTGTTTTCAAAAGACTGCAAGGATCAACATGTACCTCCTAACCGCAAAAGAAAATAAATAGCCTGTCATTCAAATACTGCCCCCTTATCAATGGAGGAGAAAAACACTTGGGTTAGCGGTTTTCTAAAATGACTAGAAATGATACAGGTTCTTAAGAATCAGGTTTGTTTAAAAAAATAAATAAATAAAAAATTTGAATCATAGTTGAGATTAAAAGGATAAATAAATGGAGGCAAAATAAAATATAAAAGAAAATGTATAGTCTACACACGTGACAGTTTAAAAAAAAATGTTTTAGCCCAAATAATAATAATAATAATAATAATAATAATAATAATAATAATAATAATAATAATAATAATAATAAATATGGGAATGTTGTCATGAGTTTCTTAAGAAAAGTTAAATGTTGTCCTGCTTTATTGCTTGTTGCCATAATATACAAAACAATTTGGATGATATTTTAATAGTTCAAAAGTGAGTTTGAAAATATGTTTTTCAATTTTTATAGTAACATTACCATAACATAAAATCTGAATGAATGAATAAATTACCTAGGCTTTGGCTAGGAACCGGGCACTTCTGACCTCAGCTGACAACCAGTGGTATTGGTATTACTATATATATATATATATATATATATATATATATATATATATATATATATATATATTTATTTCTTAGCAGCAGCCCTTATCCAGGGCGACTTACAATTGTTACAAGATATCATTATTTTTTACATACAATTACCCATTTATACAGTTGGGTTTTTACTGGAGCAATCTAGGTAAAGTACCTTGCTCAAGGGTACAGCAGCAGTGTCCCCTACCACGGATTGAACCCTGAACCCACAACCCTCCGGTCAAGAGTCCAGAGCCCTAACCACTACTTCACACTGCTCCTATATATATATATATATATATATATATATATATATATATATATATATATATATATATATATATATATATATATATACTGCATTAGACAGTTCTGTAAACAAGTAAAACCAATTGTTAGAATCCATTTGGGAGCCACTGTCTAAAATGGATTTTGAAAATTTAATAATAAGAACAAAGCACTCAGTGTGAGGAAAATGGCACTCCAATTTAATTTTAATTTCAGTTAAGCAGCTGCGTCATGTAATTTCAATTCCACCTCAAGATCAGACTAAACCATTTCTAAAAATACACCTTAAAGCAATCATGTAACATGTAATGAATGGATTATTAAACTCATTTTGTCAAATGTCTTTTGAAAACAAATGAGTACTTTATTTAGATGTTCTTTCTTGGAATTATGCATATATTAGAACACATAATTAACAATTTATGAACTTTTGAATTATTCCAACAGTTACAATATTTAGATATTTCTGATGGTTCTTAATATTATTTCTAATGTTCTTTGAATGCATAATTTAGGATAGTATGTCAGAGTTATTCAGTGTGCTCAAAGTGAACCCTCTCACAATATAATTTTTTGTATTTGAAAGATCAATATTCACTGTCCATTACCAAATTTCATGCACTACTACAGAGATATTTAGAATCTAAAATTAATGGTGAGAAGACATTACCTTTAAAAGTTGGCCACAAAGCATGGCTACATCAACAGGCATTCCATTTTCTAAATCAATCACTGGGCCCTCTATGCATCAAAGTCTTAAATTGCTGCACCTTGGAGAGCTTAGATTGCTTAACAACAAGATAAAGAGGTTTACTGAAAATGACTTGTAACCACGTGTGTATGTTTACTGTTGAAACAAAGACACAGGCCTGTATTATATTACAACGATCAACAGTAATAAACATGAGTGATGGAAATTAATATATCTCCTTTAGAGTTGTATTATACGAGTGATACTAGGCAGAGATGAAATATGTTTGGAATATTCTCACGCAGCTTAGAAAGTCGTCACTGTCTCTCCAGTCATTTATGTGACACAGCACGCACATACCACGCACGTTCCACACGTTATAGGAAGGGCGCATCTAAAACCTTGTACAACTTCAAAGGAAGGAGGCAGTGTGGTCCTGTAGGAGGCAGTGTGGTCCAGTGGTTAAAGTCCAGAGCTTGTAATCAGAAGGTCACTGGTTCAAATCCCACCTCTGCCTCTGACTGACTCACTGTGTGACCCTGAGCAAGTCACGTAACCTCCTTGTGCTCCATCCTGCGGTTGAGATGTTAAATCAATGTCCTATTGTAAGTGACTCTGCATATAATGCACAGTTCACAGCTTTGTGATGGTGGTCCACTATGAAAGGCGCTATGTAAAGATATTATTGTTATTATAAGGGTAAATCACCTTTTCACGCTAAAAAGCTGTACAATTGACCAAAAACTTTTCTTTTTTGCATGAAAACATGTCTGGAAGTCGTGCATTATGCTTACAAGACTTCAGCAGTTAAAATCCTGCTTGTGCCATAACCTTGTGCAACTTTCTACTATAACTAAAGGTCGTACCAAGCAATCCTATTGGCTGTGGAGAGAGTGACCACTTTCTAAGCTGCATGGAAACACAGCCACGGTTACCCCTTATTGTGCAATCAGGTTAGACTCTGATTTATTTCTGTCTGTGAAAAGAAAAATTTTAATGATTTAATGATTGCTGTTTAGACCAATAAAGAAATAAACAATCTTCAATATGTTCAATATGACTAGCTTCCTTAGAGATTACAACACGTTTATGTTAGGAAAAGACCACTTGCTATCAATACTAATTAAGCAGGACAGGGCAGCACCTTACACAGCCCAAACTCATTGACTCAGGGTACTTTTCCAAGAGAAGAAATCAGTGTACTGGGCTTTTGTAGTTGAAGTTTTTTTCTGCTTGAAATAAAGGAGTTCCCTGACAAAATGGTCAATACAAAGTCAGCAGTTAAAGAATTATAGCTACTTTAAATAATAATAATAATAATAATAATAATAATAATAATAATAATAATAATAATAATAATAATAATAATAATGCATTTAAAAATCACTGAATTATTTTATTTAAAATGAAAATAATTACATCAGATTAAAAATAAACCATACAAGTCTAACTTTATTAAGTAATTTTGATTATATTGTTATAATGTTATGTTTTATAGGAGGTCAGAATAAATTTTACTGTATCAAAATATTTGTAAATTTTGTTTTACTATTAACCGAGGTAGTACTTGTAACTACAGTGCTAGTAACTACAGTAACTACTGTGTATAGTAGCCAGTGTCCATGGATCATTTTATCTTGTCTTCATAAAACAAACCATTTAATTACAAAACAATGTTGAAAGAATCATGTTGCTTTTTAGCTAGACTATATTTAGATGTGATGTCTGGATCAGCACAACTGTTCCCAGGGTCAAAGATTCTGCTGTTTTCACCGTTACCTTTGGAAACAAAGAAAACAGCGCAGTTTAAAAAAAACAACTGCCTATGTTTTAAAATCGTATCTTAAGCAGGGTAACTTCCTCACTTGTTTCAAGGATAATCTGAAAATCTTATTCAGTTCTGACCAGCTCTCTATTAAAAACATTTGAACTCAATATATTAAACTATAATTAATATCAAAGTCTTAGACACTATTGCAGGGGTACTCAATTATTTCACTGAAGGTCCAGAATTCTTGGGAGAACATTCTCACTCCCATCCCCATACCAACAAACACAGAGCTACACAAATATAGTTTTACACGTGTTGTTGGCTTGAGAGTTCTTCACTGGGTTTAAAAGGAGTTTTTGGGGGAATCAAAACTGTCTCATTTTTACTAGCCTACCTTCTTTACTGACTTGTTACAGAGTTCTTTCCCTGCCATAGAATTGTATAACTACTGTATTCTTATATGTGTCTGTGTTAGCAGAGCCAAACATTGTGTTTCAACATTGCAAAAACAAAGCAAATTGTAGCAAAGAAAACTGAAGCACAAGAAAAAAACTGAACTGAAAAATCACTGCGCTTTCTCTTTTAAGTGAATTAAAAATAAAAACACCTTACAAATAATAAATACAGTAATTTTACATTCACTGCATTAGTAAATCGGCTAATACTCACAGTGAGTGGGAGAAGTGGCAGGTCCTCAAGGGCCTTGAGTTACAGGTGAGCTCAGCAAGAGCAATACAGAGACGCAAAGATTTGCATCAGTCAGAACAGAACGCTGATAGTAATATTAAAAATGTTCGTCTTGGAGAACGAATATCCGCACACATCATGTGATCTGCAGATACTTAAGACAGGAAACCTTTTAACTGCATGTGCTGTAAGCCTGACTTGGATCACAGAACTTGACAATTATAATCACCAATGCAAACAGCATACTCATTGCTAAGCTTTGTACACATAGCACATTTTGGTGGATCGTGGAATGATATGACATCTGTCGTGACCGGGGTTCTGTCCATTGCGCTACCATTTCTTTCGTACACATGAGTAGTACAGTACGGTACCATATTGTGTGAGTCAGGAGTACCAACAGTAACACAAATACACGTTGACTCGTATGTGTTTTAAAAAAATATTATATGTTTTACCGGTAATATTTTTTAATTGACTTGGAAAAGCTACTTAACAAAAACAGGCTTTGTAGCACCGGTACTTGTCATAGTTTTCTTGGTCTTTCTGAAGTGCGATTTTCTGAACTCGTACCATAAGGTATGAAAATGGTATCTTAATTGTGTATTTTCAAAAAAATTACTAATGACATTTGTTTTATTAGCCATAGAGAAGGGATATGTTGACGCTTACAAAAAAGGCCACAGCAGCCAGAGAGATGCTACTAATACTGTTGACGCGTACATTTTGTTTTATTCATAGCTTGCATAGTATCTGCTACTTACTATCACAGTGACACCTACTGTACCCTCGCATACCACACTCTCATAAGAACTATGCTGTCTGAAAAATTCACAGCATTTCCAATGTGAATGCAAGTATAAACCATAGATTGGCATATGACTTGGCAGTCCGGTAAGTCTGTCTATTGAGTACCCTTGCACTATTGATAGCATCTACCACAAATGTACTTAACATTACCAAACTCAGAAGGAATGTAATCTCCCTTGCTCAGTGACACATTTTCTATTAGCCCCCCTCTTTTTCATGAGGTCAGTCTGAATGCATAGTCTAAAGTAACTAGTCTGGGACATTAACGCCACTTGATTTTATAATCTCATTGGTTTTATTCCAAGTAAAAAGGCTTAAGAAATGTGATACTATTGACTGCATATAGTCTCAAAGTCTCAAAATGCTAAATGGCTGATATAATTATAATCTTGTATGTCCAGTCTCTAGAACTATGTGATTAGCCAACGTTCTAAATGTCAGGAGTGAAACGAAAATTCAGCACCTATAAGGTATGGAACTGAAGCTTGATGATTTTAGTTAGACTTGTATCTCTTGTTTCACCTAAAGAAGCAAACAGCCCACATAACAGATTTGTGACCTGCTCATCAGTGGTAAGTAAGGGATAAACAACCGATTCTTTGAGTTGTTTATGCCACTTAAAACATTTATTCCTAATTGATACTTGTTCGATAGAGATTCAATTGATTGTTAACTTGGTAACTGGATTTGGTTTTTGTTCTTTTGTCGTGGGAATGTTGTCATGAGTTTCTCAGAGTTTGAGTTTGAAATCCCACTTATACAGGCAAAAGTGTCTGTTGTAAGTGAAAATAGTAGCGAGGACTATGTTTTAGATGTAGATTGTAGAACATGAAAGTGACATTAGAAAATGAAATGCAAAAAACAACGGAATGTGAACCGGGAACGGAGAGTAAAGTTATTGATCATTTTGCCAAACTTCAAACAGATGAAGACCTAAATATCATTGCCAGCGATTGTTTTTTTTGAGAAGTACTCAGGCAGTATCTAAGTTGGCTATAAGCTTATTTGAACAATTGTTAAAACGAAAAAAAATGCAAAAGCTCAGTTTAAATCTAACGTCTGTGTAATTGATGGAGATGTACTAAGTGATGATGAAATTGCTGTTCTTGAACCTGCCCAGAAGATCTGTGAAATAAAAATTAGAGGGGGGAATTAATTTGTAATTATAAAAACCTTTTTTTTTTTTTTTACATTATGTTAATGTATAATTGTATTACTTTTTTGCAAGCAATATTAAATGCTAAACTGAAATCGCAATAAAATGGTATTCACTCTTCTGTTGAATTGTGCCAATTCTGGTTTCGTTGACGAAATCAGTTTTCTGTAGATTCGTAGCACACGTTGTGGATTCAATGAATTAATTCACAGATCAATCGTGGAGCAATTGATTCACCCAGAAACCTGTCAAGCCTTTCCTATGGATGAATTGACAAATTAATTTATGAATTGCTGCACAAATTGACAAATTACTTTATGAATTGGCGAATTAACACTAGAACGACCAAGGCGGTCATTTTGACTGTTTTTGGAATTTAAATTTAAATTGCGGTGCGTGTGTTTAAGATACGGAGCTGTGCTTTCCTGGCTTTTCCTAAATATACAGTATGTACTAATTCCCCTGATAAAGAAAGAATAGTGTATTGACTGATACATATTATAACAATGAAATGTTGTTATTATTTGTGTTTATCATTATTTCAGCCTGCATTCCTCAAGTGAATGGTCTATTGAAATTTCTGTTGTTTCAATGAGCCTCTGATAGCCCATCAATCAGCCTTTACAGCTCATGGCGCCAGGCTGTCTGTCTGCACTGGTTACTATAAGTCATACATTTTTCTAAGAAATGTATTGTTGCCCCAACACACACTGCAAATGGATTGCAGAAGAAGCAGGACAGAAAAGAGTGTTTGGAATGACTGCAAATTTTACCAAACAAAATTCTGATGCAACAAAAACGGACAATGCGGTAAGTGCACTGCATATTTTGAAAAGCTCAGTATCTGTGTGATTTGTGCCAGCACTTCGACTTTGTAAACAATTGTAAATGAAGCCCAAAATGTGATACTTATTTACATTGTTTCAGTTGTACAGTTTTGTATGTACATGATATACCTGTAAATACACAAATTTATTTTCAAATATTTGTTTATTTCATTGTTTTTCTAGGTATGCCTATAAACGTGGTCGTTCTAGTGTTAATTTCTGAATTGATAAATTAATTTCTGAAATTGACGAATTGACAAATTAATTGATGAATAGTTTGGGCACAAATGGCGCTCCATAATACAGTAGCTGCCCCACACTCCTCTTCAAAGCCACACATACACTTTTAGTTAGAAGATTCATACAGGTCAATTCAATGGTCCTTTATTTTTGAGCTTAATATAAGCATTTGAATACGTGACGGTTATTCCGCTCTTACCTGCAAGTACACAAAGCGTTTCAATGCTACATGGTTTGTTAAAGGTTTTTACAATACAGATTGTGTGTCCGATCTAACGTCTGTAATCACGCTTCAGTGGTTGTCACAAGCCCTCTAGTTTTTACTGATATCATCCCATTGTGTCCTAGACATATGACATCACACTACTGGCATTATGGCTTCAAGGTAACAATGCACATGTGCAAAGGCTCTGAAGTGCCAGTACTTCACAGAAAAGTCTAATTATGTAAATAAGTGTTATCACATGTGTTATCAATTGTGTTTCAACAGTATGAATATAGTTGTCACATGGAATAATTAATGTATATCATTAAAAATATAAATCAATTACATTTTGTATTATGTTTGATGATATATATTTTTTACTTTAACTATGTATTTAATGTATTATGCATTAAAAAAAAAAATTATACTATGTACAATGATGCCATAAGGAGTTAAAATCCAGTTTTTGAAAGGGTATCCACTGTCTCCTGAAAAATAGTGACAGTATAATTATTGTAGTGGCATTTTTTTACACTACCCTGTTCAGTGCAAATAACACATAATATTATAATTACTTACCAAGCAGACATCCAGTATTTGCTGGTAAGGACTCCATGTATGTCATTAAGGTACTCTGCTGCAGAGTATAGGAGTCATGGGCAGCACCCCCAAAATGCCCATCAGTTATCAGCATCTCATGATCACATATGGCCTGTACATTCAGGCTATGATGATGTTTCCAGTTGCGAAAGTCGATTTCATTATCTTTGCATGCTAGCATAGACACGTGGGTACAGTCTATAAAGCCAATTATGTTAGTCATAGCATAATTCAAATACACAGCTGATTTAATTGTTTGTTTCTCTTGGTGATTGTGTGGGAAGTGAATACATTTATTTATGTTTCCCATCATCCCAAGTAGGAAACCATGCACAAAACGGCTTGCCGAGGATTGAAAGACTCCTGTAGAATCCCCACAAACGCGTGTGAAAGAACCAGAAGTTAGAAACCGTAACACTGTCATCACTCGAGCTTCCAAAGATCTCTACAGAGAGTGTGGGCTCCAGAAAAGGCTTAAGCAAAGTGCATCTCTCCATAATGAGTGCCTTGATAATCTGAAGTGCTCAATGCACTGGCGTTCTGTGAACTCATCCAGTGATCAAACTGGTCTAATCATAGAGCCTGGCAGCTTGTATTCTTCATTTATGCTGGACAAGTTGGGCAGCTAAATGTAGTGCCCACAGACATATGTCCAAGTGCAGGGTCGATAGTGATTAGGAAGACAACCAAATGCAAACAGACACAAAAATTGACAAACACACTAATGCCAGAGTGTTTGCTTGTAATGGATACACCAATAAACAATATTTCCATCAATGTATCATAGATTGACAATTTCCTAAGGAAACACTGTAATTGTCATTAAATGCTAACTGTCTTAATTGTTGCCATCGATTGCAATACATTTGAGGAGGTTTAATATTGTATCACTATGAACACACACACACACACACACACAATAAGAATATTATGTAGACAGTTTTTAAAATGCTTGCAAACAGGGATAATGTGTTAATGTTTATTTTTTGGTAAGACAAGTATTGCTCCTGGTTTTGCTGCATATACAGCATACGGGACCTTTAAGCCATGTTAACGTGCTTAAGAAATCTCGGTTAATATGCCACACACCTACTCAAACTCAATTACAAGCAGCACTGAATAGCTCATAGCGTAGGAAAAGGGAGTGCTTCATTGAAAAATCTGCAGACACGCCCCCAGACATAAACTAAGTCATGCAACGCTGGGTGATGCGGAAGCAGTACGATTGCCGTCTGATAATCAGAAACAACAATATGAACTGGCAAAAAATTAACCACTGAAACACTATTAGCCATTGTAGCATTTCTTAATACATTAAAATGTGCTCACTGTTGCAGAATTCAAGCATTGAATTGACCTGATAGAATTAAATCAATCAAAAGATCAAAGGGTGATGTCACAGAAATGTTTTAATCTGAAATACAATACTGAGTATCTTCTTCCTAAAACACTACACTTGAATTTATTTTAAAAAAGCAGTGAATTTAGTAAAAAAAAGCAGTGACGATGCATGCATGTTTGGAATTTAAACCCAATCAATAAATAAACCTTGAAAAGAATCCCCAGGGGCATAGGTAAGGGCTGGTTAGAATACAGCTCTGTACCAACTGTATACACTAACTAGACGCTAACTCAAAGCATGTGAGTTTATAAGATATTAGCAGTTGAAGTAACAGAGGCAGAGGGTTTACAAAAAAAAAAAGCTCTCTTCCCTGGGATGCTTTATAAATAGCTATTTAGAATGACAGCATTATACTCTAACAAGTATTGGATACGCACTGGGGTGTTAGCTTAAGATTTGTTGTTTTTATTCCCATCAATATGAAGAAAATGCAATTAACAAATTAGATAACTGGTTTGAATTTCGGAAAAAAACGGATAAGAATAAGCATCATCTGTTAACATAGTAAGCTTATCTTTTTGCCTATAGGCAACACCTTTCACACTTAATAAGGAGCTTTCCTCAAAGTCAGATGTTACTATTAAAAGATTCAAAGCACATTAGAAAGGAAATACAAAGTTAAAATATTAACCAGAAGCAACATACATTTACATGACAACAAAATCAAGAAACGTTTCCAGACTGGCCTTGTTATTATTATTATTATTATTACAATTATTTCGAGGCCTTGTGACCTTTAAATAATTGTTTCTCCACCTGGAAGTGGAGATCACCTCATCGTACCTCTTTACTTCGCAGTGATTGGTCTGGTTGTAGCACACAGCACGTTGACTTCCACATTCTTCATCATAACAGAAAGTCATCAAGCAATTATTCAATTCCTGTACCCCTAGTCTGTTGATACTCAAGCTGACAAAATGAAATGACATTTCAGGGTAATATGAGGAGGGCACATTTGAGAAATGACATTTAACAGCTGCTGGAGTCTTTCTTTTTTTCTCTCTCTCTCTCTCTCTCTCTCTCTCTCTCTCTCTCTCTCTCTCTCTCTCTCTCTCTCTCTCTCTCTCTCTTTGAACTGGAACTTTTGAAACTGGAATGAGAAATGTTGGATCACGTATGTTTTTTTGCACCAGGGTATTTTGTTTGTTTTGTTTGGCTTTATTTAGTTTTTATATTGTATTCTAATTTTATAAAATAAAGGGATTTAAAAAGTCACAAAAAAGTCTCTCTCTCTCTTTAATTTTATCTACAGCTGGATGGATTATGGCATTGGTACAGTATTAAAGCTGAATACATATATTCATGTATTAAGGAAATGTATGCCCTGGTGTTCTTTCTTAGTAGACTGCTTCTTGCATTTTAATAATTTGTATTTTTATCTTTTCAGTTTCTAACAGAAATGAATTCAGATGAAAGTAGGGTGTGCAGAATTTAGATAAAATACAATTTTATTTAATTACAAACTTTTGATTTGCTTGAGAGGTCAGGGTTTTAGTGACAAAAAAAAAACACTGTACAGTATATACATTAAAAGTCACACAGCTAAAAAAAAATACAAAAGTAACCTCATATCTCTTGTGATGTCTGAATGTTTGGTATCTATTTACAGGGCACTACAATCATGATGTCAACTTTGCTTGATTTCTGAGGACATTGAAGGGCAAGTCGTTAAGTGAGGTTGGAATCTCAAGTGGTTTAGAGATGTTGAAAATGTGGTGGTGATAAATGAACAGAAGTTAAAGGGAGCCCACAGTTACTTATCATGTTATGTGATCTTTATTGTTTACTGTTTTTTAAAAGTCTGACAATCAATGGGAATTACAAAGGGTTACAAACCATTTTTACAAAGGGTTACAAAAAAAAAAGCATAATGTAGACAGGATCAATACCAAGTAGTTTTGTCAATTACATGGTTGACAGGAAAATTCAATATATTCCAGCTGTGAGACTCAAAGATTTTAAGGTCTCAAAAGATTAAGGAAGGGTTCTCAGGGGATTATCTAGCTGTCTCTTGTTAACCTCTAAGATTTGACACTAACCAGGTTAATGTACAAGTATTGTACATCCAGTCACGTTGAAGGGCAGACATGTTGCTCATAATAATCATATTTGATTTTGCTGTCCAAGGTTACAATTAGATGACATTCTGTCCCATGGTTTTTAAAGCAGCTATTACACACACAAATTGTATAGTTGCGTTTAGATTTAAATACAATACAATGGTGTATATTTTATCAATATACAACTATAATTAACAACTAAAAAGAAAAAGCTCATAAATAAAATATATACTTGCTTGTTATCTTTACCATTCAGTTGTATGGCTTTTTTATTAAATGAAACATGAGACTGACATTATAATGTTCATTCCCTTTCAAGTACGAAATGTATCCATTACATAATGGGTTAACTTTGTTTATCTGAAAATTCTGAGACTTCTGAGTGACTGGCAACGTCATTGTGCCAGTCTCCGTCCCTCCTGAGAGACACTAGGCTCTGTGATGATATTTGAACAGCGCCATTTTCTTTTCAGCCTGATTCGAGCAGGCTGCAGAGAGATTCATCATTTCAAATGGTTTCATCGAAAGCTAAGTTCTTCTCGAAGGTTTTGAGTGTGTTTTGTGAGTCTGAACACAGCCTTGTGGCACGCCGGGAGCCTGTGGCTTGGCTGCACCTCCCCCACGCAGATCACTCTCTGCGTCACGGTTCACTTCGGCTGGAGGTCCATCTCGGAGGAGATTTTTCAAGCTGTCTGGGCTGAGATAGTCTTGTATTAGTGCTAACTAATCTGGGCTCAGGCTAGTGTGTGCACTTGTGTATTGTGTATAGTATATATATATATTATTTTGTAGAGTGTTAGTTACTGGATTATTTGTATAGTGGTAGGATCTGCCTGTGTGTCGCTTTCTCTGATGTTTTTCTTTTCCAGGTGCACTACGTGAGTTGCTGATTTTTTTCAGCTAGCAGCATTTTCTGGAACCAGATTGTGTTTGCTGACTCACGCTCCTGTACGAACACTCTGGTGCTCAGCTGGCCGGCTACACCGACTGATCCGTTGGCAGAAGCCTTCCGATCAGAGAGCTGGTCTCTGTGCTCATGCCGCAGCGGTGGGCAGCTTCACCACGATGTGAAGGCTTTTTAGCTAAGACTATCAAGCGGGCACACACAGGCTCTGCTGCGGTACTCCTGTTGTTGTCAGTGGTCTGTGCGGTTGCTTTTAGCCCCGCCTGCTACCACCGCGGTTTCCGGCCTGAGCGCCACTTGTACCCCCGGCTTGTACCGCACCAGCAACGTGCATTGTTCATCGGTACCGCCCGTGCCCATACATTACACTGGTACCGAGACGGGCACCGCACCGGTCCATGCATCACCCTGTGCACAGCACTTAGTAGCGGAAGATCCAGGTCCAGTGCATTGCACTGTGTCCTGTGACAGTACCATGTTGTCATTGCAGCTGTACCATCAGCCTGTACTGATAGCTGTAGGTACCCTATAAAAATTTTTTAAAAATGGTAACCAAGGTTCCAGCGGACCGAGGTTGAGTCTCAACTGTTGCGCTGTTTTGATTATTTTTTCTTTAGACCTGTAACATACTGTACAGCAGTGTTGCTGCTTGTGTTGTTGAGACAACAGGACTGTCTACCACGGCAGCCGTTACAGTAAGTACTGTATACAGGAGCTGCAGCTCCTGCCCTGTTACACAGCGGCATTGCTCCTTGAGCAGATGTGTCCAGCCTCAGCTGTGATGTGGTCTAGAATGGCAGGAAGGGTGTAGGGCAGGTGTAACCCCCATTGCACGCTAATGTACCTACGGTGCTGCAGGCACCAAACCAGTACCAAACGGCACTGCTTTCTTACTGTACATTGCTCACTATTTGCATTATGCCTGGGTTTTATCCCTGTGACACATGCAAAGCCAGCCTGCCTGTCTAGTACCAAGCAGGCCTTGTTGATAGTCCAGTTACTGTTTTAACAAGCTGAGGCAGCAGCTGTACATTCTTACTGTACATTACTTGCTATTTGCATAATGCCTGGGGTCATCCCTGTGACACATGCCTGCGGACAAGCAGATGTCCTGCCTGAGGCAGCAGCACACAGAGGAGGCACTGGTAAACCGCATTTCTGCGAGTTTTGTGTGCATTCTGCAAGCGTACATTGGGGAAACTTTTCTCCTGCAGCCTGGGAATAGAGAAGCTCTGGGCAGCAGTTCCCCACAGGCACGCGTGCCTGGTGAGGACAGTTTTTCTGTGTTCAGGCACTGAACACAGGGGGCGGCGCACAATTGGCCGAGTTGTCCTCCGATGCTGTAGCTCTGGGCTGGCTGCATGGAGGGCCTGCAGAGTGAAAAGAAGTGGTCGGCTGACGGCACACGTTTTGGAGGCGGGGGTATTAGCGGTGAGCTAAGCCTCAATACAATTGGCCATTTCAAATTTGGAGAAAAACGGGGTAGTGCACCACAGACATCCGGGTGTTTACTACACTTCAGACCGGCTACTCCCTGCAGTTCAAGCACGCTCCCGCTCCCTTTTGGGGCATGACTGCATCAGTCGCGGACCCACAGGATGCCGCTGTGGTATCTCAGGAGATAGCAGTTCTGCTGCAAGAACGGGCTATTCATATGGTACACCCCCTCCAGTTGGAGGACGGGTTCTACTCCATGCTCAAGCGGGATGGTGGCCTCAGACCAATCCTCGACCTAAGGCAGGTCAACCTGTTCTGAGCTGAGGGAGGTTAAAAATGTTGATGATGCAACAGCTGTTACAGTCATTCAGGCCAAGCGATTGGTTCACCACGGTGGACCTCAAAGATGCTGTATCCCTATAAAAACTGGCGCACTTAAGTACTTGGGGTTCACCTTTCAGGAAACAGCGTACAAGTTCAGGATCTTGCCGTTTGGCCTCTCTCTAGCTCCCCATGCCTTTTCGAAGCACATGGAAACTATACTGGCCCATTGAAACTCAAAGGTATCAGAGTACTCTATTTGGATGACTGGTTCTTTGTGCCCAGTCTCCAGCTCAGGCAGATGCTCATACGTAACTGTTCACTGGCCACCTTATGGTTGGGGCTTACGATGAATCATACAAGAGCCAGTTCACACTCAGACAGCCTCCTATCTAGGAGTGTGCTTGGACTCTGGGTCCTTGCTGTCCACTCTGTTGGACAGCAGAGTGCAGAGAATAGCCGCCTGTTTAGAGCTACCTCAACAGAGTGCCCATGGTATGATGTTGCAGAACTTCTGGACTTGAGGGCAGCAGCTTCTCAGACCCTACCTTTGGATCTGCTGTTCAAGAACCCTGTGCAAGCCTGGTTCAATAGCAGGGCTTTTTCAGCTTGCATTGCCCATTGCACTGCCCATTCACAGTGTTCATCACTGTCTAAAAGCACTCTCTTGGTGCAAACAGCCTGCCCATCTGCGCCTTTGCATAGCATTGGGCAGCGTCACCAAAGGGGAGGCCTTCACCATGGATGCATACAGCCTGGGCTGGGGCGCTGTGTAGAATGGCACCCCACATAATGGCTTGGAACTGCAGGCAGTTTTAAATAGCTTTTTTTTTTTTTACAGGAGGGAGACACGTGCGTGTCTGGATGGACAACACTACTGTGGTGGCGTATATAACCCACCAGGGCGCACAATTACCTCCACTGCCTGCAAGCAGTGGGGTGATAAACTGGGCGACGGACCTCATCTCAAGGGGAGCTCCCAATACCACAGAATGGAGGCTTCACCCGGAGGAGGTGAGCCTCATTTTGCATTGTCCCCGCTAATTCTTCATAACAGGAGCTGGGGACCCACTAGCGATACATGGTTGGCACACCTGTGGCTGAGGCAGCTGTTGTATGCCTTCCCACTGCTCGCCATGCTCCAGCTGTGTCTGAAGAAAATCAGACAGGACCGTGCCAGGCTGCTACTAGTAGCTCCTTACTGGCCCAGGCCCCTGTGGCTCTGGGTCAGGCCCCTGAACGGCAACATTGAGCCATCTGGGGTTTTCCAAAAGGGTTATTGACACCCTGCAGTATGCCAGAGCATCGTCCACGTGTTCTAAGTATGGGTACAAGTGGGGCATTTTTCAGACATGGTGCTTGCCTAAGGGCTTGACCCCACGATCTGTCCCATGAGAGCAATCTTTGCAGGACCTGTTTGAGGGGAAATCCCCCTCTACATTAAAGGTCTATTTGACAGCTATTTCAGCTTGCCATGTTAAAATTTACTTGCTCCCCAGGAGCTCACTTCCTGGCGGAGTAATTTTTGAAAGAGGCACGGAGGCTGCGCCCTCCCCTTAAGGACAATATTCCTCAGTGGCGGCTGAACATAGTGCTTAAGGCACTCATGAAGCCACCCTTTGAGCCCCTGCTTTCAGCTGAGCTGAAGCATTTTTGCTTGCCATCACCTCACCAAGTGCATGAGCGAGTTGCAAGTCTTTTTCTGTGGTGGAAGCTTGTCTTTTTCGTGGAGTCTAGGACCAAGAACAAAAAGATGGAGGCAATCTGAACAGCTGTTCATCTGCTATGGAGCTAAGGCCCACGGTAAAGCCCTGTCTAAGCAGAGGCTGTCCGGTTGGATTGCAGAGACGATCAATATTGCTTATAAACAAGCCAGCTTACCCCCTCCTGTAAAGGTCACTGGTCACTCCACAAGAGGTATGTCTACCTCTTGGGCATTGTTCCAGGGAGCATCTGTCACAGACATTTAATAGTCGGGATAATAGTCCTGAAAAGTTTAACACATTCCAATTGACAGGCTGCCGAAGTGGCAGGCACAAGATCGACTGTGTGAGTGAATACAGTTTGATGTTTTTAAGGCAAATTGTTGATTGGATGATCCACCAGAAGAAACAGATATGGACCAATTGCGTCTTTTTACTCCAACAGCTGCAGATGTATTTTTTATTGTGATTATAAAACATCTCTTGAAAGTAAAAATTAAAAAAAAAGATTGATCTGAATAATAGCTGCTGCATGCTGTAGAAATGGAAGGGTCTCACAACTAAAAAAAAATGTTTAACAGAACCAAAATAAATGTATCTACATCAGAAGACCCAAAGAGAGTTTATTTACAATATGTTCAATAATACTACTGGGAACAAGCAATAAACAAGCCAATACACATAGTGCCTCCCTCCAGCCACCTCAGATCCTTGACAGTGCACCAGATGGTGTGTTCGAAGTGTAAAGACAGGTTAAGGATTGTCCCATGTTGTTAATTATATCCATCTACAGTATAGTACTAGACCACAGCAAGCTTATATAAACTTACCAAAGAATCCTAACTGCAATAATTGGAATCTTATTTGTGGTAATGGGTTTTGCACAGTAAGCTCCTAAAGGTTATTCTGTCATCAACAAAGCCTCTAACTATTTACCATTCTACAGTCCCTTAGAAGTACTTTGAGATGTAAATCCGCACTTGCTTTAAAAACAATTCTGGCAAAAAACAGTGCCTGTTGAGAACACAAAACAGTTTTTGCCTAGATTTAATTCAAGGTTAAATGCTTAAAAAAAAATAAAGCCTAATAGTAAACAGTGAAACATAAGAACATAAGAAAGTTTACAAACGAGAGGAGGCCATTCAGCCCATCTTGCTTGCTTGGTTGTTAGTAGCTTATTGATCCCAGAATCTCATCAAGCAGCTTCTTGAAGGATCCCAGGGTGTCAGCTTCAACAACATTACTGGGGAGTTGGTTCCAGACCCTCACAATTCTCTGTGTAAAAAAGTGCCTCCTATCTTCTGTTCTGAATGCCCCTTTATCTAATCTCCATTTGTGACCCCTGGTCCTTGTTTCTTTTTTCAAGTCAAGAAAGTCCCCTGGGTTGACATTGTCTATACCTTTTAGGATTTTGAATGCTTGAATCAGATCACCGCGTAGTCTTCTTTGTCCAAGACTGAATAGATTCAATTCTTTTAGCCTGTCTGCATACGACATGCCTTTTAAAGCCGGGATAATTCTGGTTGCTCTTCTTTGCACTCTTTCTAGAGCAGCAATATGCTTTTTGTAACGAGATGACCAGAACTGAACACAATATTCTAGGTGAGGTCTTACTAATGCATTGTAGTTTTAACATTACTTCCCTTGATTTAAATTCAACACTTCTCACAATATATCCGAGCATCTTGTTGGCCTTTTTTATAGCTTCCCCACATTGTCTAGATGAAGACATTTCTGAGTCAACATATCTAAGGCAAAAACATGTCAACTCCTTTGGACAAACTACTACAGTATGTGATCTCCTAAAAAATATATTCAGAATTCTATAACTAATAGCAAACAAATAAAAAATTGATTATATACAGAAATATTGAAGAACACATTTCATTTTCATATCTTTTAATTTGTGAGAGTTACATTTTATTTCCAACGTTAAGAAATTCTATCTATGAACAACATACCCCAAAAGAGCAATAAAACACAATATTAAAGCATTTTAAGCTTTTGCTTTGGTGCTTTAGTTCAGTATTTCTAAAACTAGGGGTATGTGACCTCACCTTGTCAAACTCTGATCTGCAAGCTCAACAGCTTTCGTTTTAAGTTGTAGGACTTCTTCGCCATCCTGATCAAGCTGTATCCATAGAAATAAGCTTCAATATACGCCTCCCTCAGATACCATAAAAAAATGCAATAAAAATGGCCTTTCAAAACCACGTACTTCTAATTAATGCCGTCCTTGAATAAGCACCGCCCTTGAATAACTGCTGCAGCTGTTTTTAACAATTTAAAATAAACGCTGCAGCATTAATTCTAAGTAATACAGTATGTATTTTGATTGAATTAACACAATGTTTTGATGATTATACAGGATTACTGGCAATAATTTACTGACAACTTCTTAGCATTTCCTCGGAATTAAATCAAATCGCATTAATTTACAAAATAACATTTCAATCCACCCCAGTATATGTCAGCCATTGTGAAGAATGTGGACTACTGATTGGGATGGATTTACTTGACCAACTTAATTTAAATAATGATTTGAAAGAATACGCTGTCTGCACAAGTGAGGAGAGTAAGACCTGAACAAGAAGTGTCAAATCACAGAATATCATCGGCCGTACATGAGATGGACGTCAGTGAGAAGACATGGAGAACTGAGGGAGGTGACAGACTGTGGAACACAGCTGCAATTTATGCAGTTTAAGGTTTTAAACTATCAAATCAGATCAAATATAAATACAAGCTTGTCCTCCTCCTACCAGTAAGAATGCTGTAGGATCATTCATATTTGGCTCATAGTGGGAGAAAGAAACCAAACTACCTTTTGGATGTGAGAGGTTAACATGTCTTGCTGAAAACATAGAATGCACTGCAAAGAGGACTAAAACTATTGTAAATAAGGACACACGTTGTTGGTGTAAAATGATATAGGATTGCAGTGCACCCAAGCTTTAATATTGACATTACAGCTTATTTGGCACAGTATTTCTCAATAAGCATCTACATTTATTGTTATTGCAAAGCAAAAGAGGGCTGTTTCAAGTCAGGAACATCACATTAATCAGAAGCATGATATAAAGCCATGCCAATTTTTTGTTCCTTCTAAGGTATATTATTTGAAGATTTCTAGAGCATATTACAAAGAATGTTTTACCTTGCTAAACTATATTACTTTTTAGGTGCTTAGAGCTAAACTTAATTAAAACAAAATAAAATATGTGAAGTAATTAAGTATTTTTTTTAATGTACTGGCACATCAAAACATCTGTTTAATGGCTAGTTGCTTCAACTTGATTCCAGCACAACAACTTCTGTAGGTTTATTTTTCACACTACAAACTAAATTTAATTTTAAATGAAGCTTCAATGATGAAAATAAGACTTTGTCTGGCAATTGTTACTCAGAATTTCAGAAAGCAGTATTATCTAGGTGCTGCAAAAAACACTCTGCTGAATGCCAGACTGGGCATTTTTCAGTGCATTTCACCAATCAGTTATTTAGTAACTAGGAAATGAGTGCTTTCAGTTATTATATGGATCTGCATATAAATAATGCGCTTATAATATGGCTCAAGTTTCAATGTTTCACAGACACTTCATAATAATATGTTGCATACAAAAACAAAACCTGAATACTGCAATTTTATGTTTGCAAAAATGTTTAATATTGGTTATTTAAAACAACACGCTATAACACTTCTCTGATCACATAACAGTGGATTTGTCCTGTATGCTTTTATTTTCAGTTTCTACATTTAGTTACTAATTATCTACTAATATAATCCACAATGTCAAGAACAAATGTTTAATTTCAGAATAAAATATTAATATTAACAATGAATTAAAGTGAACCAGCGTATGTGGACCTTTAATTATATATATATATATATATATATATATATATATATATATATATATATATATATATATATATATATATATATATATATATATTTATTTTAAGTTAAGTGTAATTCACACATCAAAATGATTTAGGTTATAGATAAGAAACAAAAGTTACAGAAAAGCTTTTGCCTTACCGTCACTATATGATTCAAGTAGACCAAACTGTTCCAAAGCCTTTACAAATAGTACAATCACCACCAGGACTGCTATCATCTCAAGCCCCTCCAAGTTCATGGTGATTTAGGTCATGATCTCACCACAGCCACTGAAAAAAGCGCTCTTTGCAGAGTCGTTGTAAAGTCATTAAGGAAAGCAACATCTCAGACAGAGAGACAGTGAACACATCCTGACTATACCAGCACAGGCCAGGAGTGGCAGGCAGATAAACTTGGGACTCAGGATTATCCACTTGCTTGTTATCTCTCCTACACAGAAAGACATCCGTGCATGAAAGAACACACAATTCACCCAAGGACCCAGGAGGTCCCCAAGTAAGCATCCCAAGGAAAGGTGCCGTGTCAGGAGTGATAGCCAACCATCTGAGAATATGCTTCTCCTTATACTCTACTTGTGCTGTTCCGAGTGGTATTGTTGTGGATAATCTGTTCCCTAGGCAACAGGACCTCTAACAACTGTATTGATTCATACAGGATGCTGAGATACCCAAGGAATACATAGAAAATAAATAAATAAGTAAAGTTTTATTGTCAGGTCCAATTAAATGTTACAAGAAAATCAACTTTGTTATTTGGCATTTGAGTTTTAATGCATCAAAATAAAACTGAAAGAAGAAAACATGGAGAAAGAAGGAAAAGAGAGCGAGAGAGTCATGCTTTTGAATCACAATAGATTGTGAGGTTATGGGAGTGTAGTGAGCCTGAGTTGGTCAAGGTTGCCATGCCTTAAATAATTTTACCCTGGACCCTCTTAGAGTATATTTCAGTTTTTCCAGTTTTAGAAAATATAGACGATCCCTAACCCAGTATACGTGAGAGGGCGGGGCAGCTTGCTGATAAACCATTAAAATCAGGCGTCTTGCCAACAAGGTGGCGAAGGCCAGAGTGTCCGATTGTAACTTTAAGAGAGTGTCACTGGGCACAACTCCAAAGAGAGCTGTTAGTGGTGAAGGATCGATGGGTACTTCCAGAAGAGTCTGTAGAGAGTGTACGATTTTGAATTTAATTAGCCCATGTCGGATGCAAATTGATGAGGAATGTATTCTACCAAGAATGGATTCCCATGGGAGCTCAAGTCCTATATCCTGCTCCCATGTGTTTTTTTATTGATGATAGGGATAGTCACGGATTTGACGGTAACCCCTGCACACCCGGAAATGATTCAAGGGTCGAAGACGGGACTCCTGGAGAAATGTGATAACCATGTTAAGCATGTTAAGGTGGGACATTACCCTGTTGTGCTCCACAGGATGGTGAAGCCCTTTGGCGTTCCAACTAATGAAATTAATAGGGGAACAATTGGTGTTAAAGTGGCAGTCATAGGTTAGAAGGGACAGAAAAATTGTGCTTTGTAATTATCAGTGGTGTTACATTAACTAACCCCCCAAATAGGACGCTTTCCTCAGACTGACTCCACATTATAGTAATTATTATTTGTTTAATTAGCAGACGCCTTTATCCAAGGCGACTTACAGAGACTAGGGTGTGTGAACTATGCATCAGCTGCAGAGTCACTTACAATTACGTCTCACCTGAAAGACGGAGCACAAGGAGGTTAAGTGACTTGCTCAGGGTCACACAATGAGTCAGTGGCTGAGGTGGGATTTGAACCGGGGACCTCCTTGTTACAAGCCCTTTTCTTTAACCACTGGACCACACAGCCTCCTGATATACTAAAACAGTAGTTTCTTTGTGTGCAGACAATAGCAAGTTAAAGTGTTTACGAGGCACACTAGATGTACCGTACGTTAATCAGGCATCTCATAACAAAAACAACTGAAGACACCACAAGAAAAAAAAACTCTCTTTTTCAACAGCAAGAAACTCTAAAACTCTAAAAAAATATCTTACCTTTGTTAAGACAGAAGCACTGTCCTTACAGGACTGACAAAATATACTGTTGCTTTGAAAGATTAGAACTACATCTTACCTCTTGTCTATACAAAGACAAATAAATAGTTATATTATAAGACAGGGACCTAGTAATACTATAACCCACACAGTCCCCCAAAAACACAAAAATCAACTGAAATGCCAACAACAAAAACACCTTTAAAAAAGTACATGCAGCTTGTTGTAAAAGCACAGCTCAAAGACTACTATGACCCACCCATCTTATTGGTTCACTATCTCTAGGCTTGAGATTGACAGTCGCCTCTGCCCTACTGGAGCCAGGAGGTGATTTAATGATTTTTCTTCTCCGAATAACCAGTAATAGCACAATTAATTGTTCTCAGAAAAATGGCCATACTTGTTATGAATATTCATTTGTACTCGTTGCTCGGCACAAGCTTAGTGCTACCCTGTTATAACGTGACCCGTTAGTGCGGAATCGATTATAACACGGTAAGGTCGTTGCTCCCATTTCCCCCATAATGCAATCTGACTCACAAACATTGGGATTTACTGTTGTTTTACATTACCATATTTAAATCCATTTAAGTTGAAACTGGGACATATAGTACTTATAAAAGCGCCCATTCTTGCACTGTATTTTTTTTTTCTAAAAATAAAAACAAACTGTCCGTTAATGTTACAAAACAAATATGAAACAATACAAGTGTTATTTATTTACAATTTACAACATTTATTATAAAAATATACAATTTAAATAAGAGTGGTGTGTCACTAGATCCTTTTGCACGGAAGGCCTCGGTTGCAAGGGTGTGCGGTTCTTTGATGGACCCAGATTCAGTTAAAATGTGTTCGCCCACTGACGATGGGAATGAGAATGTAGAGATGGGAGCCCAGCTAACAAGATTTAAACTGACTCACTGTGAGCAGAAACTGACCCAAGACTGTCACAGCTACTGGAAGCAGGCTGATCTTTGGGAAACAAATTGAACATTTGTGAAACTGCAACAAATATTGTAATGGCTGTAATGTGTTTTAAAGAATTTTAAAGCAGTAGAAAATATTATTAGCAGATCTGTGTAAGGCTTGTGTTGAGAAGTTCATTGCATTGGTCAGACTGGCCTGCTGAGTTCCAAACCTCCCTTATCAGGCAATAGCATCTTTTTTAATTAGACTCAGAGTCTCAAAACATTCTGATCCAGCGAGAGCAGAATGGTAGAATCTATGGAGCACAGTTAATATGCTAGAAGCAATCTAACTAGGTTTGATTATAGTAAGAAAAAACAAAAGGTATTTAAATAAATAAAAAACCTAATAACATTAAGTAAATGTATGAGCAGTCCTAAGTTTTAATATTCAAGGTTGTATTTGCTGCTAATTAAAAATTAACCTCTTGCCTTCTGTGTATATCAATGAATTAAAATAGAATTGCAGTTTATAAGAGATTGCTATATTGACATATCTGAATTAGAACTACATGTTATAAAATCATTTAAAGTATAAACTGTAACTAACAGTAAACTTACTAAAGGAATACAACTAATGTTGTAACCTCGTTCTCACCTGCTTGTGGTACAGGCAGTGTTGAAGATGATTCATTGGTGTTGGCCGATGAAGCGGGGATTTTTTCTGATGGTCAGCAATTTAACTGCCAAGGTCCTCTCTAATGAGCGATCTCGTTAATATTAACGAATGGAAAATACCTTTCGGATAACAGAAGATAGGAGTTTATATTATAATAATCATTTTCTATATATAACAGAAATTAATTAGAACCTGGCAGGAAGAGATGGGAATGGAAAGTGTAGGACGTGTTAATATGTTAAGTTAGATATTGGTTTGAAATAATGAGTATTGGAAAATGCTTACGATTGTGTTTCATATTAATCAACCCTAAAATTGGCAAAAAGCAAAGGCTGTCTTAAAACCTGCTTTGACTGGATTTTGTATGAACAGTGAAGGTCTGACTTAGTTCAGTCACTGTAGCACTATGGCAATAATTATATAATAAAATTAGTTTTGTTTCATTGATTAATCTTTTAGGCTTTTAATGGAAGTATATAATTATTAATGGAAGCTTAAAAAGATTTATCAATGAAGTAAAATAATATTACAAATTTCTAGGAGCAACTGTTATACTGAAGTAATTTAATTAGAAATACATCTTTTAAATGCCATTTAAAGTTAAACTGTTGAAAGAACATAGAAGTTTATTATAACAGAAGCATGGCACTGACAGTATTGTAAATATATTGTTAAGACACATTTGAGATAATGTTCCATTTAATTTAATTAGTTCAGTTTCTCCAACTACACAAAAAGTCTATTATACATTACAATATCAATTAAACTAAATAATATAAATGTTTAGCCTATATGAAGGTTTTACTGCAGTAATAAACAGAGGTATTTATTTACAGGGAAACTGAAGAATTTAAAAAAGTGAAAGAATTAAATGTTTGTCTCAGACACACAGTATAATTCTGGAAGGGCATTAGACCTTCAAAAAATAAAGCTTAGTCTTTGGCACCTCAAAACAGGATTCAGTGTTGACTCTTAAAAGCGGGATTTGCCAACCTTGAATGATAACCAAACAGAAGGTGCTTTAAGAAAGACAGGACTATGTACCTCACTATATTAAGAAAATAATGAGAGCTTAGTTATAAAAATTAGGATGTAAGCTTTTTCTTATCTGAAAAGATACCGGTCCAGGTGTCTCTTGAATCGGCCAAAAAATGACTTAATGTGGTGAATTTAGAAAAGTGCTTACAGTGGAGTTTCATATTAATTAAAAAACTAGCCTTGGCAAGTAAACAGGGTGTCTGAAACCTGCTTGTGCAGGCAGATTTTAGAAACAGAGAGAGAGAGGTCAGGCTTGGTCCAAGCACGGTACAAGTTAATATAAGGCTATTATATTTAACATGTTTCATTATAGCTTAAATTTAAATGAAAATAACTGGACTAGACACTGTATGCTTACAGGAACATATATTTTTTGACCCAGGTTAATATCATTAAATAGATCTGGTGTTACATATTAAAAACATATTAAAAACATCTCATATATACACATATACTTGTATTGTATTTGGTAGCAGGGACCCTGTGAACTCCAGTTCACCTAATTTTTAGGGAAAGGAGGGGTGAAAGATAGTGAACCATGAGCTCACATACAATTAATTTTGAAAACAGAGTTGACCGGATCCTTCTAGAAAATATAATTAACCTCAAAGATAAGAACTGTCAAGGCAGATTGATGATCAGATTTAATTGGGACTCCTGATGTATTCAATGGAGGGAAAATCCTATAAAAACCAAGGTAAAACCCCTGTCAAGTATCACGCGACTTGCTAACTACAAGTAGGGTGGTCCGTGCATTGAAGATCTCTGAAAAACTGATTACTGTTTGATCATATTCACAAGTGTCTGCCTTTTGAAGACAGTTCTTAATTTTCAATATATCCTATAATACACTTCCATATACTGGAAGGTAAGCATATATATATATACTGTATATATATATATATATATATATATATATATATATATATATATATATATATATATATATATATACAGTACTGTGCAAAAGTTTTAGGCAGGTGTGAAAAAATGCTGTAAAGTAAGAATGCTTTCAAAAATAGACATGTTAATAGTTTATATTTATCAATTAACAAAATGCAAAGTGAGTGAACAGAAGAAAATCTACATCAAATCAGTATTTGGTGTGAGCACCCTTTGCCTTCAAAACAGCATCAATTCTTCTAGGTACACTTGCACACAGTTTTTGAAGGAACTCGGCAGGTAGGTTGGCCCAAACATCTTGGAGAACTAACCACAGTTCTTCTGTGGATTTAGGCAGCCTCAGTTGCTTCTCTCTCTTCATGTAATCCCAGACAGACTCGATGATGTTGAGATCAGGGCTCTGTGGGGCCATACCATCACTTCCAGGACTCCTTGTTCTTCTTTACGCTGAAGATAGTTCTTAATGACTTTCGCTGTATGTTTGGGGTCGTTGTCATGCTGCAGAATAAATCTGGGGCCAATCAGATGCCTCCCTGATGGTATTGCATGATGGATAAGTATCTGCCTGTACTTCTCAGCATTGAGGAGACCATTAATTCTGACCAAATCCCCAACTCCATTTGCAGAAATGCAGCCCCAAACTTGCAAGGAACCTCCACCATGCTTCACTGTTGCCTGCAGACACTCATTCGTGTATCGCTCTCCAGCCCTTCGCGAACAAACTGCCTTCTGCTACAGCCAAATATTTCAAATTTTGACTCATCAGTCCAGAGCACCTGCTGCCATTTTTCTGCACTCCAGTTCCTGTGTTTTCGTGCATAGTTGAGTCGCTTGGCCTTGTTTCCACGTCGGAGGTATGGCTTTTGGCCGCAAGTCTTCCATGAAGGCCACTTCTGACCAGACTTCTCCGACAGTAAATGGGTGTACCAGGGTCCCACTGTTTTCTGCCAATTCTGAGCTGATGGCACTGCTGGACATCTTCCGATTGCGAAGGGAAGTAAGCTTGATGTGTCTTTCATCTGCTACAGTAAGTTTCCTTGGCCGACCACTGCGTCTCACGGTCCTCAACGTTGCCTGTTTCTTTGTGCTTCTTCAAAAGAGCTTGGACAGCACATCTGGAAACCCTGTCTGCCTTGAAATTTCTGCCTGGGAGAGACCTTGCTGATGCAGTATAACTACCTTGTGTCTTGTTGCTGTGCTCAGTCTTGCCATGGTGTATGACTTTTGACAGTAAACTGTCTTCAGCAACCTCACCTTGTTAGCTGAGTTTGGCTGTTCCTCACCCAGTTTTATTCCTCCTACACAGCTGTTTCTGTTTCAGTTAATGATTGTGCTTCAACCTACATATTGAATTGATGATCATTAGCACCTGTTTGGTATAATTGTTTAATCATACACCTGACTATATGCCTACAAAATCCCTGACTTTGTGCAAGTGTACCTAGAAGAATTGATGCTGTTCTGAAGGCAAAGGGTGGTCACACCAAATATGGATTTGATTTAGATTTTTCTTCTGTTCACTCACTTTGCATTTAGTTAATTGATGAATATAAACTATTAACATGTCTATTTTTGAAAGCATTCTTACTTTACAGCATTTTTTCACACCTGCCTAAAACTTTTGCACAGTACTGTATATATGAATTGAATATCTTGTTTATATTGACGCATTGCTATAAGGTATAGAAATTATGTTTTTAGTCTTATGAGAGTGATATATATTGAATGCCCTACAATTTTTAGCTTTATGCAAGCATAGCCTGAAGGCTAAATATATAATAACCATATTTGTATTACTGTATTGAAGTATTAATGCTGTTAAACCTGTAAAGCACTGGATCGCCCAGACTGCTTTTTACTTGGGATTTACGGTGGTCTGTGCAACCAACCAATCCAATTTTTAAAGCATTTAATAAACCAAGAGCACTACTACTGCTCTGATTCATTAAAACTTCCAATTAAATGAGTCTGTGTGATTTTCTTGAATATTAAAAAGTTGTCTGGACATATAGCCCACCCAGTGCACGAACAAAACCACTACAGGAGTTTAACACATCTCTGTCCTCCTTAAACATCTCCCCTGAGTTTAAGAGTGTGCTCAGAGCATATATATAAATAAAGAGTATGTGCGAAATTTGGGCAGGTGTAAACTTTAAATTGGTGGAATAGCAGTTTCTATTATACACTATATATTGTAATAACCCAGGATTTATACTGTTACACTACTGGTCTATGGACCGTGTGTGTGTGTGTGTGTGTGTGTGTGTGTGTGTGTAAGCAGGGAAGTGGTAAGTTTGCCTCAGCCGGGATTGATTGACGTCAGGGTAGGCGGGGACATGAAAGCCCACATCAACGCGGACAGAACTGACAGCTGAGTAAGACAAGCTGCTGTGTGTGTGAAAGACTGTTTGCTGTTTTTGGTGTGGCCCAGGCTGACAGGGGCCAGGAATAATCGTCCCAATAAACTGTGGATTCGAGTACCTGCAAATTGTGTGTGCCTCCTTCCTTCATGTTCCACAGTATGCTACAATATTAATTTGGCCATTGTAAATCATTTCAGGAACACAAATGCCAATATTAATCATAAGGCGAAACACAAATAATGCGGTCTCCAATTATGGACCCCGACAACCGCGTTATGATGGGGTAGCTGTATTATTCCTTTTTTTTTAAGACTCACAATAAGATTATTATAGACTTTTATTCTACATCTTTAAGGCACACTATAGAGTATGTTTGTTCCTACAGTGCATAGTGATTATCTTATGTATTTACTTTTTTTGAATTCTCCTATAAGGGGACTACATATTGAGAAGATTTAACTAAGATTTAACAGCCTTTTCGTAATTTACTGTATCAGCAAGTGCAAAAAAAAACAAAAAAAAGCCAACACCATTTGCTTATCCAACCTTGAGTTGGTCAGGTTTTTTGTTTTTAGAATTCACCACAGTCTATTAATAACAGGTAACACTGATTGCTTTACTTCCTTGTAAACCATGCTAGAAAACAAAGCGCTTTGTGATGGTGGTCCACTATGAAAGGTGCTATGTAAAATAAAGATTGATTGATTGATTGACATGACACCCTGTAAATCTCGGCTGTCATACTAATGAGAACTATATTAACATAGCCTAACCACATATAAGACATGCAAGCAAATATGTGTTCCCTGAGTAGTAGTTCAATCTTATTGATTTAATGTCAACCATTTCTCCAGACACACAACCCGTTTGTTTCATATAATGAGGCTTCTCGTTTGTATCAATCCATCACCTGTGAAAGTAAAAAGCATCTTTTAAAATCCTGTTAAATTGTCAGTATTGTAGTCCAGAAGTGGTAATATGAATGCTGCCCTAATTAAAAAGCTAAAAAAAACACACAGGACATAAAGGGGAAATCCACTTGTTTTAAAAGGGTAGTGTGTAGCTTGTGTTTTTCAAAATTGGTCATATCCAGGTTGCAGTGTGCTATTCTGTCTGCATCTCTGATCAAGTCAGAATATGGAACACAGACAGATCATAAAGATCATAAAATAATAAGGTCATGCTCTTCTCTTGAATAGTCTGTGCCCACTCACAGACTCTAACCCAACTGAGCATGCCATTTCCTTGAATGCAATCTCAAAGGAATTGAGCCGAGGTAAAAAGGTCAAGAATTAAAAGCCTCACTGGACAATCAAAGTCACCGCCACCTTGAAACACATTAAACTATTACATTACAAAATCCTGTTGGTAAATTAACAAAAGTTGACAATCGATGACCGGATTCTATTTTTGTTGAAGGGAGCGTACTAGTTTATATTAATTGTATAATATCCCTGGGAAGGCAACAGTACTACCTACAAGATTTCTAGCCAAATGCATGAGGTGCAACAGAACCTACAATCCTAAGGTTAGGGACCGATTAAAAAAAAAAAAAAAAAAAACTTTCAAGGTCAATGTAACAGTCTATTTTGCTTAGTGAAGTTATGCTGTCCATGCAGATATGATTGGGAGTTCAACAACAACTAGACCCATGTTAAAGTAAAGTTCCATTTTACAGTGGCCACACACCTTCATTTCATGGTTTAGCTAGCGTTTAGACTGATTAACATCAGGGATGAAGAAAGAGAAATATGTATATTTTACAGGTCTTATGTTTCGAAAAAGAGAGGATGGGGTACAAATATCCCAGTATCTTAGTACAGAATAGCGACGTTGAGTTGGAATCTTTAAGTACTGACACGGGTCTCAGATTATCTAGTTGGTAATTCTGTGGGTCCCTGATTATTCAATTGTGCCAAAAACTCTAGAGCATATCACTTACACTATTACTGTTCTGTAAGAGAAACAATATATCGGTAAAAGTAAGAAAATGTCTTAGTTTGTAGTAATTGATGAAGCAGGTCCCTTTGTTTTCTTCAGTCTTGCAACAACCCTGTATCTAGTAAACTGTGAAAAATAGAAAAAAAAAACATGTAGTAAATCTACTAAGAACAAATTTGCAATACCAATGTCACCCATCTTAGTATTTCATCTGCGTGTAACAACAAAGATAGTCTGTTAGTTTTAAGGTTGAAGAATATTTAGAGAAAAGCTTCAGGTCCTGAAATGTGTTAGTAGGTAAATGTTAACTTGAACTAGTCATTGTATTTATCTTGCTCCTATTGTATTATTACTTGTACTGTAACACTTGAAATGTATTTGCTTACGATTGTAAGTCGCCCTGGATAAGGGCGTCTGCTAAGAAATAAATAATAATAATAATAATAATAATAATAAACAAAAACATGAAGATAATAAATTCACTGTGATTTGATTACCTTTCTTGCGTAGTCATTTGTTTTCTATTTGCTGACTGGTTCATCACTTTCCTGATAGATGGCATAATTACCTTTACACTATCTGTTCTTTACAGTGAAGGTGACACAATATTTTATACAATTCAATGCATCAAGGGGGCTAAAATGAGTATGACAGCTGAGATTCACAGGGTATCATATAAGTTTTCCAACATGGTTTACAGTAACATTGCAAACTAATGTGACTACTCGGGTTTAAAGAAACTACAAGCTACACTGGATATCAGAAGTGAACAAACAAGCAATTTAGTCAGTATCAAAAATTATGTTTGTGACTTTGTTGTAAAACGTTCTTAATAAAGTTATGTTTTAAAGCAGCCATGCAATGCAGATGGTAAGGGGCCAATGGGCGCTTGGGTTAGACATGCTGTAAGCAGATACCAAATACCAAAAATGGATAGTAATGTAAAGCAAGTACATATGCACAAATGTGATGATGTTTTCCAACATGGTTGTTCAACTTTTTGTGTAACTAATTGCAACAAAGTTACTTATATGTGGACCCAGCATGAAAAAAAAACGGCACATTAACCCTTTCAAACCCAGCTTTAGAATGCTATGCTAGAATGCTGAGCCTTTTTTTAAAAATTAAAAACAAAAATGCACATACTTGTTTTTAAGAGTCATAAATCATTCAAATTGTATCTCACCATAAAACCATATATCTTTTAAAAGCTTAGAACATGAAGATTATTTTCAAACTTTACAGAATTCAGAACATGGCAAAATGTAAAAGGTACAAAACATTGGCAGAAAAAACATTTCTTAAAAAAAAGGTTTCCCCATAACATTTTATCCTCCTACTAGCCTATTTCAGTGTTTCAGGTCCCAAATGATGGTGCTACAGATAAAGGAATGTCCCCACAGGAGATGCAGTACTAATCTGTCTCCATATGAAGACCCTTTTTTTCCCAGTAACTATTTACATAATTCAGAACATGCTGGAATATAAAATGGCACAACAATTACTAAAAAATTACAAGCATATTTCAATAACTGTTTATGTATTCACTTCGTCATGAGGACCATAAACAGAAAAATTGTTGACCTCTTGAGGTCAAATAGGTAAATAACTGTGGCGGAGTGTCCCGCCCCTATTATTATTATTTGTATTATTGTTTGCGGCGCGGATGACAGCGCCGCGTATTTCTTATTATTTATATTTAAAACCCCGTGAGGATGCATGACTGATCAGCTACTGATTATTTAACTAGCTGACAGTCATGCATCCTTACCAAACATGTGCAGACTCTGGCCGAGGGGTAATAAGATAATTAACAACTAGTTAACCCCTCGGCCAGAGTATAAGAACCGGCAGCTGTCCATTCTGCAGGGGTGGAGTGTACAGAGGAAAGTACGGGAGTACAGGGGAGAGCGGGCAAAAACAATTGCTATATTTAATATACTTGTTGCTGTTTATTTGTTTGGCCAATGCGCCTTTTTGTTTTGTTGTTTGTTTAAATCTTTTATTTTTGTTTTGTTTATTAATAAATACGCTGAGTGCCGTTGCACTCAGCTTCACCCGCCCATCCATTGTTTTGGTTTCTGTACTTCCTGGTCCGTGACGTCACCACTGCGAGCCAGCCTGTCACAATAACACAATAAATAAATCAAATGGTAAATACAAAATACATCTTTCTTTCAAATAAATACATACAGAATTGTAAATAAATTAGGGCTGTCAAGCGATTAATCTCGCAATTGAAAAAATGAATCTTAGTTAATCTTGGTTTTAATCGCATATTAAATTGATACAATTACTACATCCATCTAATTTAAATTAGTTTTATTACTGATGCTATTATTATTATTATTATTATTATTATTATTATCCTTGACTGTAAATAAAATTGTTTAAAATGTATTTATTTATTTAACCAGTAAATTTACCCATTGAGACTGTGACCGAAATGTACTTGGGGCAATAATTTAGAAATTACAAAATACAACCAACACAATAAAACGTGCGGTTCAAGCTTGATCAGCAGCATACAGTGATCAGAAAACAGAATAAATAGGATATCTATTTTTAAATGTGATTGTGGACTGATTTTTTAATTTTTAAAACAATTAAATTATAAATATGTAGCTACAGTAAGCAGTTCTAGGAAATGAATTGTTCATTGTAAAAAAAACTGTTATCATATCCAAAAACTGTAAACTAACAAGAAAAATTGATAGGCTTTACATACTACATGCAAAAAAAAAAGCAGCAATGCAGCCTCTTTTGATTCGTGGGCTTGCAGCGATCCTGAATTTCTGTCAAAATTTGTGGGTTTACTTTGTTGTTGTATTGTTGATGTCTGTAGCAGAAGAGCTGCTGGTCTATTTTGAGAAATGAAGACGTGTTCAGCACGCAGCAGACTAGATGTAATGTCAGCATGATTTTCAAAAGTGGCAAAATAAGAACTAGGTCGCAAAATGATTTTAAAAGCCTGATTAATGTAACTATGTCACTTGAATTATATTTTAAAGCCTCAACTAGTGAATACACAACTCATTTCATCGAAACCCTTTGAAAGCCATATACTTAGTGACCCAAATCAGCTTTTAGAAATCGCTTTGCAACCTTCTTATTTCGCCCCTTTTGTAAATCATGCTGTGAGTGTGATACTGGAACTCACTTTAACAGAAGACAAGTTAGCATTTCTGTCCAATGAGCCGTCAGAACGTTTAAAAAAATAAATAATCCTCCCACTCAGTTTTAGTGCTTTGCTCCATTATACGGTTCACTGGCTTTCTATTTAAACAATAACTGCACTCAGACACTCAATCCAATGTTGCCGTGGCCGGGATTAAAGTACGGTGTGCCGAAAGGCTCAAAACACAGCAGAGCAATTTAACTCGCGTTAAAATAATTAATCGCCAAAAAAATTAATGTGTACATAAAATGGTGAATCGTAATAGATCTTCCCCGCCACAGGTGTAATCAAAATCACTCAGTCTCAAAAAACTCCATTGCAGCCTGCCTGTCTATCTTGCGCAACCTTTTACTCCTCACAAAATTAGCTGTCTCTGCTTTCACTCCTAACTACAATCTCATCCAGGTTCAAAGTTCATTGAGCCTTCCCTTCAGTCCACATGACTGTTTTATCAGTACACACAGATCACATTTCGGCATCATTTTAAATGATGCAATTGGAAAAGAAAACAGGCAGTGCAGTGAAACGGCGGGCCCAGAATATTCAGGCTCGGTCCTGAGGTAAATGTTCCAGGGCTCGGCCTTGAAAGGGTTACGTATACGTAACAAGTATAGTAATGTTTCCGAGAACAAGTCATGCATGACTATACATTAATTCTGGTTTTAACCCAGATCATTTCCTGGGTAAAAATAAATGCGAAGATTCCAAGTCCCTGCCAATTAATGTTAAAGCGCTGTCTGATCACAAAGTGCCACAAACACATTTTGAGGTTGTTGGTTTTAGCTCTACTCAGAGTAAGAGTACATGTAAGATTATGACAGTTCAGCATACAAGTATTAGTATGAATGTGTACAACATTATAAACAAACCCGAAGTTGAACCTTCATAAATGACAAAAAACAAATGTGTAAGTGAGATTTTGGATAGGAAACGATTCTATATCAATATATTACAGTACATAGATCAATATCATTCTTTCTAACTTCATGAATGTGTTTAAGAAGCTCCACGACACAACTTAAGTGTCTTGCTCTTATACTCTCATATTATTATTGACTTGAGGTCTGGGAAACATATTCTGTTCATTTATTGATCCTGTGCTAATTATGGTGGTAGAGCCTTTTTTTTAAAATGCAGTTTAATTAAGAGTTTTTTGGAAGATGTTGCTCTTGTAACCAATAATTAATTTCTATTTTTTCTTGCAGTACAGTCCCTGCTTTTAGGTTTGATAGTGAGAGTGGTTAAATTGCAATTGTGCACCTGAGCCTTCTGAAACCCAATACAAATGAGGTATAATGGGCTGGATTAGCAGTTCTCTCAGGTGCCCTCTGAGTGCCTTGGTAGTGTTTCAAGTGACATGACAAAGCTGCATTTCATATTAATTCGCCTTTAAGCCCTTTAAAATGCTATCTGTGTAAATTGTTATTGGTGGGTAATTATCATAGTCCTGAAAGTGTTCCTATATTAATTCAGAATACCTATTTACATTTTAATGAAGGTGTAGCAGGGCAGCAGGAGAGAGCCCTGCACACTATTAGAGGGGGCAGGGCAAAGCCTTGCTTTTATATATGTTTTGCATTCTTCTTCCTATTATTCTTATTATTATTATTATTATTATGTATAAATATGACAGTGAAAAGCTGTGTGTTTTGTTATTGTTTGATTTGAATGTATTTTGTTTTGTATTTAAAATACAATGTTTTGGTATTGTTTGGCAGCGTGGATGGGGAAGCCCCATCCACACAAAAGCCTGTGCAGAATGTGACCATCTCCGGACTGATTAATTGAGTGTTAATCCACAGATGGTCTGTGGCGGAGTGTCCCGCCCCATTATTATTATTTGTATTATTGTTTGCGGCGCGGATAACAGCGCGTATTTATTATTATTTATATTTAAAACCTCTGAGGATGCATGACTGATCAGCTACTGATTATTTAACTAGCTGACAGTCATGCATCCTTACCAAACGATGCAGACTGTGGCGAGGGGTAATAAGATAATTAACAGCTAGTTAACCCCTCGGCCAGAGTATAAGAACCTGCAGCTGTCTGTTCTGCGTTGGTTGAGTGTACAGAGGAGAGTACAGAGAGCGAGAGCGAGAGCGAGAGCGAGGAAACAACATTTAAAACGACTGCTAAACAGTCTTTGTTTATTCGTTTGGCCCTTGTGCCTTTTTGTTTTGTGTTTTGTTCATTGTTTGAATCTTTTGTTTTGTTTATTTGATTAATAAATACGCTGAATGCCATAGCATTCAGCTTCACCCGCCATCCACTGTTTGTGATTCAGTTACTTCCTGGTCCGTGACGTCACCACTGCGAGCCAGACTGCCACATATGGTGTCCTGCGTGGGACAAACAACGCCTCAACAGTTAGACCAGGAAGCAAAAGGACGTTTTTTTTGTTTTTTCAAAAGTATTTTTTTGTGTGTTTTTGAAAAAAAATGGGGAAGAGTAGCCGGAGGAGAAAGCATCAGCAGCAACAACAGCAGCAGGAGGCGCAGCAACAGCAGCAGGTCCTTGCCACGGTGGACGTCTGCCTCACCTGCCTGAAGGGTGAGGAGTGGTGCTTCAGCGGTTGGTGAGGTTGGGCACGTGGCACTGGACCAACCCCTCCATGGCAGGAGAGGAAGGAGCCTGAGCATCCAGCAAGGGTGAGAGGACCCGCATCCTACGAGGCGGAAGAATCCCGTCTCCTCTGAGGGGATCTGGGACTGGCTGGCGGAGCCTGAGAGGGATATAATGGTCGCCCTCCCTGCTGTGATCAACCTCCTGTGGGCGAGATGGGGGCGCTGGGAGGCCTGGGAACAGAAACACCAACCAGCATCCCTCCCAGACATCGCAGCCATGGTGCTCAACTACCTGGCTGCAGATATGGGAGGGGCCCCGCTGCTGTTTCCAGCGCCAGAGGGAGAGGAGCCATTGCTGCCGTCTCCAGCGCCAGAGGGAGAGGAGCCATCGCTGCCTTCTCCAGCCCAGAGGGAGAGGAGCCGTCGCTGCCTTCTCCAGCCAGAGGGAGAGGAGCCGCCGCTGCCTTCTCCAGCCCAGAGGGAGAGGAGCCGTCGCTGCCTTCTCCAGCCAGAGGAGAGGAGCCGCCGCTGCCTTCTCCAGCCAGAGGGAGAGGAGCCGCCGCTGCCTTCTCCAGCCAGAGGGAGAGGAGCCGCCGCTGCCTTCTCCAGCGCCAGAGGGAGAGGAGCCGCCGCTGCCTCTCCAGCCAGAGGGAGGGCCACCAGGAGCAGAGCAGCAGGAGCTGCCTCTGTCTCCACCACCACCAGGAGCAGAGCAGCAGGAGCTGCCTCTGTCTCCACCACCACCAGGAGCAGAGCAGCAGGAGCTGCCTCTGTCTCCACCATCACCAGGAGCAGAGCAGCAGGAGCTGCCTCTGTCTCCACCATCACCAGGAGCAGAGCAGCAGGAGCTGCCTCTGTCTCCACCATCACCAGGAGCAGAGCAGCAGGAGCTGCCTCTGTCTCCACCATCACCAGGAGCAGAGCAGCAGGAGCTGCCTCTGTCTCCACCACCACCAGGAGCAGAGCAGCAGGAGCTGCCTCTGTCTCCCCACCAGGAGCAGAGCAGCAGGAGCTGCCTCTGTCTCCACCACCACCAGGAGCAGAGCAGCAGGAGCTGCCTCTGTCTCCACCAGGAGCAGAGCAGCAAGAGCTGCCTCTGCCTCCGCCACTTCCACCAGCAGATGGTGAATGCCTGCTGGTTCCGCCTCAACCGCCGTGGGAGGACTGCTTGCCCCTCCCACCTCCACCAGCAGAGGGTGAATGCCTGCTGGTTCCGTCTCAAGCGCCGTGGGAGGACTGCTTACTGCTCCCAGCTCCACCAGCAGAGGGTGAATTCCTGCTGGTTCCGCCTCAACCGCTGTGGGAGGATTGCTTGACCCCTCCCACCTCCACCAGCAGAGGGTGAATGTCTGCTGGTTCCGTCTCAAGCGCCGTGGGAGGACTGCTTACCGCTCCCAGCTCCACCAGCAGAGGGTGAATTCCTGCTGGTTCCGCCTCAACCGCTGTGGGAGGATTGCTTGACCCTCCCACCTCCACCAGCAGAGGGTGAATGCCTGCTGGTTCCACCTCCACTGTCATGGGAAGGACTGCTCCTGCCCTACCTCGCACCGCCCAAGGATGCCTGCCTCGCACCGCCCAAGGATGCCTGCCTCGCACCGCCCAAGGATGCCTGCCTCGCATCGCCCAAGGCTGCCTGTTGCTCCGCATCGCCTGGGGCTGCCTGTTGCTCCGCATCGCCTGGAGAGCCACCAGTTATAGGGTACGAGGGAGAAGTGGAGTTCCGCTGCCGCCTCCATGGCCAGGGGCTCCCCTCCCGAAGTTAGCCTCCGAGGGTCCGCTACTGCTGCTGCTGCCGTCGCCTCCCGAGGGTCCGCTACTGCTGCTGCTGCCGTCGCCTCCCGAGGGTCCGCTACTGCTGCTGCTGCCGCCGCCTCCCGAGGGTCTGCTGCTGCTGCCGCCGCCTCCCGAGGGTCTGCTGCTGCTGCCGTCGCCTCCCGAGGGTCCGCTGCTGCTGCCGCCGCCTCCCGAGGGTCCGCTGCTGCTGCCGTCTCCTCCCGAGGGTCCTGTTTTGCCTGGGGTCGCTACCAGTCCTGCCATGCGGCAGGAAATACTGTGGCTGGAGCCCCATGAAGGGAGCTGCCGCCACGGAAAAGGGGAGGTCAGGAGACCAGCTTCCCAGCCGCACTTCGCGGCAGGAAATACTATGGCTGGAACCCCATGAAGGGCAGCTGCCGGCCACGAAGAAGTGGGGAAGGTCAGAAGACCAGCTCCCCAGCCGCACTTCGGCAGGAAATACTATGGCTGGAACCCCATGAAGGGCAGCTGCCGGCCACGAAGAAGTGGGGGAAGGTCAGAAGACCAGCTCCCCAGCCGCACTTCGCGGCAGGAAATACTGTGGCTGGAGCCCCATGAAGGGCAGCTGCCAGCCATGAAGAAGGGGGAGGTCAGGAGACCAGCTCCCCCGCAGCAATTTCGCTGCAGGAAATACTGTGGCCGGAGCCCCACGGAGGGGAGCTGCCGGCCATGAAGAAGGGGGCAGGTCTGGAGACCACCCCAAAATTTTTCTGGGCAGAGGAGCCGGCCAGTCGTGGTCCACTAGGACGCTACAGTTGTTGGGGTGGGAGGAGGACATCCCGCCGTGGCCGCCCGAGACACCTTGCTTCCCCTGTTCCTGGGCCAGGACTGCTAGCCGGGACTTTAGGGAATAAGGGGAGGTGGCCGAAAAGGCCATGTGTGCTGCGCATAGGGGTATGTGTGTGGAGTGTCCCGCCCATTATTATTATTTGGATTATTGTTTGCGGCGCGGATAACAGCGCCGCGTATTTATTATTATTTATATTTAAAAACCTCGTAGGATGCATGACTGATCAGCTACTGATTATTTAACTAGCTGACAGTCATGCATCCTACCAAACGATGCAGACTGTGGCCGAGGGTAATAAGATAATTAACAGCTAGTTAACCCCTCAGCCAGAGTATAAGAACCTGCAGCTGTCTGTTCTGCGTTGGTTGAGTGTACAGAGGAGAGTACAGAGAGCGAGAGCGAGAGCGAGAGCGAGGAAACAACATTTAAAAACGACTGCTAAACAGTCTTTGTTTATTCGTTTGGCCCTTGTGCCTTTTTGTTTTGTGTTTTGTTCATTGTTTGAATCTTTTGTTTTTGTTTATTTGATTAATAAATACGCTGAATGCCATAGCATTCAGCTTCACCCGCCCATCCACTGTTTGTGATTCAGTTACTTCCTGGTCCGTGACGTCACCACTGCAAGCCAGACTGCCACATGGTCACATGTGTAAAAGCCTGCAGATCTCTGCATTTGGGGTGTGGGTGTTCGAGAGGAGGAACGGGAGCGAGAGAGGAGAAAAAGAAACAAAAGTAAAAACAAAACAGTATAGGATCAGTGAAGGCGATTGCCCAGCCTGACCTGAGTTTTGTTGTTTTTTGTGTTCGAGATTTGTTTTATTTAAACTTTTAACTTGTAACTTAGTTTTATAGTAAGTAATCACAGGGTGGCACTACATATGTTTAGTAAGGCTCTAAGTCTAAATGACTTTCTTTGTCCGGATAAGAAAGCTTATGGTGCAGAAAAAACATGGAGAAGGCAGCTGCTCTCTAGTGGTGTACTTCAAACTGTTTTAAGTGCATGATGTATATCCCTATTTTTTTATTTTTTTTATTTTTTTATAAAAACTGGTAAAACAAACAGATGAGTATCAAACTAAGATTATTGGGAATATGCTGTCCGTTTTTTAAAACAATGCTTTGAGCAATGTGGATCTGACCCAAATCACCTGCAGAACAAGGGGTTTTGGGAGTGGTATTGTCAAGTGTTAAGTCATAGATGCTTTTGGCTTGCTGGTTGGCTCAGGCTGCTAGTCATTGGGTACTGTAGCGCTTCACTGACCAAAGGCAACGAACACAAAACACTTGGCCTGCCAGCCAGACAGGAAGAGAAAGGCTGGTGTGTGTTTTGGGTATTGATCCATGGAGGGTCATTCAAATTACTTATATGAGCAGGTATCTTATTACATTTAGTTCCTGAAAATGAATGCTGTCGTTAACATTTTGATTGCTTTAACAAAATTACTACACATTTAGCATTTGGTAGATTTGGGGATAAGATAGGATGACAGCAAGTGTTACAACCCTTTGATACAGTCTTTTCTCTACCAAAAGGTAGTTATTAAGTTACTGCCGTTTAACTACATGTGTACTACCTAAGTACAACAGCAACTCATGTAATTTGATTTTTATACAATATGACTTGTAAGCAATATTTTAATGCCTGTTCTATTTCTGAATAGCTAGTGGTGTTCTACTACTACCAAGTATAATAATTAATTGACTACTTTGTTTTAGACTGTTAGACAATTTCAAATAACAAATTCAATAGCACATACAAAAACTTCATACATTTGGTGCAATTGAGTTTTTTTGCCATGACTACTTGATTTTAGTATTATATTAGTAATCCAGTAGTAACATACTTGTACTGTTGTAGTTTAGAAGGGGGATTTTCCCATTTACTTCAATGTAGTTAAAAAGTAATATTTGGAACCCCCCTTTTGAACCCCTCTTACCTATGATTATAAACTACTACTAGGTAACGTTGCTATCCAAAAATATATAGTTGTTTTCATTCTACATTCCCAAATAAAAATGTTTCATGAGAACAAATTAGTGGCCAGTAAATCATCATAAGACGCATTGGTATATAAACAGGTGTCCTTTTTGGAGAAGCTGTTTTGTTACAGTAAAGCAGCCACGCAAAAATGTTTATAGAAATCTGGCTTATGAATACACCATGCTGTGTGGGGGCTTCCATGGAAACCAAGACTGTTATATTCCAATAGACTTTATCAACCTGTTCTGTCACGTCTGGCCTCCACACCAAGAAGGCAAAAAAATGCCCATCAGGACAGAGCTATATTTAGAATGTGCACAGCTGCTACAAATAACATGGTAAACAATACGAAATTAATAGGAGACAGGGAGTGAAAGCATACCAAGAAGATATTGTTTATTTGGTAAACCTAAAATGTTTTTTTTAAAAAGAAAGAAAAAAAGATATATATATATATATATATATATATATATATATATATATATATATATATATATAATCCATTGCCTGATTGGTCACTAAAAAGGGCTATTTAATCTATTTTACATAACTCTGAATATCCACATTTGTATTCCATTTTCAATAAGAACGAATCCCAAATTATACTTTCGGTATAGATATGCCCTCAATACTGAATGTGATAAACCATACTTCATAAAGGCATTACTTTTTAAACCTCAACACAGCTCAGCCTCCAGTCACCACACCACTGACTAAAACTGGCACCAACCTGTACTTTCAATGGGATTGTCAAACATTATGATGAAACTGACACAATCCTGCACTTCCGCAAATAGTTGCCTATATAGTTTTTAACTTATAATATTCAATTATAATATTAAAAGTGAATTTCTTTCATTTTCTTTTTTTTAGGCAAACACCTATTTTTTTGTAATACATGGAATAAAAAAAGTGTAAAATAAATGACAAACACCTTTGTTGTGGTTATGATCGATCTCTCGATCTCTCTCTCTCTCTCTATATATATATATATATTGTGATAGGACTGGTAGTGTGGTGCTACTGTAACCATCGTTTTCTTCCTGATGGACAGAATTGGACTCACTGCATGTTCAGGTGTGTAACTATTTACAATATTTATACAAGATATACTTAAACAATACGTACTGTGTCCTGTACGGGCCACTAACTAACTCACTTCTCCCCTCTCTATGCTATTTCACAATGACAAGCGGCCACAAGCAAGCAATGAAGAATGTCTCCTCCGCGTGTAGTAAGCCAGGAACACAGGTAAGTAGCTGTTTGGCTCCCTCTGGTGGAGTGAGCTGGAACACAGGTAAGGTAGAGTGCAGGCTCCCTCTGGTGGAGTGAACTGGGAACACAGGTAGTGTGGTCCACTGGTTAAAGAAAAGGGCTTGTAACCTGGAGGTCCCCGGTTCAAATCCCAGCTCAGCCACTGACTCATTGTGTGACCCTGAGCAAGTCACTTAACCTCCTTGTGCTCCATCTTTCGGGTGAGATGTAATTGTAAGTGACTCTGCAGCTGATGCATAGCTCACACACCCTAGTCTCTGTAAGTCGCCTTGGATAAAGGCGTCTGCTAAATAAACAAATAATACTAATAATAATACAGGTAAGTTGAGTGCGTGCTCCCTCTGGTGGAGTGAGCTGGAAACACAGGTAAGTAGTTGATGGGCTCCCTCGGGTGGAGTGAGCCGGTAACACAGGTAAGCAGGGTGTGGGCTCCCTCGGGTAGAGTGGGCCGGTAACACAGGTAAGCAGGGTGTGGGCTCCCTCGGGTAGAGTGGGCCGGTAACACAGGTAAGCAGGGTGTGGGCTCCCTCAGGTGGAGTGAGCCGGTAACACAGGTAACACAGGTAAGCAGGGCGTGGGCTCTTTTCAGTGGAATGAACTGAGAACACGGGTAAGCAAGGTGTAAGCTCCCTCTGATGGTAATCGCCTGGAACACAGACAAAGAGATAACAATGGACCCCCTTTTTGTTGGAGTGGGCCCACGGCACAATCATGTGGGAGCAGGAGAGCGTGGCAAGGTTCCTACCACTGAATTACTCCAGAACCTCTACAGAGCAATGTTGTCTTCTCTAGGAGAATAGCGGGGTACTGGCGCCCCCACCACAGGAACGGTTGGGTCTGGATAAGCTGGTTCCAAGCAGTAAATAAACACTTTACAAAATTACAGTCCCGTGTCTGAGTCTCTGGTTCTTTGTGTACTTTTCCCAGCGTCTTGCCGTTTGCTATTTCACTAACTCAAGAGACATGAACATGACCCTAACCAGTCCCGGGTTTATTTCTCTTCGTTTACAAACCCTACTAGTAATCCAGTACAGGCTGCTGTGTCTATGCAGCAACGAGCACCCTATACTCCAGTGGGTGACGCCTACTAATAGCAGCGTAGTAAACAGTAAATAATGCAGAAAGCAAATAACTCAACAGGATAAAGGTATGGAGGTATGTTTTGGGTCATTATCTTGCTGTAGGATGAACCCCTGACCAACTAGGCGTATACCAGAGGGTATTGCATGGCGCTGCAAAATGCTGTGGTAGCCGTTTTGGTTCAGGGTGCCACTCACTCTGTGCAAGTCGCCGACTCTGGATCCAGCAAAAGAGCCCCAGACCATCACGCTTCCTCCTCCATGTTTGACAGTTGGTGTCACACACCGAGGAACCATCCTTTCGCCTACTCGACGGCGTACAAAAACCCTGCGTGATGAACCGAAGATTTCAAATTTTGATTCATCGGTCCATAATACCTTCTTCCAGTCTTCAGTAGTCCACTGGTGGTGCTTCATGGCCCAGGCGAGCCTCTTTTTCTTATTTTGCCATCTTAGCAATGGCTTTCTTACTGCCACTCGACCTGTCAGACCTGCAGCTCGAAGTCTTCTCTTCACAGTTGAAACTGAGACTTGCTTACTTCGACCAGTGTTAAGCTGTGCTTGAAGCTGTTGTCCTGTGAGCCGCCTATCACGCAAGCTGTTGACTCTCAGAAACTTGTCTTCTGATTCTGTTGTGGCTTTGGGTCTGCCAGACCTCTTCCTGTCAGAGTTTCCTCCAGTTTCCAAGTGCCTTTAGATGGTGTAGGAAACTGTACTCACTGACACCTTGGCTTCCTTTGCAATTTCTCTAAAGGAAAGACCTACACTTTTAAGGGTTATAATGGTCTGTCTGTCTTCCTTTGTTAATTGCCTTTTTCTCGCCATTATGATAGCAATATACTACTTCCTGCAGTACAATACTGTCCAAATAATGCTTAAGAGGGTGTAGTAACACAGTCTGTTCCAACACTGCTTTTATACAGACAGAGGGTTTGTAAGTAATCAACAAAAGTTGGGACACCTGTAGGAATTGTTAGCATCAACTTTCAAGGCTTAATTTACTTCCATTGCTGCAGAACAGCTGTAAGTTGTTAACCCATTACTTGTTCCCTGAAAAAGGCCTTTTTGTATAACTCTGAAATGTACATTATTTTTCAGTTTTGGTAACCTAAACATTTTTTTAACCTCTGGCAGTTTACCACTTACCATTGTACCATTTCAGGTTATTCACTGGACTTGAACTGCTTAAATTTCAATAAAAACTGGAAAAATGGGGGTGTTCTAAAACTTTTGACCGGTAGTGTACATTTCCCTGTGCTGCTGAGCAATGTCCCGCCTTCCTGACTTCCATTTATCATTGATTCGTTCAATACTTTAAACCTGCCCCAACTACTGAGTGATAGCACATTCCTACATTTCTATTGGAGACTCCGCTTGCGAAATTTAAAACAAGATTCCAATTAGGATGGAGGTTTGTTAGCGGGATTTAAAGCTGTATTACAGTTAAGATACGGAGGATTTAAAACAGAATTGTGGCGAAATGTACAAAAATGACTACACACAAAAACCCCAGAAGAATGTACCCGTGACCATAGGGATTTCGTTGTGGAAGACAGCAAAGGAAAGAAGGTACAACTTAAGCGTGTAAGTACTGTTGAGTTACTACTATACATATTTTTACAGAAAAAAAAAACGCTTAAGCATTTTGGAAAGTAACCAAAAACATTAATTTCATACAGTATATCAAAAAGAATGCCCCGAAAAAACGATTTACATAAAACTCAAATAGCTAAAAATAAGCACCGAAACACAATTAATGAAACCCGAAAAACAGAAGCCCTACATACAAAGTAAAAATCCAACAGATTTATTCAGGGTACTTTCTAAGTAGCCCTGATGAGCGTGATAGGCAGTAATGGGCACTTTCAAAATATTATTATTATTATTTATTTCTTAGCAGATGCCCTTATCCAGGGCGACTTACAATTGTTACAAGATATCACATTAATTTTACATACAATTACTCATTTATACAGTTGGGTTTTTACTGGAGTAATCTAGGTAAAGTACCTTGCTCAAGGGTACAGCAGCAGTGTGCCCTACTGGGGATTGAACCCACAACCCTCTATATGAACAAACAGCATTAAAAAAGTGTACAAACAAATTGTTTGCTTTTGACAATACTGCTCCCATTCCAAAGAGAAATAACGTTGACCTCTTGAGGTCAAATAGGTAAATAACACAATAAATCAATTAAATGGTGAATACATAAATACAGAATACATCTTTCTTTCAAATAAATACATACAGAATTGTAAATAAATTAGGGCTGTCAAGCGATTAATCTCGCAATTGAAAAAATTAATCTTAGTTAATCTCGGTTTTAATCGCATATTAAATTGATACAATTACTACATCCATCTAATTTAAAATTAGTTTTATTACCTATGCTATTATTATTATTATTATTATTATTATTATTATTATTATTATTATTATTATTATCCTTGACTGTAAATAAAATTGTTTAAAATGTATTTATTTAACCAGTAAATTTATCCATTGAGACCATGACCAAAATGTGCTTGGGGCAATAATTTAGAAATTACAAATATTAGTGTGGAGTAGTGGTTAGGGCTCTGGACTCTTGACCGGAGGGTCGTGGGTTCAATCCCCAGTGGGGGACACTGCTGCTGTACCCTTGAGCAAGGTACTTTACCTAGATTGCTCCAGTAAAAACAAAACTGTATAAACAGGTAATTGTATGTAAAAAATAATGTGATATCTTGTAATAATTGTAAGTTGCCCTGGATAAGGACGTCTGCTGAGAAATAAATAATAATTTCCGCTCAAACGGGGCCTTAGTGAGAGCCTCCAATACCACTTCTAGACTCCACTCAGGGAGGACCTCCTTTCTAGGAGGACGTAGCCACTGAGCACCCTTTAGAAAACAGGTCACCAGAATATAAGTGCCTGGGGAAACTGAGTCAATAGGAACCTGGCATGCAGATATAGCTGCTAGGTACACCGTCAGCGTAGAGGGGGACCTGCCGCCTCTAGCAGATCTTGCAGAAACTGTAAAATAGTTGCTATACGGCAATAAATGGGATCATGACCTCTGGTCATATCACCACTTTTGAAAATACCTCCACTTATAGGCATTCAGTGCTATTGTGGAGGAGGCCCTAGCATTCTTCAGTGTACTGACGACCGTGTCTGAGAGCCCTAATGCAGACAGACGGTCCTGTTCAGGGGCCAGACCCACAGTTGGAGTCTGCCCGGTCCTGCGTGCCAGAGAGTGCCTCTTGTCTGACTGAGGAGATCTATGCGCAGCAGAATCTCCCAGGGCTGGCCTTGCAGCAGCTGGCAAAGTTTCGAAAACCAGATTCTCCTGGGCCATCTGGAGAACTGTCACCCTGTCTTTCCTGACTTTCGAGGAAGGCAGGGATTAGTGGTATCGGCGGGAAAGCATACAAGATCACCTTGGGCCATTCGTGGACTAGGCCGTCGATGCCTAGTGGCTTCCCCAAAGCATTCCCAAATGCACTGCACCACCTGAGGGTGGAGTCGCCATTCTGACGGGAGAGGAGGTCCGCAGCCCAGTTCACCACTCCCGGGCGCATGTGAAGTAACCCGAGTTGAATGGTTGATGAAACTGCAGCTATCTCGCCCAATAGTTTATGACACAATACCAATTGTACTGTGGACCCCTGCTGAAACAGGGGGGCTAGGGAGAGGCCAAAAGGCAGCACGGAAAACTCGGAGACGCTCCCCTGAAAGGTGAAGCGGAGATATTTCCAGTGCGCTGGACGAATAAGGACGTGAAAATATGCATCCTTTAAGTCCACTGTTGTAAACCAGTTGCCCGGCCGGACAGACTGGAGGATGTGGCGATGTGTGACCATCTGGAACCTCCTCTCCCTCAAAAACCCAGAGGCATCGAGGCTGTAGGTCACCAAGGAGCCGAAGCACTGAGGCACAGGGGCCAACAAAATGCACCCAGGCCACCGATGCACCGAAGCTCTTGATCATCGAGGGTGTCGAAGCACCGGGGAACTGAAGCTCTGAAGCACCGAAGTACCAAAAAAAAAAAAAAGACTACACACACCGCTTTTTTGGGTGAGTGGTTAGAATGAACGTGGAGTCTACTCAACAGTAGGACAAAGTAACACCAGGCCTAAATGAGGACGCACACGACTGAGTTGTTGCTTTTTTTTTTTTTTTTTTTAACTGCAAGGCAGTATACACAAGCACAAGTTTGCTGGAGAGTAAGTGTGTTTTTTCTTTTTTTTTTTTTTACTGCAAGCAGAAAATCAATAGTAATAGACAACCTCTAGGGGCAGACTAGGCTGTGCACAGTGAGTTTACGAGCCAAGGTCACCCAGAGTACTCGACTCAAGAGCGACGCAAGGGCACAGCAGAAGCCGGGTCCCACTGGAGGATGCGTCTTTTTATATATATATATTTTTCAAAGCTGCCAAGGCAGAGGAAAAGTAGAAAAAAAACAGGCAGCAAGCTGCATGGTTAGTAGAAGTAGTCTACAGTCGCTAGGCAATGTAGGCTGTTGAAATAACATTTTTGATATTTTTTAAAAATGGCGTGCAGTTGCGCAGCGCCAACTTCCAGCAACTCAATTGTAAGGGAACTCCAGAAAACTCAGAGAAAGAGCTCTTTTAAAGAGACAATCACACAACTGGAAAAGGTTAGTACCTTACTTACCTGGTTGTGAGAAGCAAAAGAGAACAAGATCTCTGTGTAGTGACTATTTCATCTCTCGGCGGGCGGGACTGAGGATGTCACTCCACGGAGGGGCCTGTCGGCAGCTTTGATATAAAATGGTCAGTGAATACCTGACTCGTGACAGGCATATCCCAAAAGTACTGGTTGTTGATCGTCTTTAAATTGAAAGGGAACTAAAGTTTAAGTTTATTTCTATAAAATGTTGTTGTTTTTCTCCATAGAGGGGAGGACACTACCTGGGTTAACAACATACCTTACTTCTGAAAAAAAGTGTCATTCAAATTCTGTAAGCCAATGAAAGGACTGATTTCAGAAGTGATAGGATCACCAAAGTAGACTCCTCTTTTGGGCACTATATTTAAAGCGAAACAAGCATGAACTTAATTTTTATCTGTTTCTTTTTGGCTGTCATACGTACTAAAGAAAGACTTTGATTGATTTGTGATCCTTATACCTATATAGTATACTGACTTAGTTATTTGACTGGTTAACTTCCTCATGATATTGAAGCTGAAAAGCATATTTTTATAACTTAGCCTCATATTTTTTTTTCTGTTTTGTTCATACTTCTTTTTATATATTTGAAAACAAATAATGGAATTGTGAATATAATTTTATAAGAAATATAAAAAATTGTGATGGACTAAAACACTATTTTATATTTAAATATTAATCACATATTGGAGGCTTTGTCATGTATAGTAAGAAATTAATATTAATTAATGTTCACATATTACCAACATAGTGGGCTTGTGGCCTAGGATATTGAGGTACTAATGTTAAATACTATATCTTCATAAATATGCACTACAACTCTATCAATCAAATGCAGTAGAGTTAAAGTACAGTATAAAATTGAATACAGTTGTTAAGACCAGGAGGTCCCCAGTTCAAATCCCGGCTCACTCACGGACTCACTGTGTGACTGTGGCAAAGTGGTTTGCAGTGTGCAGGTGACAACAACAATGCTACTGGTGAAATGATTTATTTTGTAATCCAAAATCACTTGATAACAGTAAATAATAAAGTTAACTGGCAATACACAACAATGTGTATTGCTCAGTGAAAACCACGGAGTCCTGTCCTGAAATAATAAAACACAGTCCTTAATACACACACAATATACTGTAGCGTTCCCCATCGACTGACCTCAGAGGCACTCCGGACCACATTGTTCAGGTACAAAAGTATTTATTGCCTTTTAAATGTTTACACTGTACCGGCCCACTCTAAGTGTACCGGAAAGTTACAATTAGCTCAGCTGTGCCAGGGCTAACCCCTGGCACACCCACCCCCATATAATCATTCCCTTATCCCGCCCACAAGAGTCAATCTCCTATCATAATCCCATATTAAACCTGCGAAAAACACATGGGACCCCCACTTGTCAATCAAGACCCCCAAACGTGCTATAGGCACGGTGTGTGTCTATGTAGAACCACCCTGGGAGCAGGCGGGTCCCTAATCCTGTCTCCCCTTTTACCACAATGGAGGTGATAGCACGTTACAATACAAACACGGTCACAAGTCTAAAGTGAGTGCTGTAGTGCTCATGGTGCAAATGCAATTTATCATGAAACAAGTGCAGTGATGTGCAGGTTTGTGCTGGCCTGTAGCGACAGCTCCGGATCATTTTAGCCGTCTAATATGAACAAGAAACAAGTGTATAATTAGACATGACAAAACAAACAAAACACTCACGATACTTTAACACGGTTCTCCTTCCGGGTTAGCATTAACCATAGCAAAAGGAACAGATCACCTGGCTATGTCCCCTTATATACCGTCAGTCACGCCCCCTTGGTTAACGATTGCATAGTTCACACACTCTAGTCTCTGTAAGTCGCCTTAAATAAACAAATAAATAATAAAGATGAATCCATTTGGAAAGAAAAGTCGTTCATTCAGCTGCAAACCTGGATTTATATACAGCCTCTTTACTTAGCATTATCTTCAACGATATCCACACTGACACAGGTAATTGCATTAGCTTCTCGCCGACTGTATAGGGCTGCTGGGCCGGATTTAAGAGGGGGCAACTGCGACATTTGTCCAGGGCCCTGAGCTGCCGAGGGGGCCCACGGCCCAGGTTAAAATAAATACATAAATAAAAAAATCACTATTTTACAGTTTAAAATCCAATCAACTTGCCCCGTGATCGCGCTAGCTAAACACCTGCGTCTCTTACTGGTCACGTGCACACTGGAGGACGGCTAGAGAGTGAGAGAGAGACAGAGTGAGAGAGCGACAGAGTGCAAGAGAGTGAGAGAGAGAGAGAGAGAGAGAGAGAGAGAGAGAGAGAGAGAGAGAGAGAAACAGAAAAAATGAAAAAAAAAACTTGAAAATGAAAAAACAAAAGGAAAAGCAAGCTTGTGAAAAATGCCTGCTGGAAAAAAATCAGAGACTATCAAATTTTGGTTTTAAATCCTATAAAAATGAACGACAAATGAACCTGAACAACTGGTCAACGAGAGTTTTGGCGGCGCTACTGTTCCATATAACGGGCCTGAAGAATTAGAAAGTAGTACAGAACAAGGAGTCGGACCCAGTCTGACCACATCGCCAATCAACGATCAAGGCAACTTCAATCTGCCTTTACCCACAGACTTGTGGAATAACATTCTGGAGAGAGTCAACAAAACTAGTAAATCCATTCAAGCAGAGAACATCGAACTGTCAGTAATAGATGAATTACTTGAATCTCTGAATATATTTCTGGATGAGATTCGTGATCATTGTGATTATTTTGAAAACTGCAGTGCTGAAGAACCGTGGTAAAGTTAAATTGCAACTTTGAAAAGTATTCTTCCTCCCTGAAAGGTAACAAAAATGTTTTTTTTTTGTATTTTTTTATATATTTTTAACATGTATATATTACATGTTTCCATGTGTTGATATAACTGTTTAAGTACGGTGTATTTTTTATTTTTATCTTGAAAACAAACATTGATTTCTCAGTTTCTTTATTATTCTTTATATTATTATAATTATTATTAGCTGCATTGTAAAACAGACATTTTTTTCTTTTTTTTCTTCAAGGTTTGGTTTTGTTTCTGTTTTTTCAGTGGGATGCTCCCCAGGACCAGGTGTTTTTGGCTGTATTTGACTCTTCCTATAAAAATGCACTAAAAATCGATTTTTTACAGTAGCATCTTGGAAATGGTGTCCTTTTTTTCAGAACACTCTGGGGGACATTATAAAGTACTTCAGAAACATATTTTTTTATTATGTATTCTGCTTAGGGATACATGTATAAAAACCTGTTATTCTATGACCTGACGGACCTTACAATACTTCCTGATTGAAAAATATTGATGTTTGGGCAAATTACAAGACATTGTTTTACCTGAGTGATTGCAATGACATAATACACGTTTATTCTCAGCGTCTTTACAAACAATAATGGACACTACTCTGGATTATTTTCTCAAAATAAATATTTATAAATAAAAGTAATAAGGGAAAAAAACTACCTGATAACTTTAGTTAATGAAGTAGTACCTGCTTACAGCCACTCATTTCTTGATATTTATAATGTTGTAAAAAAATATATATTAAAACACATAATACATTATAAATATTCTACTATAACTATGTTAAATAAATCTGATTTACAGCGTTTTTCCAAGTCTTTCTTACCTTTTTTTGTTTATTATGCTAAACCGTGCTTTGCTATATTTTATAATTCTGGCTTATGTTTTGGTTTACTGGAACTTGCATTAAGCATTTAATACAACGCTAACATTGTTTGGATTATGCATCAATCTTTTCATACTGCTGCTATTCGCAATTCAGGTACTGTGGTGCAATATTTCACTGCTAATAAAAGACTACGGCTTACTAATACTGTATTACTACGCATTTAGTGTATGGAAAAGGGCAAGTCATCTATACGTTTAGATGATTTTAAATAAGTCTACCTTTAATTGTAGTCTCTAAACACATACCGGTATTTGTAATGTAATACACTCTAACTTAATGTGATGACATTGCCGTTCAAGCTCTTTTGTGTTAATGTTTTTATACTGTTTTAATGTCCAAAATGTACATTTCATTTGCAATACCGAAAATTCACGGTAAACCACGGTGATTAATACAGTGATAGTTTAAGTAATCACACGGGCAAACTTCAACGAAACCCTCACGCATGCGCATATCTCAAAGTCGTGCAAAATTCCACAAGGGGCACAATTCCGCACGACATGCTGCACTGCGCACATTTACAGCAGATTTGTAATTCAAACCATACAAACCTTATGTCTTTACTGTTGGCAGTGACCTTTGAATTGTGTAAGAGATTAGATTTACAGTCTGTGTTTAATAAGTAATCATAGGTGTGAGGATACATTTGCAATGCCACCTTAAATCACCTGTGCCTCGACAAGACCATGTATTAAGACTCCTACTAACTTATTTAAAAACTCAGCATAATAACTGGTTGACATCTTCCATAAATACCCTTTTATAGATGTTTCTTAGTAATCAGGGCACTGTGACATGCGAAATAAATCAGAAAATGCAGCAAAGCTAAGCATCTTGTGCCTGGCAACATCAGAACTTTATAACCTTCATTTTGCCCTTTTTCCTTGTACATGATTGGTGAACTTAAAATGAGACTGACCTTCAGTAATTCTTTGACAGTATCACAGAAACAGAGAAGCAGGTCACTAAAACATTACAACTAACTACATGGCTTTCCAATTGAGTTTAAAATACCAAACACCTGATGACACCCCACATACAACACAGCTGAATTTCTCCCAAGTGTGTGTGTGTGTGTGTGTGTGTGTGTGTGTGTGTTTCTCAGATAAACTAGACTAGCTACAGTACAGGCAGCTCATGGGCTTTGTTACCAGTTGTTACCTCCAGCTGTCTCTAATGAGAAATGAGTAAACATGTCTATTGAATCTGCAGTCTACAATAAGTTATTTCATATGTATTGTGTTTTAAAAATATAGTAGGCACATGGGCAGTAACATTAAAACAAGTAGATTCAAAGCTAGATAAAGTCAGTTTTGTTTGGATTCTGTTTTCCTTCCCTCTATATAATTATATTTTAAACATCAATAAATGTCTTTTTCTAAACAGAACAATGCCTTCAGCTGTTAGAACACATTAAAGTCCCTATTGCCTTGCTGTCTGAGATTTAAAAAGGAAGAGAGAGAGAGAGAGAGAGAGAGAGAGAGAGAGAGAGAGAGAGAGAGTGAGTGAGTTATGGTTTAATGGCCTTTACACAAATTTAGTTAATTGCGGATTACAATCATTTTGTCAATATCATGTAATACATTATTTAAGGGCTATAGTTCCATTTCTGAAGTAGGATAAAACTATTGGACCTGGTCTGGGGTTGGTGAAATCAACTGCAACTCCACAGAGAACAAAAAAAAAAGACTTCCCTTAGAATAGTAAAAGCATAGCAAAGTGTAATAAAGCATAGTGAATGCATTGTACAGCATAGGTCACATTGGAAAGACCAGCAATATATTGCAAACCAGGGTAAACTATGATAAATGCATAGTATAACCAGCTCGGCTGTTAATTTACTTTGCACACAAGCCATTGTCTGTTTTGTTGAAAATCATTCACTTAAGATTTTTTTTTTTTATGGCAAAAATTGGACTTTGAAATGCTCAAATAATCCTTGTTAAATAAACATTATCCGGTCACTTTCTGGATGAAAATTAGGACCAGAGATGCATCTTAATACAATTCTGGACCACTTCCAATGATGTCATCTGAGTATGAATATTCGTATGAGTATTGGTTTTCCCAAGTACAAGTATGATTCCGAGTACCAGTAATGGGTTCTCTGCACACCCCTTATTACAATGCATTGCTCTGTTAATGCTAGAAATGCTCAAACAAATGTGATTCATCATAAAAGCCTCAAGATATTTGAACTGTATTGATTTTACCATTATCATTCATACTGAAAATACAGACATTGCACAAAGCAGACTGAGTTAGTTAATCAATAGAAAGTACTGGGACATGCTTGTATTATGAGACTGAGATCAAATACAAAGGCAAATGTCTTTCCTCAGAGATGAGGTATGAATAGTTTAAAAAAGTTAAACTATCAAGAAAATTATTGTTCAAAATATTAACTGTCAAAATTAAGTTAGATTAAAGCAAAAATTACTTTGTTACAATGACTTAAAGCAAGCTACAACAGCATGTTCTCATCCAAAACACTATGCTGTCACACACTTAATATGTTTTATGAAGTGCATGATATAAAATGGCATGACCCAAATGGTGCTTCCTGGACGTTTTGGGTTGATAAACAGCGTACCATACCATTCACTTTGTCATATGGTAGAGACACCTAGCATAATTCCTTATATAACTGCAAAAGAAACATAAAAATGTCTTATTCCAAAATCTCCTACCTGTCTTGTGCAGAATTAGACATGCTATTATTAACAAATGGGGTGATGCATGAGATCTATACATTTGCCAAAAGTAACAACGATATGTAACTGCAGTCTATAACATCTTAAATCGTAACTTCAGTCTCGATATTAGAAATGTGCAGCATGAACAGTATTTCAAACGCGCTATATGCACGTATATAAATAAAATGATTAGTGTGTAGAAACTCCACTAAGAATACGTGGGATAAATTTAAAAGGCACATCTTTACTTTGCCACTTGTAGGCAGACGAGCGATTGACTGCAGTGACATAGATGGTATGACTGGTCAAATGTTACAGGGCAGCTCAGATAGTGCAGACACAGGGCTAGTAACATGTAAAACATTGTTATTATTATGACTAGTTGACCCCTAAGAAATACTACAAAAAATATTGCATAATGGGTATAATTATAATTTTGTAACAAACAAATAAATGCCTTTTAAAACGTGCTATAATACGTTATGTTTCTAAAAATAATAATGTGATATCTTTCAACAATTGTAAGTCGCCCTGGATCAGAGCGTCTGCTAAGTAATAAAATAATATACAGTGCCGTGAAAAAGTATTTGCCCCCTGTCTGATTTTCTGCATTTTTGCATATTTGACACTGAATGTTATCAGATCTTCAACCAAAACCTAATATTAGATAAAAGGGACCTTGAGTGAACAAATAACACAAAAATTTGATACATATTTCAATTATTTATTAAAGAAAGTTATGCAAAACCCAATACCCCTGTGTGAAAAAGTAATCGTCCCCTTAGACTCAATAACTGCTTACGCCACCTTTAGCAGCAATAACTGCAACCAAAACGCTTCCTGTAGTTATTGATTAGTCTCTCACAGCACCGTGGAGGAATTTTGGCCCACTCCTCCATGCAGAACTGCTTCAACTCAGTGACATTTGCTTGTTTCATCTCAATGGGGTTTAGGTCTGGACTTTGACTAGGCCATTTCAAAACTTTAAATTTCTTGTTCTTCAACCATTCTGATGTAGACTTGCTTGTGTGTTTCGGATCATTGTCTTGCTGCATGACCCAGCTGTGCTTCAGCTTCAGCTCACGGATGGATGGCCTGACATTCTCCTGTAGAATTCTCTGATACAGAGCAGAATTCATGGTTCCTTCAATGATGGCAAGGCATCCAGGTCCTGATGCAGCAAAGCATCCCCAAACCATGACACTACCACCACCATGCTTGACCGTTGGTATGAGGTTCTTATTGTGGAATGTAGGGTTTGGTTTTCACCAGACATGACAGGGCCCATGTCGGCCCAAAAGTTCCACTTTTGACTCATCTGTCCATAGAACATTGTTCCAGAACTCTTGAGGATCACCCGGTGCTTTTTGGCAAACTTGAGACGAGCATTTATGTTCTTCTTTGTGAGCAATGGTTTCCGCCTTGCTTCTCTGCCATGAATCCCATTTTTGGCCTTGCTCTTGGAGAGATTTTGGCAAGACGGCCACTCCAGGGGAGATTCACTACTGTCCCAAACTTTCTCCATTTGGACAATATGGCTCTAACTGTGGTTCAGTGAAGCCCCAGAGCCTTAGAAATGGCTTTGTAACCCTGTCCAGACATCAACAACTTTTTTCCAGAGGTCTTCAGGAATTTCTTTTGTTCGTGGCATGATGTGCCTCTAGAACCTGTGTGCTGACAACTTCACTCTGATGGTAAGGGCCAAAGTTAGTCAAATTTATATTGGGCAGGGCTGGTCCAAATCAGCCCTGATTGTTAACCAAAGTACTCAAACAGCTGACCCTAATTATCCCTTTAATTTGGTTGAGTTAACTATGGGGGCAATAACTTTTTCACACTTGAAGATTGCATGTTTGATTACCTTGCACGCCAAACAAATGAAAGAAGCACCAAACTTTGATGTCATTTTTTCTCTCAGACTCCCTCTATATACTACTGCAACCCACAAAAAAATCTGACCAAATACAATGTGAAAAATGTGCAAAAATGCAGAAATTCAGACGGGGCAATTACTTTTTCATGGCACTGTATATTATAAACAAACCCCATGCATTTAATATGACGCCTATGCATTTTTTGCATTACAGTGTCTGTCTCAGTGCCAGGGCCTCCTGACAGTCTTGGCAGAGTGACAGATGTGTTTTTAGGGGTAGGCTGTAGTATAAAAAAAAAAAAAAAATCTTTCAATTTAAAATCAATCTAGCTTGCAGTGAATTTTTCCAATGAAAAGTTTTCATATTTTAGTGCAATATCTTTTATTTATTTTTTTAATTCTGAAAGCTAAAGTCAGTAGAATGCAAAACTTAAATCCAAGATGGCCACTGGGCAGGAAATGTAGTTAAATTGTGTGCGTAAAAAAGCATTTACACATACATATTTACAAATTATATATATATATATATATATTAATGATAATGATATATATTAATTTCAGAGATGTTTATGTTAAGTAAAAGCTATTGATAATAACATATTTGGGGGGTTGGTTGTTAATTTAAAAAAAAACATTTGACCAGCCTAATCTTATGTTTTTGGCCAAGGTTCTGCCACTGGCTTGGGGAGAAATGCCCTCGGAGTAGGGGCCAGCCTCCAAGGCTGTAGGCTGGTTTTTGACATCCCTCAGAGAAGGACGTGTGTACAAAATCTTTAGGCTGCTGCATCACCCAAAAATTAAGTTGTATTACAAGAGATGACTGGCCTTAACTAACCAAGACGCCATGATAGAATGAATTTTGCTGAATATGGTTATGCAGTGGATCGAAAACTGGTCTGCAGGGATGAAGGCGTTGATCCTACCGATGGAGAAACCCTAGTTGTGGAGAGGTCAATGGTGAGACGAAGAGCTGTGCTATTTTGCTTTGCTATATGGGAAACAGTATGTTTATTTTATATTTATTGTATTATATTGTTTGTCCCAAATGTATTTTTAATTTTAACATTCATTAAGCTCCATAATAGCATAGCCTCACCTCAATTAAAATACAATGACACCCACCGCAGGCCACAGAAAAGTTTGTTGTAAACCCTCCGCAAAAAGGTACATAACATTTTTTTATCATATTATAAATCAATGACAACAGCATGCTTGTCAGTTTTCTCCATTGTTAAAGAAACAGTTGAATTGTAGATATTTCTATACCAGCTATCAAGAACTTGTCTCCAAACCGCTCTATATGAAGCATTTACACCAATAACTAAGATGCCTTAAGATCCATTTTGAATATCTTAGTTATACTTTAAAGTTTGTTTTTTTGCTCAGCAAGATGGCTTAAATAGGACTATAGCCAAGAACCCTGCTAGAAAATGACAGAGACATGAGTCTACCCATTAAATTATAAGCAATCATTTCCAGTAAACAGGTTTCTTTCATTTTATTCCATTTGTTCTTGCAGTGAGAGTTAACTCTGTAAAAGCAGCGGTCATTAGGAACATTAGCGGGACATTAGGAAGTTTATGAATGTGAAACCGCATTGTTTAAAACAATTTATTTCTTAAAGCCGTTTCACAGAAATGATACAATGCAGTAAGTGTGATTTTATTTCTCCGTTCTATGTAGAAATAATCTTAAATCAAACTGTCACTTTGTAATAAATTGTGCATAGAAAATGTATTTTAATGGCACATTTTAAACAATGATTGCTTATTGCTAAGTATCAAAGAGTCTAATTTAGCTGGTTTGGTGGCAGACTGTCTTCTAGGCATCAGCTGTTTTGTTTAGTTTTTGGTCAATTTGGGTATACTTTTCTTTGGTGTTTGAACACTGTACTTATATTTTTATTTAAATGATCTAATTTAGAGGAATCATATAGCAGAGGTGAAAACACATCAGGTCATTGTTACAAAGCACACAGAAGAAAGAGGATCCATTTAGCATTTATAATATGTTTTGGATGTGAAGAAAAAAATAAATAAAAAGTAATTTCTCCTATTGTTTGCCCGGACAGAAAAGGGTATTGAGTGAAAGGTTATCTGCATAGTTCAGTCCTGTTCTGAAAAAAAACAACATTTGAACACAGTATGAGACAAATTGCTAATTAATCTGTCCAGTTTAATCTGCCGACCACATTTTCAGGTTTTTAAAATGCTAATTGAAATTGCTATTCTTTCTGGCAAATAGTGGGTATGTATTAAACTGTTTCACCTAGTTGAATGTATTGCATATTAAACCACATACAATATAAAATGTGGTGCATCACTGCCTTAGCAACTCTGCCAATGAAGATGACATTTTCATTAGCAATAATAGAGCGTGTGGAACATCATCAATTATTTATTCTAGAATTAACACTGACAGCTGAATATTGTGTGTAGTCAGAAGCAAAACACTTGACACATAGTAATGTGCCACTAATTTTATAGTGAATTAATTTGTATATAGTTACCAGAAAGTAGGGGTGCAACAATTAAATCGATGCATCGATTATTGATCATCTGCCCTTGAATTTCCAGAGCTTCAATTACATATTGATGAATCAATGCATCAAATTAGAACCAGTTTGAAGTCTCCTGTTGCCGGTTTGCATTAAAACCTTGAGTGTGTGAGAGTGTGCTTTTTTTAGTGCTAGTAAGGTAGATTAGCACGTTGCTAGGATACACACTTTAGGCCTCTACATTCGCGTTGGACAAGCCAAATCAGAAGTAGGCCTATTGTAGTCACGTTTTCTTGATTTAAAAATTAAGGCAAAACATTTTTTTTGTTTTTTTTAGTCTACTAAATCTACGGCTTACCTAATTTTGTTTCAAAGCACTTTGTGTTTGGATTATATGGCAATATTATATAAAAAGAAGCAGCATTTAGTATGATAGTTCAAATTAGTCAGGATTTGTGAGATTAATTCAAATACTTTGCTTTTGGACATAACCATATAGTTCAGATAGAAATTACTTCTGTTAAAATAAAGTATATTTTATTTGTACAATGTTAAAGGGACACCTGATGCAGACACATGCATATTCTTTTCAGTTGTTAACTCAAGTCCTTTGTTTTTCTTTTTTTTTTTTATAAAGTGATCTAATTTGAATATAAGTTGTGCCTTTTTGTTTAACTATTATTAAGGATACAATTTAGTCATGGAGGTCACGGAAATCGTGAATTTGAACAAAAGTTTGTGAAATCTTGGATGTGGATGTAAAAACACATTATTAGGCACTGCCTTTATTTCCTTAAATATGCCGTATGTCATGCACTACAAATTTGCAAGCATCTGTATATTGTTTGGTTGTGTATGCACACAGCATTTACATGTAGCTATGTAGGTCAGCGAATGAGATTTTTATTTTGTAGCTGAGCGAGCATGTAAATGAAGACAGAGCGTATGTTACTGTAAACTCTCTGTTGTGATCTTCACATACATACAGCGCTTGTTATTTATTCATTTATTTTAACTAAAAAGTGGGCTTGCATCTTCAAAAAATATTAAATACTTGCATTTTATTTCTTGAAACTTTTTTTCATACAACGTAGTGTACCCAAGTAGTCTGTTGAAAATAAATACTCACTTTCTCTAACACTAAACATTGCTAAACAAAATACTTTATTTCCTGCAAACTGTAGATTAAAACGAGAGGTTTATCTGTTTTGTAGTCCTTTTTTTTCTGATCTTGTGATTCCCCGTTTCTTTCTTGGACACGGTGCCTGCCTCTGTGATTTGACTTTGCAACTCTTTTTTTGTTTGTTTTTAATTTTAAAAGGGGCAGTGCTCTGTAAGTTACTCAGAGAGAGAGAGATGTACATTTGCGTCAGACAGTCTGTTTAGCTCTGCGGCCGGTGTAAAAGCCTGCATCTTATAGTACTGTATTCTAAAAAAATAAAATAAAATAAAATAATAAAAGTGTGTTACATTGGTGTGAAAGTTTTGTACTCTAAAGTAACATTTAAACTTGTCAGCAGTCAAAAGCCTTTTATATTATTGGTTTTGGTGTACTATTTAAAATCTCTTGTATGTTGATGTAGCTAAAGCTACATTATTTGGTGGCCTTTCCTTGACCTTTCCGTGAATTCTTGTTTTTTTCCCCTGCAGTTCGCCCGTGAAATGTACTAATGTTTGTTCTTTATTTTGAAAAATATTATGGTTGAGAAGCCTGTGAAAATTCTTGGGAGATGGTATGATGGGGACATAAGGGACACAGTTTGTTTGGGAGAAATGAGACAACAAGCAGTGCAAAGGTTGACGAGCATAGACAGCAGCGCTTTATCGGGCAATCTTAAACTCTGGTGCTTTCAGTTTGGTCTACTGCCAAGACTTCTGTGGCCACTCACTGTGTATGAGGTTTCCTTGACAACAATAGAGAAGCTGGAAGTTTTAAAATCAGGTCATACGTCAGCTACCAGTCTCAAACCGAGGAGTTTATGTGCACCAAGGTTCAATTGGAAATTACATTGGCAGAGTCACACGACGAATGTGTGAAGGAGGCAGCACTTTTGAAAACTGGAAGAAAGTGGGCGGCAAAGGAAGTTGTGGACGACGCAAAGGCTGCCCTTCATATCAGTGATATCATGGGGCAAGTACAGCATGGAAGAGGAGGCCTTGGTCTCATTTCAGCTCCTCCTACATGGCACAAAGCAGCCCCAGTTCAACAGAGGAAGCTGGTAGTCAACAAGGTGCAAAAGCAGGAGAACAGGATGAGGTGTATAAAGGCAGTTTCCCAGGCCAAGCAGGGAGAGTGGACGAGATGGGAGAGTGTAGAACACCACAAGATTGGCTGGCGAGATCTATGGACAATTGTACAGACCAGGATCTCCTCATCAGGTCAACATATGATGTTCTCCCATCACCACAGAACCTTAATCTATGAGTAGGAGAGGATCCATGGTGTCCTTTGTGTTCATCGCCAGCTACATTTTGACAGGATGTAAGGCGAGTCTTAGCCAAAGACGGTTTACTTGACATCATGACCAGGTGCTGCGATGTTTGGCCTTAGCATTGGAAGACAAGCACAGCATGACCAACAGATTACCACCAATGGCAGCAATATGATACACGAAGAACAACATTCCTCCGTCCAGGGGAGCAACTTCCAAGAAAAGGTATTAAAACCAAAACTCGTCTAGGAAGCTGGAAGCTGCTAGGGATTGGAAAATGCTGGAAGATGTTGGACAACGGCTTATTTTCCCACCTGAGATTGCCACCACTAACCTTCAACCTGATATTGTCTTGTGGTCTGGATCAGCACACCTTTTCTCCTGGTAGAGTTAACAGTGCCATGGGAGGATGCTGTGGATGAGGCGTATTTAAATCTGCTGTATGTCACTATGAAACAGCAATCATTATCCAGCCCAACATTGTCAGCGCCAGATTTGTTTAGTCTTTTACTATACTATAGTAGCCTGCAATTTTATCATTATTTATGTGAACTCCCTTTTAGACAGGGAAAGGTCATGATGGTGTGGTAAAGTAAGCAATTATTTCTAACATTTACAAAATGTGGATTTGACACTTTTCCCGGTTGCCATTTTTTTGTTTGTTTTTATTTAGAATTAAAATTAACGCATGAACTGCATATCCATAAATGCAAAGTGGTATCATTTTAAAACAAACGCTGCAATTTCCTTATCTCTCTGCTCTGAGCGCAAGCTTGGAGGGGGTGGCTTTTTAACATAGAAATAGACTGGCTGTGCGTCCCTTTGGCTACTTTAGATATGCGGTTTTCTAAATTGGGTACCTAAATTGGTAGAGCCCCGTGTTTTTCACAAATACAAAATAACACAAAATACAAAAACGAAATGCAAATATAAAAAGAAATAACAGGAAAAATAATTCTAAAACAAAAAGAGTGACATTTTTACATTGTGAGGTTTATATGGAAAACACTTTAAATAAATGCTTGCAATTGTAGTTGTCAAAGCTCAACCGTTACCACAGACACAGACTGAAGGGAAACGAAGCTCTGACTAGCACTTGCGTAGATGTATAATTTGAAGAGAGTCGTTTGGGAAATAAAATTGTGATGGAAGAGAAGAAATGTTTGTTTCTAAAATGCCTAAACCGCGCATAAATTAAACAATGTTGCAAAGAATTTGATCATGAGGGGATGTATGCAGCTGATCGTGATAAAGTAATGATATGCAGATTCTGCAACTGTCGGCTGGAATGGGAGTCGAAAGGTAGAGTCATTAAGCATCATTAGCTGTTTATTCTTTTTGGAGAAAATATTGCTTGTTTGCTTGTACAGATGAAGCCGCTTTATATCATGATTGCCGTGCAGGCATAATTTGTGATATAAAGCGGATCATGAACACATTACAAGTGTGAAATAAAACTGTGAATTAAAGAGAAGTGTTTTATTTTTTTAATTTGGAATTGCCAATTATTTCTTATTTTTTCCCCCAATTATATTTTATTTCAACCTGGCTCATCGCTGCCACCCCTGCACTGACTCAGGAGAGATGAAGACGGACACATGCATCCTCTGAAACGAGTGCCATCAGCCGTCCTCTTCCTTTCACTCTGCAGGCTCACCATGCAGCCACCTCAGAGCTACAGCATCGGAGGACCACGCAGCTCCAGGCAACTTACAGGCAGGCCCGCAGGTGCCCAGACTGTCTACAGGGGTTACTGGTGCACCATGAGCCGAGGACACCTTGGCTGATTATATATATATATATATATATATATATATATATATATATATATATATATATATATATACTGTATATATATGAATCAGTAGTTGGAAATTCTGGCCTGCGATTGGTTAAAACCTCATCATAGGAAGAATAGTTTGAACTATTGCCCTAACATCCACACCACCGGGCAATAGTCATGTAATTGGCTCTCATCACTGTCAGTCCCGCCCCTTTTCAAAGGAACGCCTTTCATCTTCACTCCTCACAACAAGAGAAAATGACTGAAACACTGATTCTGTGACTTAATAGAAAATAAATGACAAAAAATACTGCAAAAGAAAGATGCTCCAAACAACAAAATGGTGATTAAAACATCACTTTTCTGACTTGACGATGTAAACAAATATGACGGATATAAACTGGATAATGCAGCAGTCAGCAAGCCAAACGGAGAGTTGATAACTATGTGTTATGAACTTCAAAAACATTTTTTATTTATTTACTTATGCTGTGTCAGCTATATTTAAACAAACTATATCAAGTCATATTTACTATCTAACCTTGCCTCACTTATTTTTTTCCCTGATACATATATTAAACATGAATATAACAAATATAACACTGGAATTTTAAATACCTACCAACTTGCTCTTTAATCAGAATAATCATTCTGTTTCATTAATGTCAAATGTCAAATGACCTTCAAATCAGATGTTAATGGAGAAAAGCATCCTTGATGTGGCTTTTTCACTCCTGACCTAGACCATCAAAATTGGTTTTGATTGGTGATCCATTAGAATTCTTCCAATCAGTTTTGAAACCCTGAGATATGAGCTGCAATGATCTTGCCTGAAAGAGCAGGCAATGCCTAAAAGTAGGTGGACCACAATCAGTTTTTTTGTGTTTTCATTATTAAAATGGTAGTGAAAAGGCTGGCCCTTAATAAAGGAACCAATGTTTGTACCACTGGGAGCAATGTTTCAATGCAATCAAAGTAGAATGAATGCGTAGAAAACAAGGTTCTTTGAGCAAGGATTGCCTTCACATCAATTTGTGACTTTGCTAGAGGTTAAAGTCATTTCTATCTAATTACAATTTGGAATCAAACTTGGCACAATTGGATGATTCAAAGTGGAACATTTAAGTACTGTAGTCACACAAATAAAGGAGCTAATTATGATGTGGCATTTGAGAGCTGTGCATTATGCTTTATCTTTAATCTACCATCACCTGATTCTGTTTACTAGTAAGCACATTGCTTATTTATTTTTTAAATAAAGTTGTTGTGTTTGACTGCATACTAATAATCTTGTTTCATTAAACTTGTTGGGACTATTTACATTTTTCACCAGAAAGGTACCAGGCTTTAAATACAAATACATAGAAAATTACTTTCTATCTAATCGCAATCTATCTAATAGTACCTTCTCGATAAAGACACTACTATGTGGTAGATGACTTGTGATACTACTTGGTTCTATAACTGACACTAAGATCCAACTATTCACAGTCAGAAAACGGGCTCTATTTTACAACAACTCCCCTCCCTTTTTATATCATTTTAACCTTTTAAATCTCACAGCATGCAAATGACCCACACACACACTGCAATGATTCTTCAATCTAACACAGTCTTTGCTGCCCTCCTGTGGACTGCCGGATAATTGCAACACACTACTTCAATAGTAAACTCTACATGTAAGAAATATCCCTCTATTTATATTACTTTTTATAACTTCTACCTACAATTTGTTTTCATTCTGGTATTACTGAATAAACAGGCATTGAATTTAAACAAATGCAATGTTTTTATGAATACTGTTTTTCATAGTAAATCCAATTTTTTTAAACATATTTTTTTATTAATCATTCTTTTTAATTAACCACTGTTTAATCCTCCTGTGTAAGTAACATGTGAATTTCTTTCCGAGTGTGGTTTGAAAGGCTTGTACTATGGGGAACATGGACTGTTTGGTGTATTTAATAGGAATACGCAGTCTTGATGCTACATCAGATAACATTTACACTACCAACATCCAAAGTAAATGTCTTGCCTTTTGAGCCAACACTTTGTAGTTTGCAGGATAGGGTTGCCACCTGGCTTCATAATCTTGGGACACCGTAAGAAAGGTCAGGTTTTTCTAACTCGCCTCTAAATCAGCCGATTTTAAATCAACAAGTAAAATTAATGTGGATTGCTGGAGCGGCTTCAATAAATGGACTACATTTTTTAATTGCGGTGGCGATTCAATCCGGTGAGCATCATAACATGCATTAAAACCTTATTGCTTGAAATTACCTTATGTTAAATATCAAAATAGTGCAATTCTGTCATTATAGAGAACTTCACACTCACCTGCACTCTTTCGTTTAACCTTGTGGTTAAGTTTCTATTTATTTAATATCTCTTCCTGCTTCACACAGTCCTGCCCAATCAGACAAAAAAAAGCAAATCAGCAGGTCTGATTGATAGAAACGATCCTCGCAGGAAGGAATTCCTGCCCCTGTGCATGCGTGTGCTTTTAGTAACTAGCATGTAAAACTATTTCATTAATTTAGTGACAGTTCACGCAATTCACACTCCCTTTACATGCTGAATAAAGTCAATGAATTTGTAGTTTAGAGAGGTGAGATGAAAAACTTGGCCTGACTTAAAGTGTCCCGAGATTATGAAGCCAGATGGCACCACTAAAGCAGGAATCAATCTTTTGTAGCATCATTTGGAGCATTATCGGATTTATCATTCTCCTGAAGCCTGTTGGATCCACGCAGTGCTCTTCATGAATAAGAAAAAAAGTCACCCCTGAGGGCAAGCACTAAACCCTAGTATTTTTACTCAAGTAAAAGAGGTATTTTTGTCACTGTTTTTCATGTCACTGGCCTCACAGAAACAATGCCAGATTATGAACCTGTACCTAAAATGGCTAGAATGTAACAAATACATTTTACTTTTTGTTTCTTCTTTGTTTTTAAATATATAGTGCTTATTAAATCTCTTGATATTCATAACAATTATTCCACCATAGAATACATTAATGAGCAAACTTTCGCACAAGAGCATTGTAGTACCAGTTTCACCATTACTGGAACTGTAAGCAGCTAATTGAAAATAAATAAATAAATACATAATTTATATATATATATATATATATATATATATATATATATATATATATATATATATATATATATAATGTGCGCATTTTAATTACCTCTACCTTGTCATAAGGTTCCCCACAGGTCTCCTCTCAGGCCTCTGTTCTCAGCTCTCTGGTAGTATTCCTCTAATTAAGCTTCAAGATTGCTTTTTATATCATGTGGCTGTTCCCAGTTAGCACCAATTATCTAATTTAGGAACAGCCATATTCTCACATGTATTTGGCAGGGATAAGAATTAACCCCATCCCTGGCAACCACCACCAACACATAAACTCCAATACTTTATTTACAGGCAGGGCTCTGTATATGCCCTGGCACAGTAATGGAGGCAACAACAGGGCCACGGGTGGCAGCAACAACAAATCCCCAGGGTTCAGCAGCAAACAACACCCAGGCGCTGAGGAACAGGCACCCCAGGCTGGCGAACAGGCACCCCCAGGCTGGCGAACAGGCACCCCAGGCTGGCCGAACTGGGCAGGTGTGGACCCTCAGGAGGCGACGGCTGCAACGGACCCTCTGGCCAAGGAGGCGATGGCAGCATGCAGTCTCCCTCTGGCAGTGGAGGCGGGAGCAGCGGGTAGTTTTTCACTGGTGGTGGAGGCAGGAGCAGCAGGTAGTCTCTCACTGGTGGTGGAGACAGGAGCAGCAGGTAGTCTCCTTCTGTCACTGGAGACTGATGCGACTCTCCCTCAGTCGCTAGAGACTGGTGCGGCTCTCCCTCAGTCTCTGGAGACTGGTGCGGCTCTCCCTCAGTCTCTAGAGACTGGTGCGGCTCTCCCTCAGTCTCTGGAGACTGGTGCGGCTCTCCCTCAGTCTCTGGAGACTGGTGCGGCTCTCCCTCAGTCGCTGGAGACTGGTGCGGCTCTCCCTCAGTCTCTGGAGACTGGTGCGGCTCTCCCTCAGTCTCTGGAGACTGGTGCGGCTCTCCCTCAGTCTCTGGAGACTGGTGCGGCTCTCCCTCAGTCGCCGGAGACTGGTGCGGCTCTCCCTCAGTCTCTGGAGACTGGTGCGGCTCTCCCTCAGTCTCTGGAGACTGGTGCGGCTCTCCCTCAGTCTCTGGAGACTGGTGCGGCTCTCCCTCAGTCTCTGGAGACTGGTGCGGCTCTCCCTCAGTCGCTGGAGACTGGTGTGGCTCTCCCTCAGTCGCCGGAGACTGGTGCGGTTCTCCCTCAGTTGCTGGAGACTGGTGCAGTTCTCCCTCAGTCGCTGGAGACTGGCTTCCCTTTCCTCATGGCTCCCCCTCTTGGGCTAAGTACTTTTGGGCTCCTCCCCTCCTGGGCGCTGGATGCTTGGGCTCCCCCCTCACTGGCATGCTGGGTGGCTGCTCCTCCTTCACTGGCATTAGGGACAGCACTTCCTTTATCAGGAGCTCTGACTTCTCTCCTTCCAACTCTGGCTCCAGACATTCTCAGCATCCATGCCCAAAGTGTTCACACAGTCCACACCATCCTGTTGGACTGTGCTCTGGACAGTCCTTCCAGTGGTGGCTGGAATCATCACAATAAAGCCAGTGATTAGGTGCAACTGCAATTTAAAAATAATTTGCCTGCAATCTCCACCATATGTAACAAACCAGGGTTAGTTTGCCACTTGCAGGACCTTTTCCACTTGTCTTTTGGTGTAAATAGAAACACGGGACCACAGAAATTCAATAAGACAGGGCATTGCCTGTATATTTATTCAATTGCACACAAAACAAAATAAACAAAAAGCCTAACTCCTTCTAGGAGCGCTAAACTAAACTTTTTCTTAGTTTTCTTTAACTGAACCGGACAGCTAAGCTGTTTATCAGTCACAAAACATATACTCTTCAAGTATAAACACAGTACACTTTATTTCCAGTGTTGGGGTTTATGTGTTGGTGGTGGTTGGCAGGGATAGCCAAGTATATACACTACCGTTCAAAAGTTTGGGGTCACTTAGAAATTTCCTTGTTTTCCATGAAAACATACATGAAATGAGTCTGAATAGGAAATATAGCAAAATGAATAGGAAATATAGTCATTGACAAGGTTAGAAATAATGATTTTTAATTGAAATAATAATTGTGTCCTTCAAACTTTGCTTTCGTCAAAGAATCCTCCATTTGCAGCAATTACAGCCTTGCAGACCTTTGGCATTCTAGTTGTCAATTTGTTGAGGTAATCTGAAAAGATTTCACCCCATGCTTCCTGAAGCACCTCCCACAAGTTGGATTGGCTTGATGGGCACTTCTTACGTACCATACAGTCAAGCTGCTCCCACAACAGCTCAATAGGGTTGAGATCCGGTGACTGTGCTGGCCACTCCATTATAGACAGAATACCAGCTGACTGCTTCTTCCCTAAATAGTTGTTGCATAGTTTGGAGCTGTGCCTTGGGTCATTGTCCTGTTGTAGGAGGAAATTGGCTCCAATCAAGCGCTGTCCACAGGGTATGGCATGGCGTTGCAAAATGGAGTGATAGCCTTCCTTCTTCAAGATCCCTTTTACCCTGTACAAATCTCCCACTTTACCACCACCAAAGCACCCCCAGACCATCACATTGCCTCCACCATGCTTGACAGATGGCGTCAAGCACTCCTCCAGCATCTTTTCATTTGGTCTGCGTCTCACGAATGTTCTTCTTTGTGATCCGAACACCTCAAACTTAGATTCGTCTGTCCATAACACTTTTTTCCAATCTTCCTCTGTCCAGTGTCTGTGTCCTTTTGCCCATCTTAATCTTTTCTTTTTATTGGCCAGTCTGAGATATGGCTTTTTCTTTGCAACTCTGCCTAGAAGGCCAGCATCCCGGAGTCGCCTCTTCACTGTTGACGTTGAGACTGGTGTTTTGTGGGTACTATTTAATGAAGCTGCCAGTTGAGGACCTGTGAGGCGTCTGTTTCTCAAACTAGATTAAGATGCAGCAAATACCCCACCCATCATTCTTCATTAATTCATCTGTCACAATTGTTACTGGACGGTGTTATACTGTACTTTATACAGCAACTTAAGAAAGATACATTTCCATATACATAACTGTGGTACTAGACTATGGTACTAGACAGGAACAGTTGTGGAGTTTATTCTGCTGCTGTGAATCATAGGAAATGTGTCCATGTGGCTGATTGATAGGATATACATCTGTGAGTCCCTTGCCTTTCTCCATCTAGTGGGAGCAGGCAGCTGTCGCCACTCCTGTTTTTCTTTTACACACCCAGCTTGCTGTCAACCATCATTGTAAACACCAGAAGGCAGTAATGTAACTGCCTATCAAGACTAACCATTCCTCTTGCAAAAAGCCACCTTAGGCTGAAAGCTGTCTTTGAATCACATTGCTAACACATTTTCTTCCCAGCACTATATATATATATATACAGTACTGTGCAAAAGTTTTAGGCAGGTGTGAAAAAAATGCTGTAAAGTAAGAATGCTTTCAAAAATAGACATGTTAATAGATTATATTTATCAATTAACTAAATGCAAAGTGAGTGAACAGAAGAAAAATCTAAATCAAATCCATATTTGGTGTGACAACCCTTTGCCTTCAAAACAGCATCAATTCTTCTAGGTACACTTGCACAAAGTCAGGGATTTTGTAGGCATATAGTCAGGTGTATGATTAAACAATTATACCAAACAGGTGCTAATGATCATCAATTCAATATGTAGGTTGAAACACAATCATTAACTGAAACAGAAACAGCTGTGTAGGAGGAATAAAACTGGGTGAGGAACAGCCAAACTCAGCTAACAAGGTGAGGTTGCTGAAGACAGTTTACTGTCAAAAGTCATACACCATGGCAAGACTGAGCACAGCAACAAGACACAAAGGTAGTTATACTGCATCAGCAAGGTCTCTCCCAGGCAGAAATTTCAAGGCAGACAGGGGTTTCCAGATGTGCTGTCCAAGCTCTTTTGAAGAAGCACAAAGAAACGGGCAACGTTGAGGACCGTGAGCGCAGTGGTCGGCCAAGGAAACTTACTGCAGCAGATGAAAGACACATCATGCTTACTTCCCGCCATGTCGGAAGATGTCCAGCAGTGCCATCAGCTCAGAACTGGCAGAAAACAGTGGGACCCTGGTACACCCATCTACTGTCCGGAGAAGTCTGGTCAGAAGTGGCCTTCATGGAAGACTTGCGGCCAAAAGCCATACCTCCGGCGTGGAAACAAGGCCAAGCGACTCAACTATGCACGAAAACACAGGAACTGGGGTGCAGAAAAATGGCAGCAGGTGCTCTGGACTGATGAGTCAAAATTTGAAATATTTGGCTGTAGCAGAAGGCAGTTTGTTCGCCGAAGGGCTGGAGAGCGTACACGAATGAGTGTCTGCAGGCAACAGTGAAGCATGGTGGAGGTTCCTTGCAAGTTTGGGGCTGCATTTCTGCAAATGGAGTTGGGGATTTGGTCAGAATTAATGGTCTCCTCAATGCTGAGAAGTACAGGCAGATACTTATCCATCATGCAATACCATCAGGGAGGCATCTGATTGGCCCCAAATTTATTCTGCAGCATGACAGCGACCCCAAACATACAGCGAAAGTCATTAAGAACTATCTTCAAGCGTAAAGAAGAACAAGGAGTCCTGGAAGTGATGGTATGGCCCCCACAGAGCCCTGATCTCAACATCATCGAGTCTGTCTGGGATTACATGAAGAGAGAGAAGCAACTGAGGCTTATATATATATATATATATATATATATATATACACACACACAGTGCCTATAGAAAGTCTACACCCCCTTTAACTTTTTTCACATTTTGTTGTGTCAGTGCCTCAGAGTTTCATGCATTTAAATGAAGTTTTTTTTTCCACTTATCTACACACCATACTCCACACTGTTAAGGGGGAAAAAAGTCTTTATTGAGAAAAAATATATATTAAAAATACAAAACTGAAACATCATAATTGGATAAGTCTCCACCCCCCTGAGTTAATACTTGGTGGAAGCACCTTTGGCAGCAATTACAGTTGCGAGTCTGTTGGGATAGGTCTCTACCAACTTTGCACACCTAGATTTGGCAATATTTGACCATTGTTCTTTACAAAACTGTTCAAGCTCTGTCAAGTTCCCTGGGCAGCGTTGATGGACAGCAATCTTCAAGTCATGCCACCAATTTTCCATTGGATTTAGGTCGGGGCTCTGACTGGGCCACTCAAGGACATTTACCTTTTTGTTCCACACACACACACACGGGCTGCTGTGCATTACAACAAAATATAAATCGAGGGGTTATGTGACATCATAAACCGCGAGAGCGAAGTGAAACACCGAGATGAAGTATTTTCTCAAAATGCACTGCACCCCATATGTTATTTTTTATATTACGTAGATTTAGAAAACATGATAAAATACTATACGTTGTTGTTCAAGATATCTATCAATACTACTCAGAAGAGAACATACCTTTTTGGATTCATACTCACTGCAATCTCTTTATGTAATGCATAAAGGACAATGACAAGTGTTGAATTCAGAATAGTGTTGTAGCAACCTTTAGAAAGATGCCACCTACTGGGTCTATAAAGAAAAACCAAGACACGTAGCTCAGGGAAATGTAGCTCATTATTAGGCAGCATTCCCCAAAAGCTGCCTGCTGAACTATTAAAACTGTTCTATTGCTCAAAACGGTGCTTCTTGAAATGCTGCATACTCTGCAGAGCTGTGCCTATGATCTACTGCAGGGAGAGATACCTGGCTCTCATTTATTTTACTTTGAACCTGTGTCACCATGCATTTAAAAAATTGGATAGTGTGAGAGTGACGCATTACAAACCTATTTCCTAAACTTGAAATTCACATGTTTTTTTTGCAGAATATTTTCATTCACTTTTTTTGCTGAATCTTTTCCCACACAAGAGCAGCAAATACGTATGAATCCACAATTGCTGTTAGTTAAAACAGCTTGCTTGTACATGTCATCATTCTAATCGTAGATCATGACGTATCTAACACACATAATACCAATTATTTCCTCAACTGTTCTTAATTCCATATACATATTGCATATACAATAGGGTAAACAGCATACTACCATATTTCTTTTACTTGGACATCATTTTAAAAATAAGAGGAAACATATGATTATCCTTACATTCTATCCCATTGAGCAAAACATGAATACAATACACAATAGAATGCTGAAAAACTCCCATCACATTGGTACACATGATTTTGTTTTGCTGCAACATAACACAAATCAAAAGAGTTTTCTCAAAGTTTTTGTTCTTTGCAAACCATTCCCAAAAGAAGAAGTATGCGAACGAAAAAAAAAAGGTTTTGGCCTACCTTTAGTTTGATTCCTTTGTTTTGTCTGTAGGGAAAATATAACCATCAGTGCCCCCATTTCTTTGCTAGCTCTACCTTAAATGTACAGTCCTTAATCCTTGTATTGTGAAATACGTACAGGCTGCTTCAAACACAGCTTGTGTAACAAAGTACACATTTGAGATTTATTCTGTTTCCACACTCTGCAGCCTACTAGCTGTAATGTGTTTTAATCCTTGTGCTTCCCAGAATTTTAATTTTGGTGTATTTGGAGTTCAGAGATGGGTGTTTCAAGAGAAGAGCCTGTGAAGTATAGCTATTGTTTCAGAGCACATAGATTAATTGTGCTTTCTGTTTCAGCTAAAGCTTCTACTTACTATACCAGGCAACAGGTACTTCTTCATGCATTTCTACTTCAGCTACTGCAAGAACAGAGAAACATGGATGTACAATCTGTTACAAATGCCGTTCAATGTTCATACATAATGTAAATTCAATATTACTGTGCATTATATTTGTTAACATGGTACGGGCTGCCTGAACAACTTATTCAGTACAATGGCAGATGAAAGCATACCACGCTGTAGGCTAACGCAGCTTAATACACGACTGCCTTGTGGACCAGTGCCATATCTATGATATTATTATTATTATTATTATTTGTTTATTTAGCAGATGCCTTTATCCAAGGCGACTTACAGAGACTAGGGTGTGTGAACTATGCATCAGCTGCAGAGTCACATACAATTACGTTTCACCCGAAAGACGGAGCACAAGGAGGTTAAGTGACTTGCTCAGGGTCACACAATGAGTCAGTGGCTGAGGTGGGATTTGAACCGGGGACCTCCTGGTTACAAGCCCTTTTCTTTAACCACTTGACCACACAGACATTGATAAACTATTACTGTTAAAACGTTTGACACAGAATGAACCATTACCTTCAAAAAAGCAGGTCAAGCAGAGTATGTACAACAAGAGAATCAAACTTGAAGCCAATACCTGAAAGTGTACAATCCTGGAACCAACAAATTATTGCCCATTATTGACCAAGATAATTACAGAATACAGTTATGTACTGTACTAAAAGTGAATACAATATTCAAAGCAATTCCCCATCTCAGCCAGGAGCCATATTGGGCCTTACAAAGTTAAAAGGTTAAGGGTCCAGCATATTATATGTTAATACAAATTAGAACAGACAATAAAAACGTAGTGGTGCCTTTTAACATAATTCATTGAGAACTTAAAAGCTCTACTTCATATAAATAAACTTTTTTTTTCTTCTAGTGAGCTATGCTTTTTCCTTCCAAATAAACATAGCATTTTTACTGACATTTTGATTAACTTAAAATCTGGTACCTCAGTCATATTAATAATTACACCTTGGCTAGGGTTGCCAACATGTAATTTCAGAAAACAACATTTCTTGTTTCTCATATCTAAACAATTCTATTACTCGTCGCTCTGCAATATGTTTTCTCTTTTAACTTCACCTGAAGAATATTCTAAAAAAGCAACTGTTGTGCAGTTAAATTCTGCTTAGTGCAGTTAAATTATGATTAACAATTGATTATGTATTATCAGTACAGATAAGGGAATCTGCATATTTTCTATAAGGCCTAGCCTTTGGAAAAGACCACAGTGTGGCAGCAAACTACTTCTAGAACACTTCCAGAGAGTTATGTTTAAAACAATAAATGTTTTTTTTTTTTTATCAACTGTATACAGAAATAATAAAGCTAAATAATGATCAGAATATTACTTAAGCTGTAATATCAGCCTGCAATTATAAATATACACTATTTGATTATGCAAGGCTTGTTTGTTGAATTAAGAAAAGCAATAAGAAAAAGCCACTTATTCTGTATTACACTAGGCTGAACCCACATCTTGGCATTATGCACATTTTGGAATGTTATTGCGTACAGTATGCATTAAATACCAGTTCAGATAGGCAGAGTTAAAACAAGACAACAAGCAGCAAATTACAAAGGAGTACAACAAATAGCTACCGTATTTTATCACATGTTAAATACTCGATGGAGTTTAAATAAAAATCAGCAAGTAATACTGCACAAAGTCTTAGCAAAGGAAATCCATTAATGATTTGAAAGTGATACACAAAGAGGCAAAAAGCAGTTGGTGTCTGGTTACGCTAGCCCTTTACAAGATGCAATCAATATGTTGTCACATAGAAAAAGTGATGTTGTTAACTGTGACAGATCTGTCATGAAAGCCGTTGCTTCAGTGTCAACCTATAAGCGACTGAGATTAGGCACTAAGGATATCTATGATCTTTAAAAAAAGACAGTATTTGTGTAAAGTACCAAAGGCACAATAGAAATGTATATTGCTTATATTAGACTGGACACACAGACACACACACATTTATTTAATAGTAACTGACTAACACTCCTAATTAAATCAATTTTGATTCCATGTTGTAACACAATAAAATGTGGAAAAGTCCAAGGGGGGTGAATACTTTTGAGAGCCACTGTACATCTTCAGTCATTCATACAGCGCACTGCTGAAACAGCAGTTTAATTGGTAGTAAGAGCATGTGTATGAAGCTATGTACACTGCAGAAAGTGTGTTTGCTTCTACAACACCCGCCCACAAATATTTTAAATATAAGCATGTAAAGGTAAAGCTAATTCAGCAGTGTTGATAACTGGCTTGCTTATGTTGCCAAAAACAGACTTTCCCCACAAAAAAATCTAAAAACAAGAAATATCTGGCAAAAAAGTGAAGGGGCCCTTAAAAGAAGCAAAGGGGCCCGGCCCTGGCCCACCCGTAATCCGAGCACTGACTAAGGAGAGCTGATGTATGTCATCTGGTTTCACAATAAAGCTGACGTTGTTTGTAACCTTTATTAAGCCTTTGACGGCGTGTGTGGAGGTGTATTTTTCTAAGTGTGTGTTCGGTCGAGAGGGGCCCACCAACCTTCATTTTCGGGGCCAGGGGGTGTGGCCGCACACCCTACCCCATCACTGGCTCTGCTACTGCAGTGTTGGGAACTACAAATTAAAAGTGAAATGGTACTTTTGGCTGATTTACTTTTGCTGCACCAATACCCTGAAAACATGTAAACTATCCTTGTGTATAGACTTGCTAATAACTTGGCATGAGGAACTACCGTTCCTCTCAATACATATACTACACATTCATGATTAACTCTTCCAAATCAATTAAACTAATACATCTTACCTTTATACCCTGATTTTTTTTTTGTTCTATGGAGCTTCTTAATAAAACTATCATATATAGGACATTGTGTTACCATTTAACATTTCCACAATCTTAGCATTAAATCTCTTACCCTTACACAACACTTGGGTGAACTATGGTTTCTTCTTGCTAAGCTAATAGTGGCAAGCACTGGACATACAAATGTGCCAACCTGAGTACAATACTTCTTTCATTTTATTTCGATTGCAACCCTGTTATTTTAGCACCAGAGGGCACTCTTTCTACAGTATTCACAACATGCACAAATAAACCATCCCAGAAGACATTCCTTTCACCCAAATTGATATCTTTTACATCACAACCACCTTTACCACTAGATACTGCAAACAAAGCAAACCGTCTGCACATTGATTAAATGTGTATACTGTTTGCTAGCTGCTTGATCACTCTTGACAAGCTTTGTGAAATTAGATGCCAATAGTTTAAAGAATCTGTCTGGGCTAACAAATACATTAATAAAATAAAAGCAGCCAACACAAATTTGCAATAAATTGCTGTCACTTCAAACATGTCGCTTCTTAATGATGTTCTTATAAATCATCAATCTTGTTGACATATCTATTGTAAAAACAAACTAATTTAAATCCTCAAAAAATATTCATACCCTGACAAGGACAATTAAATGAATAGCTAGTTGAGGCACCTCTTTAGTTAAGTAACCTCTTTAAACAATTAGGATATTTATCAATGAGCTTTTACCATGATTCTTTAGTGATTTTTGACCATTCTTCAACACAAAATTGTTCCAGTTTATTCAAATTCCGAGGACTTCTCTTGTGCACAGCCTTTTTCAACTCATACCAAAGATTCTCAATCGGATTTACATTGGGACTTTGATTAGGCCATTCCAGAACCTTAATTTTATTCTTCTTTAACCTTCTGAAGTAGATTTTGATGTGTGATTTGGATCGTTGTTGTGTTGGAACGTCCAAGTTCTGTAGCGGAGGGTTTCAGATGATTGGCCAATATCTTTTGGTATGCTATGCAATCCATTTTACCATGTATTGGAACTATATTTCCTATGCTATTAGAGGAAAAACAGCCCCATAGAAGGATATTACCACCTCCATGCTTGACACTAGATGTGATGTTCATTTCTTTGTACGCCTCACCAGACTTTCTCCAAACATAATGACTGTTGACATAATGCGTGACCAAATAGCTCGATTTTTGTATCATCTCTCCACAAAACCTTTCACCAGAACTCATATCCATCATTCAAATGCCGTTTTGCAAACTTTAAGTGATTGTCCTTGTGACGTTTTCCTAAGAGTGGCTTTTTCCTTGGCCTGCGACCATTGAGACCTTCACCATGCAATACTCGATCTATGGTTGAAATGGAAACCCCAGTCCCACTTGCAGCCAATTTTGGCAGTCAATCTCGGATTGTTATTAACCTTCCTCTACTTGTTCTTGGTGAAACAACCTTCTTTCTTCCAGACCGAGGGAGCATTGTGACAGTACCATGAGTCTTGTACTTCTTGATATTAGAAACAATAGTTGAAATTGTGAAACTCAAATGCTTGGAAATCTTCTGGTATCCTTCTCCAGCTTTATGACAATAAATCATTTTCTGCCTAAGGTCTTCAGACAGCTCTTTACTTTTTCCCATATTGACTTATTGGTAATGACAGCAATCATCCTATGCCTAAGCCTTTTATACTCTCTAAGAATGTTCACCTACAATTCAGCATTTTCTAGACTTTTCTAGAATTTGGATCTGTGTTATCATATTGAAATTTCTAGCACCTTGTAGGCAATACTAACATAGTATGGAGTTTTGCAAAAAAAAAAATGCCGTAACCTTTTTTCCTCATCCACAAAAGCAGAACTTTTGCTACTTGTTTTTGAGAAATTATGCATTTCCATTGGGGTATGTAAACTTTTGACTATATATATATATATTTATATATATACACTACCGTTCAAAAGTTTGGGGTCACTTAGAAATTTCCTTGTTTTCGAAAGAAAAGCAAATTTTTTGTCCATTAAAATAACATCAAATTGATCAGAAATACAGTGTAGACATTGTTAATGTTGTAAATGACTATTGTAGCTGGAAACAGCTGATTTGTAATGGAATATCTACATAGGCGTACAGAGGCCCATTATCAGCAACCATCAGTCCTGTGTTCCAATGGCACGTTGTGTTTGCTAATCCAAGTTTATCATTTTAAAAGGCTAATTGATCATTAGAAAACCCTTTTGCAATTATGTTAGCACAGCTGAAAACTGTTGTGCTGATTAAAGAAGCAATAAAACTGTCCTTTAGACTAGTTGAGTATCTGGAGCATCAGCAATTGTGGGTTTGATTACAGGCTCAAAATGGCCAGAAACAAAGAACTTTCTTCTGAAACTCGTCAGTTTATTGTTCTGAGAAATGAAGGCTATTCCATGCAAGAACTTGCCAAGAAACTGAAGATCTCGTACAATGCTGTGTACTACTTCCTTCACAGAACAGCGCATACTGGCTCTAATCAAAATAGAAAGAGGAGTGGGAGGCCCCGGTGCACAACTGAGCAAGAGGACAAATACATTAGAGTGTCTAGTTTGAGAAACAGACGCCTCACAGGTCCTCAACTGGCAGCTTCATTAAATAGTACCCACAAAACACCAGTCTCCTCAACGTCAACAGTGAAGAGGCGACTCCGGGATGCTGGCCTTCTAGGCAGAGTTGCAAAGAAAAAGCCATATCTCAGACTGGCTAATAAAAAGAAAAGATTAAGATGGGCAAAAGGACACAGACACTGGACAGAGGAAGATTGGAAAAAAGTGTTATGGACAGACGAATCTAAGTTTGAGGTGTTCGGATCACAAAGAAGAACATTCGTGAGACGCAGACCAAATGAAAAGATGCTGGAGGAGTGCTTGACGCCATCTGTCAAGCATGGTGGAGGCAATGTGATGGTCTGGGGGTGCTTTGGTGGTGGTAAAGTGGGAGATTTGTACAGGGTAAAAGGGATCTTGAAGAAGGAAGACTATCACTCCATTTTGCAACGCCATGCCATACCCTGTGGACGCGCTTGATTGGAGCCAATTTCCTCCTACAACAGGACAATGACCCAAAGCACAGCTCCAAACTATGCAACAACTATTTAGGGAAGAAGCAGTCAGCTGGTATTCTGTCTATAATGGAGTGGCCAGCACAGTCACCGGATCTCAACCCTATTGAGCTGTTGTGGGAGCAGCTTGACCGTATGGTACGTAAGAAGTGCCCATCAAGCCAATCCAACTTGTGGGAGGTGCTTCAGGAAGCATGGGGTGAAATCTTTTCAGATTACCTCAACAAATTGACAACTAGAATGCCAAAGGTCTGCAAGGCTGTAATTGCTGCAAATGGAGGATTCTTTGATGAAAGCAAAGTTTGAAGGACACAATTATTATTTCAATTAAAAATCATTATTTCTAACCTTGACTATATGACTATATTTCCTATTCATTTTGCTATATTTCCTATTCAAACTCATTTCATGTATGTTTTCATGGAAAACAAGGAAATTTCTAAGTGATCCCAAACTTTTGAACGGTAGTGTATATATAGTAAATATGAACTGGAGAGGAGGGGACCGATATGATTACAATTAGCAAAAGCATGCCTCCACGTATCAGCAGTTTAAATAGAGTATACAAATGTCAATGGTGCTCAATCACTGAGGACAATACATCAAAACAAGTCATTGTGTAAGCAGCTTGTTATATGATCACGATTATGTTTACTCAAGACTGCAGAATTTTTTACTACAGTATACTTGAGAAGCGATCGTCTTGTGAGGGTGCCTAGTTTAACTGCCGTGCAGTATTACATGTAATGGCCTTTGAATTAAAATGACATCACAGTACAGTATTTTACTGTCAGGGTGCAAAGCTCCACAATTTTGTCCCAGTGGTTTTGATATGCGGTTGATTCTTATATAAGGAATTCTGAATACCGTCCACGCTACCCAGACATGGAGACCTGGCAGTGTAATCACCGTGAGAGTGACCCGGGATCAAAAGATAAAGAAAGCGAAACTGCAGACGGCCCTGCTAGTCGTCATAGTAGGGGTATGTTTATGATTAAACAGAGAAGATTAGTTCAGGGATTGTCAATCCCGTTAATGTATAGTGAGCGAGGTGTATAAAGCGGGACCTCCATGCCCTCGTCTCCATTTTGATCTTTTTGTTCAGTGTTTATCTTGATTTTTTTACGCTGGCTGTATGTTTTCAGTGAGCTACCATTGTTGGTAGTGTCACATGAGCTGTTCTCACCGTGTGTACATGTAAATAAACCTGCGGGGGCGTTTCGACTTCAACCTCCGTCTCGATCTCCTGCCTGTCACTCAGCAGCGAATGCATGCACCCACAAGCCAGCAGTTTGTTATGCATTAAATAAAAAAAATAAAAAAAAGCAATTTATAGATGTTGAATTGAACATTGCCATTGAAAGTGCAGTTTTTCTGTATGTTTGATTTGTCATAATTCTTGGTTTGTTCATTACATTTGAAAGTAAAATATTACTGCCCATTTTCATCATGCAGACCATTCCTTACAAGACTTGCAACAGAATCAGGCGAGTGCTGGTGGTTTTTTAAATTTTATTTTATTATTTTTAAATCATTCTTTGTTATCCTGGGTAGTAACAGGCGGTATCCATACCAGATTTGTGCTACTGCTTCACAGTGGCGAGAAAGACGTTATTTGCATTATGGAATATCCGATTACAAAGTTTTCAAACTGACTTTGCAGTTTACGGCTGGACAACGTGGAGAATTATTGGGCCAGAGTTAAGAAACAATTTAAAACAATGCAGGGCACAACAGAAGAGATAATACCATCGTACCTGGATACATTTATGTGGAGAGAAAGGTACTGCATGAATTGTAGAGATACAATTATAAATACTCTGCATCAGACCACACATGCTGCACAGGGGGTGGGACCTGAGGCAGCAGGCAGGGCAGGAGATGCAACCGACCACAGAAGAACGGACAGAGGCAGGGGCAGCAGCAACAAAACGTCCATTTAATGACCAAAGTCTCTTAAGAGCGATCCATATATATTTTTTTAAAAGCTTAAAGTTTAAGATATATATTTTAAACTATTTACTTTCAGAATGCATGTATAGTGAAGCAAAAATGTAACTTTCCGTGAATTAACCATCATGTAATCAAGACTATGTTTTTTACAAAAAAAAACTCGTGGATCATTTTAATTAGCAGTTTTAAAACTATAAATAGCCTGTCTAAATGGCAGTTGGGAGTTCAGTTCGAAGAGACAGACAAGCAAACCAAGTGTAAGAGGGAGAGCGGGTCAGGAGAGGGGAAGACGGAATGGGCTTGCCCCACATTCGGCTGCTTGAGCGGGGCTGAAGCGTCTCGTCTCCTGGAGAAAGCCGCAGCTTCTCTCGCAGCAAAAAAGTAAATACATTAGGAAAGATAACGTAATAGGCCTAATATTTATTTAGTTATAAAATGAATGCTGTATAGTGTGTATATATATATATATATATATATATATATATATATATATATATATATATATATATATATATATGTGTGTATATATATATATATATATATATATATATATGTGTATATATATATATATATATATATATATATATATATATATATATATATATATATATATATATAGTCACAAAGGTGCAGTTTTGAGCTGCAAGAAATACCAAACTTTGACAAAGAAAATACAGCACTTTTTTTTAGTTCTGTCAGACAGTGTCCTTCCAGACAGCTTATGCATTTTTAATAGGTTACTTAAAGACTTTGTTGCAGAAAGAAGCCATTGGCCGCTTCGCATTAAAAATAATCATGTTTACTAATCTGTGATTAAACATTGATGGACTGATACTGCAACTTTTTCAGGCATCAATGAAAATGACAAAGAGGCCCATCAACAACATGTGCTGCACTTCTTTTAATTTTCCTAGCACTGAAAGTTTAGTAGATTCAATTCTTAAATAATTGATAATAACATTAAACTTGGATGCCCTGAATGAATCTCCTGTTTCAATGCATTTGCTAGAGCTTTTTTTTTTTTTTTTAATTTTAAGGCACGATAGTACCATATTGCTTTTAATTACTCATCTTCCTCACAAAGCCCTTCCTGGATCAGGAGACTGTAAGTGTTTAGTTGTCTTGCTGGTTGACGAGAAAGAAACACACTGTATATTAAAGAGTTCAGCCCTGCGACTCTTAGAAACTGCTGTAAGAAAAGAAAGGGAAAATAAATTGATGGTGTTGAATTGACATTTCTCTCTTGTTATTATTTCCCACTCCATGCTACACTGGTATGTGACCTCACCAAGTCAAACACTCACCTGATCTGCAAGCTCAACAGCTTTCAGTTTAAAGGTGTAGGACGTCTTTGACATCCTGATCAAGCTGTGTCCACTGAATTAAACTTCAATATATGCTTCCCTTAGCTACCGTAAAAAAAACACAATAAAAAATGGCGTCTTTCGAAAACCATAGTACTTATAATTACCGCCGCCCTTGAATAAGTGCTGCAGCTGTTTTTAGCAATTAAAAATAAATGCTGTGCCATTAATTCAAAGTAATACGGTACTTGAACAAATATAATACTGACACAATGACAAGGAAAGTGTTTTAGCACAAAACACATTGATCAGCAATCTATAAGCAAGGCGACGTGCTATTCCTGGAGGCAGCCGCCAATTACTCCTTTCAAAAAGCGACCTCTATTCAAAATTCATATCACTCATTTAAAGCCAGTTATAATAAGTTGTCAAAGGAAACAGGGTTTGTGCCGACCTTTTGCTGCACTTAGAGAAATTACTAGCTAACCAGTTTAAAATGCAATATTTTCCACAGCACAGCACAGTCTATTGCAACCAATGCAATAAGATGAAAAAGTCTGAATAACAAACAGTTTAAGCTCAGTGGTGTGCTTTGTTATACTTTAGGCAATGTTTAAGTTGTTGAATAAACCATGGGTATGCAGTGGTATTACTGTAAATGCCAAAGCAGTCGATAGCAAGCAACTGGATATTTTAAACAATTCTTTAAACAAATCTGGTAAGCAGATCATTTACAAAAAAACAAAACAAAAAAAACAGCGCTTGTTGGCTAACCCTCTTTTCAAGGTAAACGTTCTCTGAATGACAGTGCATCAAATTCATGGCTAATGAAATAAACAATCCCACCACTCGAACAAGTTCTATTATTGTTGGGTTATACAAATGTAATGTATCTTTCTTAGCAGTTATTTGATAATTTTAATATTGCTCTGTTTCACATCCTAGTCCCATTCAACCTGCTGCAACACAATTTAAGTTTAGTTGTTTTTGAAAACAGTAGAAAAAAAGGAGCTGGGCAAAAAATCTTTTATTTGACCCCACGCACTTACATAGAAATACTGTATGATTTCCCCTTAACACAAGCTACAAATTGTTCTCTACCATACTGTAGTAACCAGTGAAAGTAACTTTAATTTCATACTGGTACTGTATTATTTTCCCCTGGCCCCCATCCCCCATAATCGTAAAACAGGTAACATTTAACAATTTTACTGTTTCTGACTGCGATAGAAAATGATGGCTGTTTGTTCTACTTGTTTCCTCAGAATATGAACTAAACTATAAAAATGTTTACTTCCGAGTGGTGTTACCTTGTATAGTTCGTTTTGATTGTGAAGCATCTCAAGGTTCTCTGTTTGACATTTTTCCATTTTTAAAGCAATTAGAAGGAGCAGCGTATCACAGTCTATCATTCTAATAAGCCGTAAAGTTGAATAGTTGTAGGCCTCTGTCTTATGTAGGTATGCACTTCAATTCAGGCCACTAAGATTTCAGTTTGCAAAAGCTCCAAGAGTTTCCACTGCGAGGAGTATTTTTTTTTTGTTTTTTTGTTTTTCAGGAATGCGTTTTCCTGCACCAAATGTAGCTGAATGTCACTGATCGATCCTGTGACGGTTACCATGGCGATTACCCACTCTGTCATCCTTAGTCACGTGAACAGGACTGGAGTGACTTTGAGTTATTTTGCTTAAACATCAATAACAATTAGTAACCGTACAACCAATAAGAAGTCGGGAGGCGGGAAAGGACTTAAAATACAAAGAAAAAATGATGTAGTTAAACAATTGTTTTGATAAGTCAAAATATAAAAATACCTTGACAAAATGTTTTTACCAGTACGCAGTACCGGGCTGTCCCGGCTTACTTTCACCTCTGATAGTAACAGTTATTGGAGATTCATCAACTTCCAGGATAGTCACACTAAATCCTAATTTTGGGCCTTATTTTAAGGATTCAATTTCCCTTTTGATATCGCTATAAAGATCTACCTACCAATCAATACAATTACAGTGACAAATTGCCCTTTACTAAATTAAATATGAGCCACAGGTGTTTCTCGATTTTGGCTACCAGTTAGGCCTATCTATAAGCAATTAAGAAAGACACTGGTGCATTACAATTTGTATTAAAATGGTGAGATTTCACTTTCTTAATTGGGTTTAGGTTGCAACCAATTAAATTAGAGATCTAAATATGTAATACTTGTTTCTTGAGGTGGTAAGTCCTTTATTTTTGCTTGTTTTTTGCAAATCAAAGAATAACAATAAAATACATTTGTATAGCACTATTCCTCCTTTGTACCTAAAGTGGCAAAATACAACAGCATTTTTTTTTTTTGTAAGAAATTGTATCTATTTAAAGCTTGAAAATATACAAGATAATGTCTCCCTCATTAAGAATAATCTGCCATCTGGAATACTGTGTATGTCCTTTCGAAAGGTGTCAATGACATACACATCCCCAGTCAAGGATATAAATAACACACTACAGGCTTCAGTGCCAAAGTAGGTCACCATCCAGTGGAACAGCATCTCATAACACATATTAAAACATGGCTGCATCAAAAGTGGACACATGGGTTCCAATTACGCAAGACTGTATGTGTGTTTGCTTGTGTCTGCTGCTCTGTGTTTTCTTTCTACAACCTCTTGATAACAGGTCTTCAGTATCAATAGGAACTCTATTAATAAATAAGAATAAATAAATGATGAGGAATACAGCGTGAAGAGCACTACTCCTAAGCATGTCTGTACTTTATCTATGCTGCTTTGTTCATTTTTTTTTTTTTTAAACTCATCTGCAATGTTTAGAAGTAAAGGTTCCCACTGTGCAGGCTGAATGTGATGCAGTGTAAGATATCATCAGTGCACAGCGTGTTGGAAGCACTGAACCTCTTAGCGGGAGGTGCATTGTTCTTTGCATACTGATGACATCTTGTAGCGTAGGGCATTGAGCTGTAACAAGTTAGAGAACTCCTTGTTTTGAGTTCTGGGGTTTCAAAACAACTCATTCTTTAAGCTTGTGTAAGGCTAGTTTATATTAATATACAATGGTATGTGCAAATCTATAAGTGTTGTGTTATGCACAATGACCTGAGCAGTGAGGGACAGATTTATGAAATTATACTGTACGTACAGCAAGCTTTCTACCATACGTAAAGCAAGCTTCCTACTGTATGTTGTCCTCTGTTACAAACAGCATGTGCACAAAGCCAAAACTAGAACCAAGAACCATACCCCAAATTTTGAGTAATCAGTTGTCTCATATTTTATTTATTTATTTATTACATTTAAATAGTGCTTTTCATACTAAGTATCACAATACTTCAGTATATCAACTATAATACTATCACAGTATATTAAAAAAAGCATTTACATTTACACAATACTATTAGTAAATAGCATATTTTTTTTTAAAAAACAGGATATATATATAGTGACACAAGTGGGTGGTGTTGCGCCTCTAGGGTGTACCTTTTCTTGATTTACAATATTTACAATTGATTGTCGTTAATACGCTATCGACACGCCTAGTGCGGGCAACTGACTAGCTCACTTCTTCCGCCCTGACTAGGCTAAACAAGAAGTAACAGGTGCTCAGGTAAGTCCCGGAAGCTGGCGCCTCTGCCTGGAGCTCGCCCGTAACACAGGTAGGTAATGGGTGTTGGTTCCCTCAACTGGTGGACACCGGGAGTGCTGGTAAGTGGTGGTCAGGCTCCCTCTACTGGAGAGCACCAGGGGTGCAGGTAAGTGACGGTCGGGACTCCCTCTACTGGAGAGCACAGGGAAAGCAGGTAGGTGGTTCCCACAACCGGGAACCAGAAACATTGGTAGGTAGAGGACGGAGGCTCCATCTATCCGGAATCCGCCGGGAGGAACAGTAATTAGAACAATGGTAGGATATACAGTTCTCAATTCGTGTCCTGTCCCAGCACACAGACTTGCAGCCCCTTTGAAAGGGCTCGCTGATGAGGCAGATCAATGCACAGTGCACTCTTGAGGGAAGTACAATGGTGTTCAAACAAACAAACATAAACAAAACTTCAACTTCTTCAAAAGTCACAGCTAACTATACTCGGCAGCTAATACTAACAAAGTGTTCCAAGTACTTACAAAACTCTGAAAAAACAAAGTGAAGACACAGCAGAATTCCCGGTGCCTTGCCCATGGCAGAGCAGTCAGGCAGTGTTCCCCAAAACAACACCCCAACTGTTCTGCTCGGCTGCCTTTTATACTGCTCAGCCCCACCCACTACCTAATGTAAACTGTAACAGTCCCATCTTCCCTGACAAAAGAAGGGATGGCATTCCATAATTTAGAGGCTCTGCATGAAAAAGCCCCTTCTCCTATGTTAATTTTGTTGACCCTAGGAATAACCAGTAGCCCCACATCCTGTGATCTAAGAGTACGATTTGGAAGATACAGGGTCAGTAACTTCTGCAAATAACCAGGTGCTAATCCATTTAGGGCTTTATAGGTTTAACAGCAACATCTTAAAATCTATTCAATACTGCACAGGAAGCCAGTGTAAAGAATTCTGGTTTTAGTCAGAATTCTAGTGGCGGTATTCTGAACGAGCTATAAGTAAGACAGCACACCTTTTGGGATGCCAGAGAGAAGTGCATTACAGTAATCAATTCTAGATTAAACAAAGGCATGAAATAATTGGTCTACGTTTGACTATATTTCTCAAATGGTAAAAAGATACTTTTGTAACTTCCTTAATATAAGTCTCAAATGATACCCAAATTGTTTTGGGTTCTAGACTGGATTGGATAGGCCAATGTATGGAAATTATATGATTCTAGTCAGCCAAGTAATTAAAAAAAATGACAATGACTGTTGTGAGCAACAACCAGAAATTAACCAGCAGTTCACTCCACCAGACCGGATTGGTCTGCACTGTGAGCCTCCAGTATAAACACTCATTTGATTTCGAATTCAACTCATTATGTGTTAACTTGTGGGCAGCAGTGTGGCGTAGTGGTTAGGGCTCTGGACTCCTGACCAGAGGGTCGTGGGTTCAATCCCAGGTGGGGGGGACACTGCTGTTGTACCCTTGAGCAAGGTATTTTACCTAGATTGCTCCAGTAAAAACCCAACTGTATAAATGGGTAATTGTATGTAAAAATAATGTGTAAAAAATAATGTAATTGTATGTAAAAATAATGTGATATCTTGTAACAATTGTAAGTCGCCCTGGATAAGGGCGTCTGCTAAGAAATAAATAATAATAACATTAATCCTGGGTTTTTGAAAGCTTGCAATGTAACCCTGTACGAAAGTGAGTTTAAACCTGTCAAGTACATTTTTTAACTGTTACTGAGTTCATGAGACAGTTTAAAAATGATCAGTGATTATGGGAAAACAATTACCCGTGTATGAGCAAATTAAGAACATAAGAACATAAGAAAGTTTACAAACGAGAGGAGGCCATTCGGCCCATCTTGCTCGTTTGGTTGTTAGTAGCTTATTGATCCAAGAATCTCATCAAGCAGCTTCTTGAAGGATCCCAGGGTGTCAGCTTCAACAACATTACTGGGGAGTTGGTTCCAGACCCTCACAATTCTCTGTGTAAAAAAGTGCCTCCTATTTTCTGTTCTGAATGCCCCTTTATCTAATCTCCATTTGTGACCCATGGTCCTTGTTTCTTTTTTCAGGTCAAAGAAGTCCCCTGGGTTGACATTGTCTATACCTTTTAGGATTTTGAATGTTTGAATCAGATCACCGCGTAGTCTTCTTTGTTCAAGACTGAATAGATTCAATTCTTTTAGCCTGTCTGCATACGACATGCCTTTTAAACCCGGGATAATTCTGGTTGCTCTTCTTTGCACTCTTTCTAGAGCAGCAATATCCTTTTGTAACGAGGTGACCAGAACTGAACACAATATTCTAGGTGAGGTCTTACTAATGCATTGTAGAGTTTTAACATTACTTCCCTTGATTTAAATTCAACACTTCTCACAATATATCCAAGCATCTTGTTAGCCTTTTTATAGCTTCCCCACATTGTCTAGATGAAGACATTTCTGAGTCAACATAAACTCCTAGGTCTTTTTCATAGTTCCCTTCTTCAATTTCACTATCTCCCATGTGATATTTATAATGCACATTTTTATTGCCCGCATGCAATACTTTACACTTTTCTCTATTAAATTTCATTTGCCATGTGTCTGCCCAATTCTGAATGCCATCTAGATCATTTTGAATGACCTTTGCTGCTGCAACAGTGTTTGCCACTCCTCATATTTTTGTGTAGTCTGCAAATTTAACAAGTTTGCTTACTATACCAGAATCTAAATCATTAATGTAGATTAGGAATAGCAGAGGACCTAATACTGATCCCTGTGGTACACCACTGGTTACCTCGCTCCATTTTGAGGTTTCTCCTCTAATCAGTACTTTCTGTTTTCTACCTGTTAACCACTCCCTAATCCATGTGCATGCATTTCCTTGAATCCCTACTGCGTTCAGTTTGAGAATTAATCTTTTATGCGGGACTTTGTCAAAAGCTTTCTGGAAATCTAAATAAACCATGTCGTATGCTTTGCAGTTATCCATTTTTAATGTTGCATCCTCAAAAAAGTCAAGTAGGTTAGTTAGACTCGATCTCCCTTTCCTAAAACCATGCTGGCTGTCTCCCAGGATATTGTTACCATATAGGTAATTTTCCATTTTGGATCTTATTATAGTTTCCATAGGTTTACATATAATAGAAGTCAGGCTTATTGGTCTGTAGTTACCTGGTTCGGTTTTGTCTCCCTTTTTGTGGATCGGTATTACGTTTGCTATTTTCCAGTCTGTCGGTACAACCCCTGTGTCAAGAGACTGTTGCATGATCTTGGTTAGCGGTTTGTAAATAACTTCTTTCATTTCTTTTAGTACTATTGGGAGGATCTCATCCTGCCCAGGGGATTTGTTTATTTTAAGAGCTCCTAGCCCCTTTAACACTTCTGCCTCTGTTATGCTAAAGTTATTTAAAATTGGATAGGAACAGGTCGACATGTGGGGCATGTTGTCCGTGTCCTCCTTTGTAAAAACCTGTGAAAAGTAATCATTTAATATATTTGCTATTTTTTTTTCTTCATCTATGATTTTGCCATTTGTGTCTCTTAGACATTTGACCTCCTCTTTGAATGTTCTCTTGCTGTTATAATATTGGAAAAATATTTTGGAATTGGTTTTAGCCCCCTTAGCAATATTGATTTCAATCTCTCTCTCTTGGCCTTTCTAACTTCCTTTTTGACTTGTGTTTGCAGTTCCAAGTACTCTTTCTGTGTACTTTGTTTTTGGTCCCTTTTAAACGCTCTGTAAAGAGCCTTTTTTCGCTGAATATTTTTTTTTAATTGATCTATTAAACCAGCAGCAGCTCTATTTAAGTTGTAAAGGAAGGTTAAGTATGTAGGGAAGTAGTGGCAGAGCCAGGATTCATTTAAAAACATGACAGCTGCTGTTTTTTTAGGCCTTACCCATTCTAATTAAATTCTTTATCACAAATCCTTTGTGTAGCTTACATTGTTTCTAGCAGGTAACTGCCTTCATTTAGACTTGATATTTTTTTGTTAGTAACTTGAAATCACAGTCAAATACAGCCATCAAACTCCACAATGTTCCCAGTCGATAGATCGTTTAATTTAAGGATACCTTTTGCATTGCTGCAGATACATGAAGAAGATGTTATTTCTTCAAGGATCATTATGCTTTGGGAAACACTTAATTTCCCTGTTGGATTCTGTAACAGGGTGAGGAGCCCTGTACATGGATTTGTTTATTTATTTTTAGAACAGGGTCTTCCCCTCCGCCCCTGTGCACTGTGTTATTTTGTATTTGTGGTTTATGATTTATTTTTTGTATTATGTATAAGTATAGCGGCGGCGCCGTGTTTTGTTATTGTATTTAAAACCGTGTTATTGTTTAGTTTGTATTTATTTCAAATGTATGTTTTGTTTATTTTAAAACGTGTTCTGGCAGAGGCGAGATTGGTGCTCGTCCTCTGCCAGGAATAATTAATAAACTTGTGCAGATTGTGGCCGAGGGGTAACAGAATAATTACTAGCCAGTTAAACCCCTCGGCCACGATATATAAACCTGCAGCTCTCTACCCTCAGGGTGGGGTTGTACAGAGGAGCGTACGGGAGAGTGATACAAACTAAAACGAAAAATATACTAGGATCAGTGAAGGCGATTGCCCAGCCAGTCCGAGGTATTATTTGGTGTTCGCGAACCAATGCCGTGGACATAATAAAGGTACAATATATTGAGCCCCATTTGAAAGCAGTAATTGATCACAATTTGATGGCAAAAACCTTCAATGGAAAATGCATTCAAAAAATTACAACCAAAATTTCAATTTTATATGGTAAGCCATTGTAAACTATGGTAAATGCCTAGAAAAGCCATGAGAAAACAGCAAAATGAATGTGGAAATGTGTATTTGTTTCTGGATAGTTTGCATAATGTGAAAGAGGAATACATTAGCTGACATTATTCCCCCAATTTAAAAAGAGATTTTGAAGTCAGTGCAGTTAATATTAATAGCAATTAATATTGTCAAGTGGATGAATGGTTTTTCCAATAAAGTGTATTTGTGTTACAATGTAGTTAGGCCTGGATGTTTTTTGACGAGTGTCCAAAATACTGTAATAAATAACTTTCTCTTATAGAAACATTTTTGTTTTTAACCAATTCATTGAAACCTGTTAATTTTCCAACAGGTTTCCAAGGTTTTTGGTTTCAGCTGCATTAAAACACTTACTGACAGTGTTTGCAATGCTGAATGCACACAGCTTGGATGTCAATCATATATTACAACCAGCCTTATCAGCTAAATTCTCTAATAGGTTCCTACAGGTCAGAGGCTCACGTCTAATTTGCTTTTACTGAATCAATTTGAAAATGTGATGATCGCTCATTATTTAGTCAAAAGTGTGAATAGGGTATACAAGTCAAAGCCTCTGAAAACTGTTGCACAATTATAATTGTGAATGGTATTTCAATCAAGAGTGAGCCTGCTCAAAAATTCAGGTTCAGCTGGGGTTCTTCATTGAAACATCATTAAAAGCCCAAAATATAATGGATGCTGTTCCTATAAAACATGCAAGCATGCTCGGAGTGATTCTTTTTTTTTCTTTCAATATTTAGTAATGTACAGTATTTACATCAATCTACATAACTAACCTGCAACTATGACAAAAAGATAAATATTTTAGTCATGACACAAAGTGGATAATGTCTACAAATCTAGACATAAATGTGAAGCTTGATCTCTGAAATATGTCAGTTTACTTTTCTTTATTGAAATCGCCCACACTAGAAAAATGTGGTCATTTGCACTGAAACAATTTAAACAAAGGAACAAAATAACTGGGGGGAAAAAGCTTTGGGTGTGCTTACTAGTCTAATTTTTCCTGATCAATTATTAAATAGAAATCAAGATACTTGTTAAATATTATTACGGTGGAACTCATGTTAAAATGCTGAGTGAACAAAACCAACACATCCCTATATAGGGAAAGGCACCTCTGATATAATGGTCTGTTATAACTGATACAGTACATGTTTATACTGTAAAATGGATATTTGAAAAAGATCTGTTGATAGGACCAGAGTTAAAAACACTGGTAGTGAAACAGTTATTTCTTTACTGTATAACACCTGTAACATCATTGAGAAAATTACAGAACACAGATTCATGAAGCTCTGGCAGTGCTTTGTCAGCAGCTTTGTTAAATTACTGCCACAAAAGGGTTAATTTTTCTTGTTTGATACTCATGATCAAACTTGAGACTGCATAGATTTAACAATCTACTAAAAATAAAACTCTTAAGTTTCCATGACAACGGTTTCGCAACAGTTCTTTGGTTCATTCAACCCTCATTTTATGATTTTAAATACTTATTCATCTGCAACCTCAGTTTTACAGTAGCTTTGCAACATTTTGACCAGACAGCTTTTTGTGATAACTAGGTTTATTGACAGCCCATCCCAAACTATGCACTACAGTATTTTTGTTAAACAAATCTGTACTTTGTGCCTCAAGCAACCTTGGTGTCATCTTGACAGAATAACCTTTATGTTGGTATATACACCAAGATCAGCCAAATTTAGTCCTCGCAATGACTTTTTTTAAAAATTAAAATGTACTGTCCCTTGTGGAAGGTACAGTAGATAACTTGCACATATTTTAAGCTTGGAGCCTATATTCAAATAAAGTAAAGAATACCAACATGTTGCCAGTTTAGAATGTGCATTAAATGTCACATTAACCTCAATGGGGTTCTATTGCACTAGCCTTGATATACCTACCATGCCACGTTGCATGTTCAAGAACAGTTAATCGGAGCAAGTGGTTGTGTCAATGAAAAACTCAGGGACTTGAAGCCATTTGAGACATATGTTTCAACTTCAACGCTTTATTACTGGTAACTAAATATTATTGTAAACTTAAGTCTGCTTAATCATATGCTGTATGGATTTAAATACTGTACCATGTGCTGTTCCACATAGCCAAAATGCAGTTCAAAACTCACCAACAGCAATTCTAAGTTATATTGGTCCTGAGTGATAGATTTGAGTCTCAAGATAACTTGTAGCACCAGTCTTCGTACAACATTAAACATTAATCTGGGAGACCTTGATATACCTATGCATCCATAGATCCTCTCCATGGCCTGCTCCATTTGGTTCAGTCTACCTTCCACTGATCCAGGCTATTTAACTCCTGTGGTTTCCGCAACACAAACAAAAGGATTCATTTAGCATTTAACCACCTGCACCTAGCCAAGGATTCCTCAGCGGACAAGGCCAGAAACTAGTGCCCGAATTACAGGGGCTAGCATGACTGGTTACCCCTAAAATCAGCCACATAGTCATAGGACCGCACCATATTCATATTCAACTGGCACAAAAAGCCCATTACTGTATTTATTACTCTCATTATATTTTAAATACCATACTATTCAAGTAAGTTGTGGTCTTCTACAGGGTTCAGTGCCTGGCTCTTTAACATTTAATCATGGAAACACTACAGTATATGAATGTGCTACTGACACTCAGATATATCAGATGCTCAGCCTATATATTGATGACACTTAAAATGTAATAAAGTTTGAAGCACTAAAAAGTACTACAAAAAGTCAACTTTCTTTCTCTGGCAAAGTGGTTTGCAGTGCACAGGTGTAGAAGTGATGCAAAGCGTAACAGATGACAGACAACAAAGTTCACGGTCCAAACAATACTTTATTGGGCTCCGTTTTGAATCCAGGTCATGGCGACCGTAAATAATAATCCCAGGCAATACACAGCTGGTATTGCACAGTTTTAAACAATGGGTTACAGTCCCGAAATAATAAACACAGTATAAACACACATAAAGACACAAACACACTCACAAGACCAGAGTGAGTGCTAACGTGCAAGTGGTGAAATACAATTTATTCATGCACAGTTGTGAAGTGCTGCTTGGTTTGGTGCTGGCGTTAAGCGACAGCTCCCGGTTTGTGTTAGCCGTCTAATAGGAACAAATGAGTACAATTAGACACAACAAAACAAACAAACACAAAACACTCACAGTTATTTTTTTTTACTGTCCTTCGGTGGTTCTCTCTCAACCATAAGAAACGAACAGATCGCTTAGACACGTCCCCTTTTGTACCGTCAGCCACTCCCTCTTGGTTAGTGAGTGCAACCATTTTTCCTCCAATCCGCGGTTGCCACATCGCTTCACGTCTGGGGCGATGACTTAGTGTACCGTGGTTCTGCACCCTTTCTAGACGGCCGACTTTCACCTTTCCCTGGAATGAATTGTCAGACCATCCACTCCGGGGCACACTGTTCTCTTTACACAGTGCCCTCACAGGTCGGGAGGGAGATTTATAACCAACAGTCATTCTTTCTCTGTCACACTCTCATACTCAAACGTAAGCTAAGGAGACTAGAAACACAGGTATGGCATCTCGTCAGACGGCACTGGTAGTTTGGTCTGAAATCTGGAGCTTGAGTACATCAGCTGAACCTTAGTTTGTCCTTATGGCTAAATTCATAGTCAGATCTCAAAGTCAGACACAACTAGAAGAAGATTTGTTTCCTTGACTTTAACCTGGAGTGTTTATGCTTTAGCTTTTTAAGTTTATTTCAAAATACTGTCTCTATTCATTTGTTTCTAGTATTCTTTTATGTGTTGCCCATTTTTGCTTGGGAGTTTGAGTTTTTGGATGCTTGCGTCCAACTAATTCGTAAATCTTCATTTTTCATCTGAGACATGTTAATGGTATTCACGCTTCATGATAAATCAAATGAAATTCTAATGCAGACTTTCATTACTTTGTGCCTAATCTACTGTAATGTCCTCCCCCAGGCCTAACAGTAGAACATTGGTTAAATGTATCATCCACTTCCTAGCTCACATGCATTACTGTACCAATTCATAAATATGTGTTACAAATATTGATGCTGACAAATGTTCTGTAAAACAATGTACTGTTTTATAATGTACAAATTGTAAGGCATTATTTATCCAAAATGCTGTGTATCTTCAAGTAGGCAGAACGCTAGAGTATCTTTCTTGCAGTTTTCACTTTTACCATTTTCACAGGGATTATTCAGTTAAAAATGAGTTGAGGATTAAATGAAAACAAAAAAACAATAATAGCTGGCATTAGTCAATTTTAGTATTGTATGCAAAGCAAAAACCGAGGCCATATAAATAAAACAATTTAAAATAAATAAGTAAATACAGCGATTTCCTCTACAATTTTATTGACACTACACTACCTTTATTTGAAACATCTGGAACCCCAAGGAGAGCTACAAGGAAGATGAAACAATCAAAATGATCTAAACAATTTGAAGATATTTTGGGTCACATAACCAGGATTTACAGTATCAATGGTATATGCAATAGATCATACAATAGTAGATTATAAGGTTAGGAGAATGGACATTTTTAATGAAAGGTTGTCGAAGGAAACAATAAATGTGTTAACTATAATAATATCAATAATTCACTCTTACCACAGTTTCAACTTGTCAACCTTTTCAACGGTTTGTGCACTTCTTTTCACTTCCTAAACGCATTAAAGTGACTTTATATGTGCAGCTTATGCATGGTGCCATAAATATTAATCTCCAGCATTCTAACAATACACTGTAAAACAATGACCAGAAAGCCTAAAAATAAAAGTCAAATAATAAGATCAGCATGTTAAGTGTTCCCCGTACCACCCAGCTTCAAATGGATTGGCAGCATTGGCAGTCATAACATTTAAAGAAAGGGGGTAAGGAGAATGACCAGGGGTACTATCGAGATAAAAGTGACCTGATTTCTTCTTGAGTATAGAACAACCTACCAGACTACTACAGTTATCACCCCTGCATATTGGCGCCTGCAGCCCTACGCACGTTAAGCACTGTGCGTACCTTTGATTTGCAAAATTTCATCTTCATAAGTGTGGAAGAGGAACGCAAAGACAAAACATAAGTATATATACATACCTATATTTATATTTTATAAATCGAATATTTTATTTTATATTTATATTTTATAAATGTGGTGTTTGTTTGATTTCAGCATTCTTGCATCGAAGGGAGAGAAGGAGATGTCAAAATAGAGTTTTCGGAAACTGTGTCTCTTTTTTACGCTTAACAGACACTGAATGTACAGTGCCGTGAAAAAGTATTTGCCCCCTGTCTGATTTTCTGCATTTTTGCACATTTTTCACATTGCATTTGGTCAGATTTTCTTGTGGGTTGTAGTAGTATATAGAGTCTGACAGAAAAAATGACACCAAAGTTTGGTGCTTGTTTCATTTGTTTGGTGTGCAAGGTAATCAAACATGCAATCTTCAGGTGTGAAAAAGTTATTGCCCCCCCAGTTAACTCAACCCAATTAAAGGGATAATTAGGGTCAACTGTTTGAGTACTTTGGTTAACAACCAGTCCTGATTTGGCCAGCCCTGCCCAATATAAATCTCACTAACTTTGGCCCTTACCATCAGAATGAAGTTGTCAGCACACAGGTTCTAGAGGCACATCATGCCACGAACAAAAGAAATTCTCTGGAAAAAAGTTGTTGATGCCGATCAGTCTGGAAAGGGTTACAAAGCCATTTTTAAGGCTCTGGGGCTCCACCGAACCACAGTCAGAGCCATATTGTCCAAATGGAGAAAGTTTGGGACAGTAGTGAATCATCCCAGGAGTGGCTGTCCTGCCAAAATCTCTCCAAGAGCAAGGCGTAAAATCGTCCAGGAAGTTACAAAGAACCCCAGAACAACATCCAGGGATCTCCAGGCCTCTCTCGCCTTGGCTAAGGTCAGTGTTCATGACTCCACCATCAGACACTGGGCAAAAATGGGAGTCAAGGCAGAGTAGCAAGGCGGAAACCATTGCTCACTAAGAAGAACATGAATGCTCGTTTCAAGTTTGCCAAAAAGCACCTGGATGATCCTCAAGAGTTCTGGAACAATGTTCTATGGACAGATGAGTCAAAAGTGGAACTTTTTGGCCAACATGGGCCCCGTTATGTCTGGCGAAAACCAAACACTGCACTCCACAAGAACCTCATACCAATGGTCAAGCATGGTGGTGGTGGTAGTGTCATGGTTTGGGGATGCTTTGCTGCATCAGGACCTGGACGCCTTGCCATCATTGATGGAACCATGAATTCTGCACTGTATCAGAGAATTCTACAGGAGAATATCAGGCCATCCATCCGTGAGCTGAAGCTGAAGCGCAGCTGGGTCGAGACAATGATCCGAAACACACAAGCAAGTCTACATCAGAATGGTTGAAGAACAAGAAATTTAAAGCTTTGGAATGGCCTAGTCAAAGTCCAGACCTAAACCCTATTGAGATGTTGTGGCAGGACCTGAAACGAGCAATTCACGCTTCGTCTCTGACAATGTATACAGTGCCGTGAAACTACTAGTGTGTGGGTTAAGTGTACTGTACCTGTCGTTTATGTCCATTTGCTTCAAATCGTCAGAAATTCAGAAATAAACTTTCTCATTTCTGACTCACGACTCCAGATCTTCCTGAACACTTCTATTTGCCCACAGATAAACTAGTGCCTGCACTTCCTCAGTGTACCAAGATAGTACTTTTCTCTCATCACACTTGCTGCCCGCCATGTTGTTTGTTTGTCTTTCTGGAGTGTACCGACTGATGCAACGTAATGACGAAAATTCTTAACCCTGCCCCTGGTCCGACTTGGTTCCGAGCCAGATTCAGATGTCCAGAGTTTAAAGGTTTTGTTCTCGCTCGGCTGGACAAATAGCCAGTGGAGAACCACCCGTACCGTACCGAGGCCTCACAGGTATAATATACAACACCCGACCTGAACCTGACACTTACTGTTGGGTCCCATCAGGCTATGGTTCGATAGCAAGGCTCTACCACTGCATGAATCAGGTGATAACACAAGCTGACAGGTACTGACAACCCTTGATATGCCTAATAACAGTTGCCCTAGTAAGAAAATACACCAAAATGCGTATCCCAAAGGGTCGCATTTCAGCATACCCAGCTCTACACAAGCAATATCTATTCAACCCTGTCTATTAATTTACAATTTACAGTGTAATAGTAGCTTCTTTTATTGGAACACACAGCTCACTTCCCCTAAGCATCTTAATTTCCTTCCATAATAATAGTTTTTTTTTTTTTAAATCTCTTAAGTCAACCCCTCAGCCACACTACTGTCTTCTCAGTTTTGATTTACTGTGTTTATAACCTTTCTACTATGTATGTAATATGGTTTTGGTCATTTTTTAAGTATTGTAATACAAATCTTAGTTGACTCCCATTATTTCTGTAATGTGTGAATGAATAGTTACATATGCCAAGGTAGGAAAATGAAAATGATGTACTACAGTAAGAAAACCTGTATCCTTCTGGTTCTATTATCTGCTGCTTGGTATTTTCTAATTATCCCTGAACTAGCTCTCCCCTGAATGGTGGAAGTTGTATCTAATTTCTTGTTGCACGTAGGGAATGCTTTAATGTTTTTTCAGACTGCAGTATGTGTTGATTTATGTTCTGCATGTCCCTGGTGTACAGGGCAGCTTATTTCTCTGATATACACCTGACCAGAACTGGTTACTGTAAAGCCATAAATATTTGCAAGTCTTATATTATGTGTTTTTCATGTATGAAAAAAAGCGAAACATTTTGGCACAAAATCAAATTCCGCTAACAATGCATACCTTGTATATTGCAACAGGTCGCCAGCATTTATGGAGCAAAATAGGGTTTATGCGTGTGAGTCACCAAATATTTTGGTCACCAATATTTATGGCTTTACAGTATTTCATGGCAGTTCCTTAATAAAAAAAAAAAGTAACTTTTAATGATATCCTAATGTGTCAAGGCACACTCAATGTCATTCGTTGCACAGTTATACCAGTGGTACGATACTAGCAATGTATCGGTGGATTACTTTCTGATTTCCAGCATTTATACCACCTTATTTTTAGCAGTCCCCGTAATCCATAGTGGGCCCTTATCGACACACAAGAGATAACTCAATTCTCTGCACAATCGAAATCTTAATAAAAGACTACTACACTGAATGCATATTGTCCATTAAAGTGTAAATCCTAAAAAAAAGAATGCTTGCATTGGATTTAAAATCTTTCGTGGGAACAACAAACTTTCACACCCGTTTACCTACATAAATGTAGAATACGCAAAGTGCAAATTCAGTATTTCATATACTTTATACTAGCACTGTTACCTCTTTCAGCAAAGTAATGGAGGGTGTTATTTATTAAATGACAACATAGTGCAGCGTGTTGCTGTTTCCAAACTCATTGTTTGGGGCTGTGGTCTGTGATCTGTCTGTGCATGGAAATTGCCCATTCAGCATCCATAGAGTTTGGTGGGATTGACAAATAGCAAAGAGCAATTTTTCCCATGTTTGGGAACCAGCTTTCAGATGCCAACCAAAAATCCACAATATCTGTATTTTTGTCACTTTCAGTGGCATGGTACTTGAAAGATTGGATCTCATCATTACATGTTGCAGTGAAAGCAGGGATGGCACCCAGTAGCAGAGATGTGACATCTAGTGTAGACGCTTGCTTTGGGTCGTAAAAAATAATTGCATTTAGAAACTTTGCTGCTGGCTGAAAAGGATCATGGTTGGGTATACAGGCATGTGCACAGCAGTAATCAGATATCTTTTTGCGAGATGCTGGAATACATCCTGCCTGTGGTGATTTGTGCTTTCCGAATTGCTGTGCTGGGCTTTTGCTTGACTTATCTTGTTGTAAGCATGATGGATTTGGATATTTCGTGCCTCAAACCACATCAGTAAATTCATGAAACAGTTCACATTTAGTGCAATTAATTGCATGTCTTCCCGTATGATGCTTCTCTCAACTAAGCTTGATGGCTTCTGTGTCTGGTGTTAATTCGAGCTCTTGTTGTGCAAAACGTTTGTATATGTCAAAGTTTTCACAGTGTTATCTGACAGCTTTGAACAAGGAGTTCCAGCGTGTGACAACATGCTTGTGGGGGAGGCTTGCTGGTCCTTCTCTTAGTTCCATCATGCATTCATTGAATCGCAATGTATGGCTTGGGCAAGACTTAAAAATATTTTTTAAACACTGTTACAAATGAGTCTACATCTGGAAAATTATCATGCAACAAATTGCTGACCAGAACTATAATATGTGCTTATAATGTTGACACAGTTTGGAAGCAGCCCCTGTAGCTAACTCTGTATGCCTTTGTCATGTAGCTGGCATTGTCAGTTACAAAAGGCAGGTACCCAGTTTAAATCAATGCTATACTTTGACAATGTCTTGATGACAGCTTGCCTTACAACTGTGTGATTCAAAGAATTAAGGTGCAATGGGGGGGATTTTCAAAAGTTTGTAATTGATAACTCCAATGTTAATGAACAAATCGTTATGTAGCATTGGTTTTGGCATTTTCAAGTGGTCATTATTTCGTTATTAAATAATCGTGCTAATGTGATTTCCGAAATGATGTTGATTTACGAAATAATGTTAATATCTTAACGAGCAGTGCTTCTTGCGACTATTTCTTTTGTTTGCGTGGGAATTTAAAAGCAAATCCGTGTTAATTGTCATAATTTATCAGGAGTTAATTTGCACTTGGAAAAGGAGGGTTTTAATTAACGAAAAAGTATGTAACTCACCTTGAAACAGTATTTAAGTTCTTTGGTGTTAAAAAAATAGAATAAACACACTACAGTATGGCTTTGCTAGGAGAGGTAGCAGTTGCAGCAGCAAATGTAATTTTAGAGCTTGAGTGTGAGCCTGAGATTGACAGACCCTGGGTGCGATACCGATGATACAGAGAGAGGATGTACAGGACCAGGGTTAATTTCTTAGATTTACCAGATGACGATCTAAAAATTCAATTGCATCTGTATAAGGTATTTTGTCGACCTCTGTAAGACTCTGCGGGAGGACCTTGAATTGCCTACGAAAAGGGGCGTGCGTACCCCGCATAAGATGGTGTTGACAGCATTGTCCTTCTATGTCTCTGGGTCACAGGGGACTTGATAAATAGGGTTAACCATTATATCAGTATCCCACTTAATCAGGAATAAGCTACAAAATATTAAAAGGGAGTTTATAACATTGCTGGATTTCCCAGAGTAATGAGAGCTATCGATTGCACACACGTTGCACTCCAATCACCGCAGCACCATACGTATATGAACAGGAAGGGTTCTATCATTCACTGAACATTCAGGTGATTTGTGATGCATCCTATAACATCTGGAACGTATGTGCAAATTTCCCTGGCTCCTGTCATGACTTACATTTTGATACAATCTGCTGTGTTTAATAATTTCAGACCCAATATACCAGATGGCATGTTAGTAGGTCAGTATTGTAAGACTACCTAGATAATTCAATATTTGTACTTGAAAAAATGTTAGCCTTTTCTATACTAGTGGTTATGAATGAGATTTTTTTCACTTGTTTTAACCTTACGGAATGTTTGTGGTATTGCTAAAATGATGCAATGTTACTACCAAGAAATGATCAACTGTAGCCTATCTGGATACATACATTATATGACAACTGACCTCTATTGTAGATTTTATTTGAATTATACACATAAAAACTTAAAAATAAATAATGAAATCTTGGTATACAAAATGGCATACTATTACAATAAAGGTTTTTTACATGTGATTGCGGATTTGCAATGTGTCCTTGTTAGGGAGTTCTAGCGTAATTTTAAAAGCTTAATTGATATTGTGATAGAATCGCACCTCTCCGCGGTTCTTTGCCCCTTTAAAAATTGACCCAGGACACCAGAAATGGATTTTTAAAGCGCGGTTGCACTATTTTTAATTAACAAACAAAATAAACAAAACAAACACCTAGCTCTCTTTGAGTACTAACTAAACAAACACTGAAACTTAAACTAAAAAAAAAACAGGACAGCTAAGCTGTTTACCTGTCACACAAAACAAAATCTTACACTACCGTTCTTCTTCCTACACTTGTACACACAACCAAGCGGGCTCTCCACACAGCAACCATGAGCCACGACTAACTGCCTCTCTTAAATACCCTGCACCTGGTTCTAATTTACAATTACCTCCAGGTGCAGGGGATAATTAACACTCAAATAATTAACAAAACAATCAAACAATTACACTAAACAAATGTGCCTAAGCACATGTTTTCTGCAGGGAGGATTTAACCCCCTCCCTGCTGTCTTTCAATATATAATGAAATGTTGCATACATGGTATACATGTATAATAACTAACAACTACAAACACAAATGGCACTTCAAACGCATTTATTTATAGCCGACAATCATACAAAAGTAGATGTCAACATAAGAAAATGAATTCCAACAAAGCCTACATAGATGGCTTACCCCCGCCCCATGATTTTTCTTTTTCTTTAACTTTACAACGCTAGAAAATAAGTAAGCCTGACACTTCTGGGATTGAATAATGAGTATGTTCACGCCAATTAGCTCAACACATCCTTGTACACATGGAGGTATAACTGCTGCTCCCTGTAATTCACAAAAGTAGCAGCAGACATAGAGATCCTGCAAGTGTCAGTTTTAGTCTGCCTCTCTATTACTAGATACAGTCTGGTAAAAGCCCCCCACCAATTTCAACCAAGCCATTTCAGAAATATTTATAGCTATGATATTAACCCTTGTCCTTAGCAAGTTTCAAGTTTTCTAATGTTATTATTAGTTTTCCACCTCTGCATCTTTTGTTGTAATTCTGTTAACTGAGGATAAGGTGTTTAGTTTTTAAACACAAACGCTCTGTTCCCTACAGTTAATTGAAATTTCACTTAGACATATTGCTTGGGTATTTAATTTACACCACGTATAGTGCTTTGTTTTAGTTTGTTCTTGTTTCTTTTATATCGCATTTTTTTTATAATTCTCTCTATTCTAAATATGTAAATAGGGACTGATGTTATGATGTAATGCGAAAATAACATTTAAAGGTCTGAGTGGATATCAGCCGGAGCACACCAGCATCAAACCTGGCAACCGACAATCTGTTTACAGCTGTGAGACTGTATGCATGTATATTTTTGATATCCCCAAACTACTACATATTTTTGATATCTCCAAACTACTACATATTTTTGATATCTCCAAACTACTACATATTTCTGAACAATGCATTTCAAAGTAAGGGTCATGACCTTACAAATCAGAGACAAAAATGATGCTTTTCTTTGAAAAAAAATGTAACATTGTCTAGGCTCTCCTGTGTCTCACCAACACTTCCGCTGAAAACTTCTGCTTAAAAAGCATGGAAGTGCCCATTCAAATCTGGTACGTTATGCTGTTTTTGGTCTTTTTCATCTTTTTCAACCATTAAGAGAATAGTATGTGAATATTTATCATATGCAATACCTTGGGTCTTGTACATTGTTTTACTTCTGCAACTTTGCGATGGACTCATCATTTTGTCTTGTTTCCAGTTTAAGTTTGCAAACAAATAATGTATAATTTATGGTTTGCAAAAAAAAAAGTATGATTAATGGTAAATGTACCTTTGTTTGACAATAGGAAAACACATCACATCGCAATTGATTGCACCTGTACCAAAATCTCACAGTGTACCACTTTCTAACATTGCACGGGTCACGTTTTGGTACACGTACCACACTGTGACGATGTACCACTTTATAACACTACACCAGTACTTTTACTTTTCTGTTTTGCTCTACAGATCACAAAGTCCTCATCGTAGCACACTTATCTTTAACCATTGGCACTGCTGCGCTTATTTTTTTTGTTGTATAAAACATAGCTACTGGCTCGAAGCTAAATGTTTTCTAGACACACAAAATGCTGTTTCATAATGCACATTACTCGCATACGCAGATTGAATGTCTTGGCATTTAACTTTTATTTAAAAAATAATAATAGTAGTAAAAAAAGCAAATAGCTTTAAAAGTGTTTATTTAGATTTTTATGGCCTTGTTTTCTTAAATTCCATGCTGTGTATGCAAGTAAGTAGTGTGCATAATGAAACGGCACAGCACAGCACGTCTTGGAAACTAAAATTAAGGTTTTGTTGTTGTTTTATTAAAATGTGGTCCAGTGGGTTTTTTCAAGGTCCGTCGAGCTGCATTACAATATTGTGTTTTGTATTATTATTATTATTATTATTATTATTATTATTATTATTATTATTATTATTATTATTACAGTACTAAGAAAGATTGATGTGTTCTGAAATGAGTAACATGCAGATGTCTAAACATGTATAGAATACATCACTTACTTTGTTCACATGCACACGATATTACTATTTTATATTCTGTCTTTAGGGAGAATCCAAAATCCAATTGTAACCTCATGAAGGGTTTTAGACGTCTGTGCTCTAATAGCCAAAAACTTTGAGTAATGTAAAAACAAAACTTCAAACCAACATTGATTTAAATGTTTTCTTCTTTTGGTAGCTTTTCCATTTAATGCACAACTTCTACAGCTATTATTTTTTGCATACCTTTTGCTAATTTCAGAACACAAACTCTAAATATATATTGTTTCATAAATGTATTGTCAGTTTTCCATGAAATGAAAAACGATGTATCCAAAATGGGAAGCAATGGACATGCAGAGCTGACTCCAGAAGTGGCTTCTAATGCACTACAAATATATAGTCCTGACTTAATGTTCCAAGGGCACAAACAGAATCAACCCAGGGAGTTGTTCCAGCCCCAGCAGCCTCCACCGTTCTGATTAACTCCAGCAGACTGCGTGTGGTTCCCACTAAGAAAACTGGCCCAAACATGACACGCAAAGATGACCTGTTTAATGCTCTTATAGATCACATGATGGAGAGCTGGCAAGCTAGTGTGGTTGACACAGAAGGAAGTTATGTAATTCAGGTGAGATTTATGTCAGTTCAAGTTTGTATGTACAATTTGGTTTGTTGTGGAAATTTAATTTAAGGTCTAAGGCAGTGGTACTCACACTCTGGCCCTCAAGATCCTTTCCAGTCCTGGTCTTTATTCCAACCAGGTCCTAAATTAGTTAATTGCCTCTTAAGACATAACGTGTAATACATAGCTCTGGTACCTGGCACTTGATGCATCACAACCAAGTGACCCACTAATGAGGCAAATAATACAGTTCGCTTTGCAAGGGGAACCTGACATTGTTATTGATTTGAGGCACATGAACAAGGGAAGGCTAGGAGATGCATTTAGTGTCTTTTGGGAGAACCTAGGCAAGCTCCTTAATGAAGTGACAGCTGCTGATGAATGACAACATGGAGAAGCCCATGGTGACCCCACCCCTGTGCGTATTTTGTGTGTTATGTTGCATGTGATGTTAATGTTGGTGTATATGTATTGGTGCACGAGATATAATGGGGCTATGTAGCACGAGTGATTTAAATTGTATAGTTGTATTTAGGCACGAGGATTGCACAATCACTTCACATGCAGATAAAATGTGTATTAATATGTGAGCACGGGGAGTGCACAGATTAGTTCACGTGCTGGGATTCAAGTGAATAATTAATTAGTAATTGAATCCCGGCACAACTGTATATATAGGCGCACGTTTCACTCACTTGGGGTTGGGTGTTCAGTGTGGAAAGAACCAGAGAGAGTCAGGGGAGAATTAAAGTTAATAATAACAATTGCTACTCGTGCTGGAAGCACCAGCACGGTACTTGTTGTTTGTCTGTTTTTGTTTGTCTATTTGTTTTGGCCAGCTCACAGATTTGTTTGTAAAAGTGTTTGTTTTGTTCAACCTTTTTATTTTCTGTTTATTAATAATAAAAACGCCGCAGCACATTCATTACTCCAGTCTGCGGTGGATTTCCATTCCTTTCACTCGCAGTGCTGTGTTTCTTCCAGGTCTGACGTCACCACTACAGCCACTGCTCTAGCCTGTTCACACCTAGCTATCACAGTGGCTTTCACTCCATGACATGATAGAGCAGGCTACAGCACAATGTCCCCATTACACCCCGCTACCAAGCAAACGCCTAGTGTGTCTACAATTCAGTCCCAAAAACCTGTACACACATGCAGCCTTACATTTCACATCAAGATTTGATGTTCAGTACAAGATTCAAGTTCACCAGCTATGTGCATCCCACCCAGATTCACATTATTGTGCAGCACTCTTTCGTTACATCCGGGAAAGACAGTACTGATACTAAATTAATTGTGTGGGTCAGGACAGTGCCTGCTTATGGCAGGTTTTCTTAGAAGTGAAGTACGTGAACTGCCTCCATGAAGGGGGAAATAAGCCCTCTGAAATACATAAGTTTGTGACCAGAAATGGTGGTATTAGAATGACTTCCACACGTGGTAAACGTGACCGACATGTATCTGGGTAATAGATATCCGAGTTTTCTGTAACTACAGTATACAAAACATGAGTGATGTTTCTGACATACACAACAGTAAACCACTACCTTTCTCAGATAATGAAAATCAGGTAGATACTTCCACTTATAAAAACAGCACTCTACATACAACATCATCAATTATTACATACATATAAATGATATAAAATATAAGTTAAACTGTTATGAAAAGAAGTAACTAAAAAAGTGACTAACAAAAACTAGTCTAAAATATAACTAAAACACAAGTCTTCAGACACAAAAACAATTGCTTAATTGCTTAATTGCTTAATATATATATATATATATATATATATATATATATATATATATATATATATATATATATATATATATATACAGTACTGTGCAAAAGTTTTAGGCAGGTGTAAAAAATGCTGTAAAGTAAGAATGCTTTCAAAAATAGACATGTTAATAGATTATATTTATCAATTAACTAAATGCAAAGTGAGTGAACAGAAGAAAAATCTAAATCAAATCCATATTTGGTGTGACCACCCTTTGCATTCAAAACAGCATCAAGCATCAATTCTTCTAGGTACACTTGCACACAGTTTTGAAGGAACTCGGCAGGTAGGTTGGCCCAAACATCTTGGAGAACTAACCACAGTTCTTCTGTGGATTTAGGCAGCCTCAGTTGCTTCTCTCTCTTCATGTAATCCCAGACAGACTCGATGATGTTGAGATCAGGGCTCTGTGGGGCCATACCATCACTTCCAGGACTCCTTGTTCTTCTTTATGCTAAAGATAGTTCTTAATGACTTTCACTGTATGTTTGGGGTCGTTGTCATGCTGCAGAATAAATTTGGGGCCAATCAGATACCTCCCTGATGGTATTGCATGATGGATAAGTATCTGCCTGTACTTCTCAGCATTGAGGAGACCATTAATTCTGATCAAATCCCTAACTCCATTTGCAGAAATGCAGCCCCAAACTTGCAAGGAACCTCCACCATGCTTCACTGTTGCCTGCAGACACTCATTCGTGTATGCTCTCCAGCCCTTCGGCGAACAAACTGCCTTCTGCTACAGCCAAATATTTCAAATTTTGACTCATCAGTCCAGAGCACCTGCTGCCATTTTTCTGCACCCCAGTTCCTGTGTTTTCGTGCATAGTTGAGTCGCTTGGCCTTGTTTCCACGTTGGAGGTATGGCTTTTGGCGCAAGTCTTCCATGAAGGCCACTTCTGACCAGACTTCTCCGGACAGTAGATGGGTGTACCAGGGTCCCACTGGTTTCTGCCAGTTCTGAGCTGATGGCACTGCTGGACATCTTTCGATTGCGAAGGGAAGTAAGCATAATGTGTCTTTCATCTGATGCAGTAAGTTTCCTTGGCCGACCACTGCGTCTACGGTCCTCAGCGTTGCCCGTTTCTTTGTGCTTCTTCAAAAGAGCTTGGACAGCACATCTGGAAACCCCTGTCTGCCTTGAAATTTCTGCCTGGGAGAGACCTTGCTGATGCAGTATAACTACCTTGTGTCTTGTTGCTGTGCTCAGTCTTGCCATGGTGTATGACTTTTGACAATAAACTGTCTTCAGCAACCTCACCTTGTTAGCTGAGTTTGGCTGTTCCTCACCCAATTTTATTCCTCCTACACAGCTGTTTCTGTTTCAGTTAATGATTGTGTTTCAACCTACATATTGAATTGATGATCATTAGCACCTGTTTGGTATAATTGTTTAATCATACACCTGACTATATGCCTACAAAATCCCTGACTTTGTGCAAGTGTACCTAGAAGAATTGATGCTGTTTTGAAGGCAAAGGGTTGTCACACCAAATATGGATTTGATTTAGATTTTTCTTCTGTTCACTCACTTTGCATTGAGTTAATTGATAAATCTAATCTATTAACATGTCTATTTTTGAAAGCATTCTTACTTTACAGCATTTTTTCACACCTGCCTAAAACTTTTGCACAGTACTGTATATATATATATATATATATATATATAAAGCTTAAACATGGCTGACATTTTTAAAGAGATATGCAAAACTTAACTTTAGAATTTGCTGGTGCTAAATATCCAGAAAGTACCGAAACCAAACAATTAAAATAAGAATATATAATGGTGCTCAAGGATCACAATAAAAATGCATTTTGTACATGTTTTATACCGGCAGAATGTAACATATCATCTCTTTAAGATTTTGCATAGGGATAAACACGCTGTGGTTTGTCACAATTTAAATTCTAAGTTGGCAGCAAAGTAATTTTATCAGCTGGAAAAAAGCTTTACAACTGAATGGGGAAAAGGAAGAAGCCACAAAGCATCTGGGTAGTGCACTTGCTGCTTGTAATTCAAATGACATAATGCTGCACGACAGCTGCGTACAATATGTTACATAATCAGCGCTTTGGAAAATGATGGAAGTTTTACAGCCCAGATCAGTAGCATCACTGCCATATCATATTAACTTATATAAGATGCCAAATTGTTGTGGATTTTGTAAAAATACATTTGTGCAGGTTGTAAACAGTGTTAATTATGCAAAAGTATAAATGTTAAGCCTAGTGCTATAGAGGGAAAGGGTTTTGCATTAAACATCAAATGTTTCAAAGGGAGCTACCCAATGTTCCACATAAGGAAAAATAAATTTGAATATACTGTATACTCATAAGAATTTCAAGAAATGAGTAAATCCAAGTGTGAGATAGAGGAAAGTATACTTATCAAAATGTACTGAACAGTATATACAGTAGGGGTGCGCAGAGAACCCATTACTCATACTCCTAATCATACTAAGAAACTAATATTTGTAGGGATACACGTACTTAGGTGACGTCACCGGAAGTGGGCGGGTGACGAGACCAGAAGTACCATAAAAAATCAATTTCTTACTGTGATCTTCACTCAGAAAGTGGCCGTATTATTTTTTAATGTTTATTTAACAATGCTTTGTATTGTTTTCGAGTCCTAATCAATGCGTAATTTTAATTCTTGTTGAGCAGGACTTATTATTATTTAGTATCAAATGATATGGGATGTCTGTGATGGTAAGGTGATTAATATACACAGTTGACCAGATTGCAAATCTGCAAGATGTATTTGTTTATTATAATTTATTTACTAGTTATTTGGGGGATTATTGTGATGGGGGGCAGTGATATGTACAGTACATAGTAAAGTATGATAAGATCATTCAGAGAACAAATCTGCAATAAATATTATTTATTATGTGACTGTTATTTTGTGATTATATTGTAGGTATTAATTATGGTGGAGAGGTGCTTGTGTACAAAAAAAATCAAATTCTTAATTTTCAATATTAGGCTAATGGCAACCTCAGAAATGCACAAACACGTACATTTTTCAAAATCTATTGCAAAAGAGACAATAGCTTGTGTGTGTAAAGTAAATGAAAAGCGGAGTTATTCGTTATTTTACAGGCATCTACCTTATTTTGTATGGTCTATGTTGTACCAGTATGACTAGTACAACATTAATCATACACCTGATCTCAAATACAATCACAAGGAAAATTAAGAAGAAAAAACATCCCCACAAAACACCCTGGAATAAATAAATAAAGTGAAGTTGTTTTATAGGGTTTTGAGAAATTGGCAGGTATCTTTGGAAATGACTGAAATTTTGTTTTTCATTTGTTCCATGTTTTCACATTGTTTGAAGCCCTGTTAGCTAGAGTGTGTTAACTGTGAGCTGCAATGATTAATCATGATTCATTGATATTATATAATCTACTACTTACATTTTTTTATTCTATATCCTTTGTAACTGATAGAAAATCAAAAACGTTTGGCAGTATTCAGAAAGAAATGCAAGAACAAAGCAACGTTATCTGAAATGAATTATACAGTGTTGCCATGGCAAAGTTTTAGAAAGAGAATGTTACATCATACATCACTCTAAAACAGAGGTTCACAAACTCTTTTTTTTGCTGCGCCCCCCTTCAGAGATGCATGCCCCTTGTGCACGTCCCTTTTCTAATAAACAGTACGGTATTTAGAAAAAAGTTGATTATCCCAACATATAATAACATATTTTTCTGAAGACAGAAAGCAACATAGCACAGTATCACTATTCAAACACTTAAATTATAATATAAAAGAACACATGTCTCGGCTTGATTTCAGAGTTTCAACCTCAGGTCTTTCTCTACATTCAAGCTATTTCTGTACTTGTTCTTATAAGCAAAGAAAACCCAGCTTCACACAGATATGTTGAGGCCAAGTGAACAAGTATTTTGACGGCTGTTTGTGACAATTCAGTTAAGTCTTTTTAAATTCAGTGCCAGAACTGATCAACAGACATAACTTTTAAATTATCTCTCAAAACAGAATCCCCAGCAACGTCAATCAAATTCTCTTTCAGACTCAGCAATCTTGGCCTACAAAGTTCTCTGAAAATCACAATTTATTTGCCTCACTTTCAGGAAAATATACTCTGAATTGTGTGCAAAGCTGAGACAAATGCTCCATTATCACATCTTTACCTTCCAGGACCGACATACTAAAATGCATAATGACAGAAGACAGTGTCGGGAACACAGTTACACCACATTGCATCACACAGCTACTCCAAAGCAAAACGTTTTTGGGAAAAGTTCTGTACTTTTTCCTGTGCGATGAAAATGTTACAGTTTGCAAAGAAAAGTTAAGTTCATTGAGCTTGTCAAATATATCAACCAAATAGCCCAGTAAAACTTGAAAGCGTTGGTCGAATAAGTGTTGGTGAAGTGTGGCGTGAGAGTTCATCAAAAACATTTTTTGCAGACTCTTGTCAAAACCCTGTGACAGCCATCAAACTTCTGTATGAAGTTGCTTGTGCAAATACCCCATCTCTTCACATAGCACTGAGAAAAGTCGTGAGTTCAGTGGTCGAGTTTTTATGAAGTTAACTATTTTTACTGCAGCGGTAATTACATCTGACAGCTCTTTTGGCATCACTTTTGCAGCAAGTGCTTCCCTGTGAATGCAACAATGAGGCAATATGCAGCATGGTGCAACAGGCTTTATGTGAGGTGCAAGTCCACTTTTGTGCCCACTCACCGCCTTTACCCCATCCATACAAATCCTGACACAACAATTCCACTCAATGTTTTTATCCGTCATGTACCCATCTAAAATTTTGAACAGCTCCTCAAAAATAGTTCTCCTTGGGGCAGAGCAGCAAAAAGAATAACACTCTTTAATCTCAGATGAGCTGATGTATCAAACATAAACCATTATTGGGGCTGCATTGGCACTGTCAGTACTCTTGTCAATTTGTAGCATGAAAAAGGGGCTTTGCCTCACTGCTTCAACAAGCTGCTCCTCAATGTCTTCTGCCATATCAGCAATTCTGCAGGTAACTATGATAGTGGAATGCGACTTAACTGATCAGCAACTTTCCTTCCAATCGCTGCTGGCAGCACAAGATCTTCACCAATCGTATGAGGTTTTCCACGTCTTGCTATTTGGTAGGAGACAGCATACAATGCTTCATGTGCTTTGACAGGTGTAGCGCTGCTTTCTTCGATTAACCTCCTCTGTCCTTTGGCTTATCTTTGAGGGCAGGATGTTTGGTCTCCAGATGGCGTTTTAGTTTGTTTGGTTTCATGCTATCATTGGCAAGAACATCCGCACAAACAACACATTTTTGCCCGGCTTTACCTGCTCCTTCATCTGGATCAATATCCTCAACTTTAGGTTTTAAAAAATGCTCCATTCTTTCCTGTTGTTTACTGTCAAATGTTAACACAACCGATCGCTGGCGAGAACCAATAACATCTGAATCATGTTCATGTCTACGTTCACACGTCGGTTTGTGTGCTAAGGGGAGATGACGTGCATTGGAATATTGTTCAATGAAGCTTTGATATGATGCACCTTGTTTTACAATCGTCAAGAAATCAGAAACAAATATTTATCAGATCTTGCACCCCCCAGATAACCTTGTCGCGCCCCCCAGTTTGAAAACCTCTGCTCTAAAATAAGTAAACCTCTTCTACCCAGTATATTGCATTACAAACATGATACACAGAGCATTAATGTATGGCTATGCCTGGAAAAAGCATTGAGAGAGATCTCTCTGCACTTGGCATGACTTTGATCAACATGGCAGGTAGGCACCACAACCACATCCTACTTCTTAATGAGAGAAACTTACCGGTGGGCATTCTTGTCTGACTCAATCAAATCTATGATTTTTTGCTGCCCAAAAAAGTTGATTCCTTGTTTTTGTGCTTTATGTTTTCCACAAATGATGCATCATCTCATTTGTGCAGGGCTTTGTGAATAATAATTAAGGACCTTGATAGAACGAAATCTGGAATGGACTGGAAGACCTTTGGTTTCCTGCTCCTGGTTTAAAGTTAACCAAGATTTTAAAATCCATGACTTTGTAATTTACTCATTCCACATTAGCAAGGCACATTTTAATTAAAAAAGATCCTCTCTTACATTATGAATAATGTAATTTCAGATTTAATATGTATGATGAGTCAATAAATCATACTTTACAAGACTATGAATAAATGATCTAGACTGATGAGTACAGTACTAAATGACACAAAAGTTACAAAAATTAACATTAGGCTGATGTAAAATGCATACATTGAAAAATAATACAACCTTTGGGGTTAAATGTCAGGTGGAAAACTGTCCAGTGTTGAATGGTCCTATAGCATAGTATTTAAAAGTATCCAGACAACTACAGTTTAAATATCCATAGTTTATACAGTACTGTAATACTGTCGAATGCAAAGTTCAACCTCATGCATTTAGGTGACACAGGCTGAGGCTGATGGGAAGCTTGCTTTAAGCTGGCCTCTCCTCCCTTTTTAAAAAGACAGAAGCCTGCTCCTCAGTGCTTCAAATAAATATGTTATTATAAATAGTGTTTTCAATTAATGTATTATTGTGCCCAGTCTTGTGGGTATGTCAGAAGCTGCCCATATGCACATGGTTAAAGGAAAATAATTCCATTGGGAATGGTTAATTAATTCATCCTCCACTGGCAAATTAAGGGACAGACATATCACAAGAACACGGCTTATTTAAATCAAAGTTTTTGGCTATATAATGGCTATGGCACTGTCAAAAGTTTTAATTAATCCAGGTCTGGGAGACTCAAGTAACGGAGAATCAGACAAACATTGAGAGGCATAGTGACTGCAACCGATTAGTGGCTGTACAGAGCTGCGTGTTTGAAGAAAGAAGGCTACAGTCAATCAAATGTAAGCTAAACACTGATTAATGAATGGTGATACAACCTTAGGAACGTCACTGTGTAAAAAGAGTTGGCGCTCTCCTAGCTCACCCTTTGCTACAGTTAACTGAATTTGCAGTTTGAAACAAGAATAGAACAATTCATTAAAGGGAAGCCGGGACACTGTAGATCTTGGTAGATGTTGAGCTACAGAGATGGCTCAATTAGTTGGGACAACAGGTTAAAGCTGCCAGTCCACAGCTGTTGTCTCCCTTCACAGCAAAGGCTGACTTCTACCACACTTTGTTATTTCTGCTAGAATATTGTTTATCCAGATTTTACAAAGATTTTCCATTAAACTTCAAAGTCAAATATTGAAATCTACTATTGCTTTTCACAACTGTACCTAATGTTGTGGACTGAAGTCAATGCTGTCATCTTACCCTTTGCTGGCTTGTCAATACTCAATACAAATTTGGTACCATTTCAAACTGTTTGTAAGCCTATACATCAGAGGCAGTGTGGCATCCCTTGCCAAACTGGAAAGCTTTGTTAACTTTCCTTCAGGTGATATATGAACCGTTGTTTGTTTAAGATGCTTTACCTAAATTATAGTACTCATATCGCGAGCACAGCAAAAGATTTCCAATGTCTTTATTTTAATTTAGCAAGCTTGAAAACATTGGTCTATACATTCATAGTCTAGTGGTTTGTAAATGATGCATCTCTTTAACTCATTTGGTATTACAAGGACAGGAAGGTCACTCAAAATTATACTAAACATGTTACTCACTGCTTTGCACACAAATTATAGCTAGCTAAATTCTTGATTACACAAAGCTGCAAGTGACCTGACAGTAAGTGCCCACAAAGTCTCTTTAAAATTACCATTAAACCTATTTTTTCACATAAACTGAGAAAAGTTCTACAAGAACAGCCAATACATTGAGTATAAAGGAATATTCATCTACATCTTCCGAATAGTTTAGATTTATCATCTGTTTAATATCTGTATATAAATGAGTAACTGTGTATTGAAGCATGTACTACCACTCTTCTAATATATATATATATATATATATATATATATATATATATATATATATATATATATATATATACTGTATATATATAGTGCCTATAGAAAGTCTACAACCCTTTTCAAAATGTTCACCTTTTGTTGCCTTATAGCCTGGAATTAAAATGCATTAAAATTGTTTTTTTTTCTCATTTATTTACACATCCTACCCCACAACTTCCAAGAGAAAAAAAACATTCTAGAAATTTGTAGAAAATTAATTAAAAATAAAAACTGAAATAGCTTGGTTGGATAAGTGTCCACCCCCCTTGTAATAGCAATCCTAAATTAGCTCAGGTGTAACCAATCGCCTTCAAAATCACACACCAGGTTATGTTATGGGGATGTTTCTCATTGGCAGAGACTGGGGCACTTGTCAGGATAGAAGGGAAAATGAATGGAGCAAAGTACAGAGAAGTCCTTGAGGAAAACCTGCTGCCCTCTGCAAGAAAGCTGAAACTGGGATGGAAGTTCATCTTTCAGCATGACTAACGACCCAAAGCACACAGCCAAAGCTACACTGGAGTGGCTAAGAAACAAAAAGGTAAATGCAATCAAAAATTTGTGGCATGACTTGAAGATTGATGTCCATCAACGCTCCCCAAGGAACTTGACAGAGCTTGAACAGTTTTGTAAAGAAGAATGGTCAAATATTGCCAAATCTAGGTTTGCAAAGTTGGTAGAGACCTATCCCAACAGACTCACAGCTGTAATTGCTGCCAAAGGTGCTTCCACTAAGTATGAACTCAGGGGGGTGAAGACTTATCCAATTATGATCTTTCAGTTTTTGTATTTTTAATATATAATTTTTTTCTCAATAAAATCTTTTTTCCCCCTTAACAGTGTGGAGTATGGTGTGTAGATAAGTGGGAAAAAAATCCTCATTTAAATTCATGAAACTCTGAGGCACTGACACAACAAAATGTGAAAAAAAGTTCAAGGGGGTGTAGACTTTCTATATATATATATATATATATATATATATATATATATATATATATATAGTGGCAGAGTAGGGAGATGAGGAGAAAAGATGTCCAGGAGGGGGGTGCAGGACTACCTTCCCCAGAATGCCACAGGATTACCAGGACCCAGAGGGGAGCCACCTGGCTCCATTATAATTTGAAGCACCTGAGGCTGATTAAGCCCGGGTTAAAACCAGGGGAAACACTGTACACAAGGCTGAGGGAGAATAAGCCCTAACCCTAACCCTAACACAAACCCTATCCCTGTCTGGGAAGAAGGAAAATTGAAGGTACTGTGTGAACCTTTGTGTTTTGCTGGTAAACAGCTTAGCTGTCCAGCCGTAGTTAGTTGAAGAAAAAGTTTAGTTTAGTTCTCCAAAGTGGAGTTAGGTTATTTTTTTTTTTTGTAAATAACAAATATGCACAGAAGTGCTTAAAAGGACAGTTTTGTATCTGGGTCTGTGTAAAAAAGGTGAAAAGTAAGCCTCAGACGGTAGGCTATGTGTCACATTATCTATCTATCTATCTATCTATCTATCTATCTATCTATCTATCTATCTATCTATCTATCTATCTATCTAATATATATCTAATCTATCTATCTATCTAATATATATATATATATATATATATATATATATATATATACAGTACTGTGCAAAAGTTTTAGGCAGGTGTGAAAAAATGCTGTAAAGTAAGAATGCTTTCGAAAATAGACATGTTAATAGATTATATTTATCAATTAACTAAATGCAAAGTGAGTGAACAGAAGAAAAATCTAAATCAAATCCATATTTGGTGTGACCACCCTTTGCCTTCAAAACAGCATCAAGCATCAATTCTTCCAGGTACACTTGCACACAGTTTTTGAAGGAACTCGGCAGGTAGGTTGGCCCAAACATCTTGGAGAACTAACCACAATTCTTCTATGGATTTAGGCAGCCTCAGTTGCTTCTCTCTCTTCATGTAATCCCAGACAGACTCGATGATGTTGAGATCAGGGCTCTGTGGGGGCCATACCATCACTTCCAGGACTCCTTGTTCTTCTTTACGCTGAAGACAGTTCTTAATGACTTTCGCTGTATGTTTGGGGTCGTTGTCATGCTGCAGAATAAATTTGGGGCCAATCAGATGCCTCCCTGATGGTATTGCATGATGGATAAGTATCTGCCTGTACTTCTCAGCATTGAGGAGACCATTAATTCTGACCAAATCCCCAACTCCATTTGCAGAAATGCAGCCCCAAACTTGCAAGGAACCTCCACCATGCTTCACTGTTGCCTGCAGACACTCATTCGGTATGCGCTCTCCAGCCCTTCGGCGAACAAACTGCCTTCTGCTACAGCCAAATATTTCAAATTTTGACTCATCAGTCCAGAGCACCTGCTGCCATTTTTCTGCACCCCAGTTCCTGTGTTTTCATGCATAGTTGAGTCGCTTGGCCTTGTTTCCACGTCGGAGGTATGGCTTTTTGGCCGCAAGTCTTCCATGAAGGCCACTTCTGACCAGACTTCTCCGGGCAGTAGATGGGTGTACCAGGGTCCCACTGTTTTCTGCCAGTTCTGAGCTGATGGCACTGCTGGACATCTTCCGATTGCGAAGGGAAGTAAGCATGATGTGTCTTTCATCTGCTGCAGTAAGTTTCCTTGGCCGACCACTGCGTCTACGGTCCTCAACGTTGCCCGTTTCTTTGTGCTTCTTCAAAAGAGCTTGGACAGCACATCTGGAAACCCCTGTCTGCCTTGAAATTTCTGCCTGGGAGAGACCTTGCTGATGCAGTATAACTACCTTGTGTCTTGTTGCTGTGCTCAGTCTTGCCATGGTGTATGACTTTTGACAGTAAACTGTCTTCAGCAACCTCACCTTGTTAGCTGAGTTTGGCTGTTCCTCACCCAGTTTTATTCCTCCTACACAGCTGTTTCTGTTTCAGTTAATGATTGTGTTTCAACCTACATATTGAATTGATGATCATTAGCACCTGTTTGGTATAATTGTTTAATCATACACCTGACTATGCCTACAAAATCCCTGACTTTGTGCAAGTGTACCTAGAAGAATTGATGCTGTTTTGAAGGCAAAGGGTTGTCACACCAAATATGGATTTGATTTAGATTTTTTCTGTTCACTCACTTTGCATTTAGTTAATTGATAAATATAATCTATTAACATGTCTATTTTTGAAAGCATTCTTACTTTACAGCATTTTTTCACACCTGCCTAAAACTTTTGCACAGTACTGTGTATATATATATATATATATATATATATATATATATATATATATATATATATATATATATATATATATATATATATATATCATTTTTTTTAAGCCGGTAATTCTACACAATCACAAACAACAGTTGTATGTTGATCCGCTGGTATTTAGATCCTTTAAATTGATTCCATCATGTATGACAGATACATAACTAGCAACATTATACAGATAAATGATAGCAAAGAAAGTGAAATAGAAAACAACAATTACAAATTCAAGAGGTACAGTAACCTTATGCTTCTCTAGTGACAAACACAGCCTTTTCTTAATTCAATGGCTTTTATATATAAATGGCATTGTTCATGATGAAGCAAGAGCCTTTGTTTCATTAAGCAATACATACAAGCATAATAAATATAATTAATAATTTTCAATTTGCTTTATTTTCCTACATGTATTTCAAACATCTCTTTCAATGAAAACAGAGACGTACACAGCTTGATACATTTCAATTTCTGCAGCTGTGTCCTCTACACAATCCTGCTTCTATAAATACACAATTAATTAATTTATAAACATTAGTGTAAATGAGAAAACTGAATATATTTGCAAAATACCTTAATTGGTAAGGGATTGGAAACGGGCATAAAATGATTGCCTGGAAGCAAGATTCCTACAGGGAGCACCAGGCACTGATTACTGCATTGTCAGACAAAAGGTTGCATTCAAAGATTTGGTTGCATAAAGAAAAGTAACAATATAGAAAATCTCTTATTCAAGTCAGACTAAATCAATACTTTATCTGGCTATTCACATTTCCAGCAACTGCTTCAAGGAAAATCACTACAAGACTGTCTTCTCTGATTTTATGACAACAAATAATAACCCCCTGCCGAAAACAAGAAACAAAAAGGCAAATAAATATGTTTTTGATATTTCTGTAAAACACAAAAATATGGATTTGGAACTGATTATTGGATGATGCAAGGGACATCCAGACTTAATGGGAATTTTCTAGACTGTAGATCAGCTTAAGGAGAGTGCAACTTCTCATGTGTGTGTTTTAGCAGTATGGGAAGCAATATAGCAGTATTATAATGCACAATACATACATGTGAGTTTACATCAACATACAAGGTTGGATTACATGTATATTTTGCATTACTTAAGTGTGACATTTCTTCTGTGGTCATTGAATCCCCAAGTATAACCCTTGCATTCTTCCTAGTGTGAATCCTCGCAGAAATTGTGGTCATTCCTTGTGGTGTGCAGTGTGAGTCACGCAGTCAGGGGAGCGCAGGTTCGAATTCCTGGCTGTGAGAAGTTACAGATCTTCACTGTGGCCTCCACAGGGTATGTCACATTGGCTCTGAGGCTCCCGCAGATTAGGGAGGCAAGATTAGAAGCGACTGTTTATCCTAAAGGATGCTGTGTGGTCCAGTGGTTAAAGAAAAGGGCTTGTAACCAGGAGGTCCCTGGTTCAAATCCCACTTCAGCTACTGACTCATTGTGTGACCCTGAGCAAGTTACTTAACCTCCTTGTACTCCGTCTTTCGGGTGAGACGTAATTGTAAGTGACTCTGCAGCTGATGCATAGTTCACACACCCTAGTCTCTGTAAGTCGCCTTGGATAAAAGCGTCTGCTAAATAAACAAATAATAATAATTGCCCTACATAACCTTACTGGCCATGTTAACCCTTAAATTTAAAAGGGACAAATGCATTGCAATTATGTAAGCTTAAGAGCAATGCAAATTACTCAGCACGCACAAATAATGATCCACAATTATGATAATGAGGGTCTCAATGAGCGCATCGGTCTATTTAGTGGCCGCACTTGCAGAGTTAAGAGTATAGAGAGCAGTAGTCGCTGTATTCTTCTTATTATTATTTATTTATTTATTAGCAGAAGCCCTTACCCAGGGCGACTTACAGTTGTATACAAAAAATACATATCAATAATTACAGAACAGTTAAGAGCAAGATACAAAATACAATGACTTCAGTGCTTATAAGAGCAAATACAAAACACAGTACAATTTGATATTGGGGCAGTTCAAGAGCAGAGAACAGTGTTGATAGTTACATTAGGGTTAGATACGAGTCCAAGTGAAATACAAGATACTACAGATTGGGTTAAGCAGGATTAAATACAGTAAAATAGGGAGCAGATAAGTGCAGGTTAAAGTGCATTAAAGGCAGAGTGCTATATTGTCCAGACGGCAAGAGTTGAGTTTTACAGGTGTTGTCTGAAGAGGTGTGTCTTGAAGAGGTGCCGGTAGGTGGTCAGGGACTGGGCAGTCCTGACATCCATAGGAAGGTCGTTCCACCACTGCGGGGCGATGGTGGAGAAGGATCGGGCTGTGGAGGCAGGAGAGCATAGAGCACGTACAGCCAGTCTTCTAGTGCAGGCGGAGGTAAGCGGTCAGGTGGCGGTGTAGGGAGAGATGAAGGTCTGGAGGTAGCTGGGTGCAGTCTGGTCAAGGCATCGGTAGGCGAGTACAAGTCTTGAACTGGATGCGAGCGATCAGGAGCCAGTGGAGTGAGCGGAGCAGTGGAGTAGCGTGGGAAGAGAGAACACCAGGCGAGGAGCAGAGTTCTGGATGAGCTGGAGGGTGGCGGACACAGGGAGCTGGCCAGGAGGGAGTTGCAGTAGTCTAGGCGGGAGAGTACCAGGGTCTGGATGAGGAGTTGCATGGAGTAGTTGGTGAGGGTCAGATTTTTCGTCTGTTGCTCAGGAAGAATCAGCAGGTGCATGCTAGAGTGGAGATGTGCTGGGAGTAGGAGAGGCAGAGGTCCAGGGTTACTCTAAGGTTCTTGGCTGAAGAGGAGGGAGAGAGCATGGTAGATTCCAGAGGAATGGAGATAGAGATCAGAGGAGGGGAAGAAAAGGAGGTCTGATCTTAGAGAGGTTGAGTTTGAGGTGATGTGAGTGCATCCAGGAGGAGATAGCAGACAGACAGGTAGAGATACGGGAGGGGATGGTGGGGTCAGAGGGGGGGAAGAAGAGGAAGATCTGAGCATCATCAGCATAGAAATGGTATGGTCTCTGCAGGTGTGTGCTTTTATAAAGCTCTTAGTTACTTGCTTCTACAATGGTTTGCACCTTGTAAGAAGATGTGTAAAGTTGTTGGGGGCAGCAATTACCTAAGTGCAAGGCAAACTCCTTACATCACATTATAATGCCCGCTTAGTATCCAGATCCCACCCAATTCCATGCTATTTTCTTCATTTGGATGCATTTCAATATAATTGTAATGGATTAATGATGATCAAAGTGCAAATTTGATAGTACGTCCAGAACGTCAGGTGAACACGATTCTTTACATACGCCACATTTTTGCGGCCGGTAAAATCAGACTTTACATCGGCTAAATACGATTTACAGCAGCATTATGGGGGTTTTGCACCCGCAAATCACTTTGCGTGTATCCTCACATCTACCCCCAAATGTAGAGCTCCTGGATGTTAAGAGGCAATTTGGTGGACAGCAATGACCTACTGTGCTCTTAAGCTGTTGTGGGGATTGCTATGGTGAGAGCCCTTAACTGGACATTCTAAACTGGGGAGAAAAATGAGGATAACATAATTAGACTAAATTTAACATAATGTTGTTCCCAATGTGCTGCATAAAGGGCACTGTTTTTAAAAATGTACCAGTAATATATAACATTTAGCCCATTGATTTAGATGAGCAGCATTTTGTAAGATAGTAATCACTAATACAGACACATGACAACAGTCAGCAAACAGTCTATAGCTCATCAAATACAGCTTGAAATGGACTCTATAAGAGCAGGAAGTTCCATTTGGGTTTCCCTTATGAATTTGAATAATTACCTTATCTTTTTAATACATTTCAATTATACTGGTATTGAGATACATTGTAGCAACAGATGCTGCAGTGTCTAGCATTTTAATATGACTGTATCAACTTGTCGGGCTACTTGATCAGATTCAGGAATGTCATATAAGAATGAGTGATGCTTTTGATCATTATATAACATTGTTTAATTATTTTGTTAGTTAATATGGCTTATTGTAAGTTGTTCATTGTAAATATACAGTATTGGAATATGAAATTATTGCTTGGTCAATATAATTATAAAGTTTTTGATTCAAGTAAGAATATCTCCTTCAGAAAAAAATGATAGAATAATTCAAGTAGAGAACATTTCAACTAATGCTTTTTTTTAGAATTTGTGATTGATTGTCTAAAGGTTTGGGCTTATATGATTTAACTATCGAAATGCCAATGAGTTACATGTAGTGACTTTGGAGTAAACTGGAATGAACTATTTCTGACAATTTAACCATTTATTTTAACATTGCCTTTTAAGTTCACCATGCTACTTGATTATGTAATAAATAACCACAGTGACACTGGTTGAGCCAGATGACCTGTCACAAGTGAACCCAAACAGCAAGGCAGAGGAGAAAGGCGGTGGATGAATTTGAAAGGTGGTAAAATGTTATTGTTGACAGGTTACATTATTATCCTTTTGATTTCTGAGACAGGTTGAATCTGATTGACTACACTGCTGTTCTTTACCTGCACACACCTGCATTGGTTATCATCATAGTAATTAGAAGGAACAGCACAACCTGGACATTGCCAAAACAAATATATGTTATACAGTACAGCTATTCATGAAAGGTACACAACATACTCTTTAGAATTTTGACAGACAAATAGAGGATACTACGTAAATGTTCATGAAGTTATGTCCAGGAAGGTGGTTGGCTAAATAACCAAGGCACTGCATCGGGGTAAACTGGGTTGTTTACAGCTAGCCTCGTGAGTGGGATTAACCCAGGACTCCATGTTTGTTCATGTAGTATTCAGTTTACAAACAATTATAATAGAAATGTTTATGCAACACTGTATAATGTCTATGGCAGGCCCATAGTTTTGAATTAATTTAGACCTGTCATTCCTTTGTTGAACAACAAAGAGTTAAACGTATAACGCATAATATCTTACAGAAAAACAAAACCTTTGGCAATTTTGTAAAAATGTGCCAGAGAAACTAGCTCTGCACCCTACGGATCATTCATTTGAGTCCCAGCAGAGGTGGATAGGTTTCACAGTGCGTCTGAAACTACTGATGGGTACATTACCATACTCACGTCCAAGAAAATGTCATTCTGTCTGACAGGAATAAAAATCTGAAACTCAGTGAGGCACAGCAATTCACAAAATTATTTCAGAGATGATATTAACCTTGGCAGGCTGAGTCCCTCAATCAAGTTCAAATTCGAACCTTGTGGCAGGTTAAAAAAAACAAACATTGCAAATCATTAATGCTCTGACCAGTAACCAATAAAACTCACTCACTTCAGGTTGGCTCACATCACCTTATTAACCAATGTATGATAACACCCAGGAAATGTTGACTGACAAATAAAAAAACCACCCAAAGGAATACATTAATTCCGATGGCGCCGTATTTGTGTATTCATAACATTATTCGGTCCATTTTAAAGGTTGAAAGATACTGTAACCTAATAAAAATGTCATGTTCAGTCAATATACTGTCTGAATCAAAGTAATGCAGTTAAATGATGACACTTAACATTTGTCAGAAATTGCACTACTTATGTCATGTTGTCAACGCTTGGAGAGAATGTACAGACAAACTTTATACTGAACTATTACGTAATGAATGGATGTGTTGATTCACTGGCCAGAGACAATAGATTGGTTTTCCCTTGTGTACTGGTTGACTGATGTGTTTGGCCGGGGGTGAGGCCGGTGTTGCCGTACTTCCAACTTTGGGAAGTGAGCTTCGCTTGCCCCCAGAGGGAAAAGTGGTGGAGGTGAGGATGGAGGAGCAAAATGGGCAGGGAGACGTGCTTGAACTAGGGTTCAAGGTAGGTCTAAACCACCCCCATGGTTAAAATAAACACTGTATTTTATTTATTTTTGTGTGATGTGCTCAGTTTTGACTTAATCCGATTATGTTGAGCTACACTGAAGTCAATTCCACCTCTACTAAAACACCATGTAGATTGTACAGCCATGCACGAATAACTGTGAACAAGTATATAGAAAAGATGTTATATGGCCGTCATAGAATGAAGATATTGTGAAGTTCACAGTATCTATTCTGTTTTTGAATATTGTTTTGTTGTTAAAATGTATATTAGGTTTATTATTAACATATTATCTGACATCTTACTGACCTATAATCATTTTATTATTTTTATCTTGATCAGATACCATACATTTATTTTCACTTGCTCTTTTTCTGCCAAGAAAATAGCTCTATTTTTTCTTATTTGTTATTAATTCAGTTTTTGGAAAATGACTCCATAAATCTTTAACTCTTGTTTTTTTTTATTTGCTTTGAAATACACCCTACAGCAGCTAAACAAACTTTAAATTTCAACTGTAAGCCTTGTCCAGTGAACTGGAACTGGCACATTTTAAGGGACACATAATCTACCCTCTTATATGAAACATTTAGTATTTGGCTCAGTGCATAGGAGTGGAGTCCACATTCTTTCAGAGGACAGGTGCAACTTGAGCTGGTATTTGCTGATCAACAAACAAAAGAGTTGGATATAAAGGTGGGTCACTTCAGTGTATAAACCTTCGCACACCCACAGGCCAATTGCACACAATAAGAGGCAACTAATGCTGGGTATACTGTAGAAGAGAGCTATGGTTTGGTGTGAGTTTTTATTCTTTTTTTCTTACTGTTGAGATATTTGGTTATCCCAGGACACTGTGATCTCATCCTAAAAATTGTTTTTCTAAATAGCATGAAATCACAGTCCACTCTGATTTCTGGCAGTACATGGCCTGTTTTTGCTAGATGTTTATTCTTATGGCTGTAGTTCTATCGGGTTACCGTGTTTCCCCAAAAATAAGTCACCCTACTCATTAGAAAAAAAGCACACACACACACTGGATGCAAGTCACATCTAACTCTTAGCTAAATAGCACAAACAAATGAATTTCAAGATGACACCATTACATTAAAATCACCAGAGGATTTGGCAAAAGCACCAGTATAGAAATAACAACAAAAGGCATCTGACAATACTTATTGGGGTAAAAGCAGTACCAGTTCCAGTGGCGTGCTGTGACAAAATGGACTGGGGTAGCAGAGTCGTCGCAACCCCCACCCCCCTCCGCCGACCCCCGGGATGTGGCAGCAGCTGGTTTTATTCATGATTCCATTATTCAAAATGGTAACTTGCTAATGTTAAAATATAAACTGGTACACAAGATGCCTGCAACAAAACAGTTTACGAATTACAAGATCTTTCGAAATATTCTCGACATGTCCACCGAACCATAGAGCGCTAGTTTCCCAGAAGATCAACTCAGGCAAGAAAAATTGCCAGTGGCCCTCGAATCCAAGTAAATAAATTGGAATATATTGTCATCACAATGGCATTGCCAGCTGTAGACAGGATAGGAGGACTCCACCAAACTGTTCTGTTTACAGGTACTAATGTGAGCATTAGGCACTATAAATCCTGTTACGACAACAGCAACCACACATTTTTGTAAATCGTGGAAATCAGATGAATTTGTTGCTTTTCAGAAATGTAACCTTTAGAGTTCTTCTTGAGTCAGAGTTCTGTCCAGGACAAGTTTAAATCAATTTCAAATTTTGCTTTAGGTGTCTCCATTTCTTAGTTATGTTGTTTAGGCTGTTATAACTTGGAATCACATTTCAACCCCTTACTTCAAACATTTCTACAGCACTGCTTACCTTTAAAACATAATCCATTAAACTAATAAAAGTGGCCTGGTGTTTAAACAGGATATACTGTATAATGGGTCTCAGTGATTAATTGGACTTTGCCCCACTTGTGAGAAAAATACTTTTAGATATGAGACCTTCCCTCACTGTTGGAAAATATAAATATCATGAGATCCTATATGTATCCTCCATACTGTGTCATTTTTTCCAACAAAAACCCTGGGACAGCTGTCCTGTACACTATGATATACCAGTTGTTTGCAGAGACTTTTTTTCTAATCACATATTTTAATTAATTATGAAAACTAAATTATAATTCAACAAGGCACTTAACATTTTTTTGTGATACCCAAAGGCAACATATAGTAGTTATGCAAGTGTGTGCTGGTTACCCAGTATGGAAACCAAATAATTAACTGACAATGCCTCTATAAAGATCTATGGTTGACCCATACAGTTCTCTGTGTTTTGTCTTTATCAGGAATGAAGCACAAATGCTGTCTGGCTCTGGAGTTGTGTTTAAATTAGTTTTTATTATCATTGACTGGCATGGTCCTGACTTCTTTTATATGGGTATTAGTAGAAATGCTGCTGGCAGCCCATAACTAAATGCTTCCTAAGCTTTCTTACCCTCAGTACTTAAAAAATATTGCTGTAAAATTATATTATGATTGTGAGCCCTGTACACAGTAGGATCTGTATTTCATTTTTGTTTTCATTCGCTGTTTTGTTATTAGTTTAAAAGAGAGCCAGGTGCTCTGTCTGAGACACACCACCAGCTGTGCTTGACTATGGGGAATGGCAGCCAGGACTGTCTGGCTGCAAATTCCTAACCAGCAGATAGGTGTGTCCTGGGAAAGCGCCTTGCAATAAAGATAGACACTGACAAACCCTCTAATGAGCCAGAGCCTCCGTCTTGGGACGGAGTTTGCATTGTTTTGTGAGTACTTGTATTATGATAGACGCAGCCAATAAGTGCATACCAGAGTCTCTCTTTCAGTTAAAAAACTAGGGTTTTGTTTAGGGGATTTTAATCCCAAAATAGTATATGGAGGGGACCTCCCTTATAGTGGGGCAGCACTCAGACGCTTGTTGGCAAACTTTTGTTTTGTAGTTGTGTTTTTCCCCCACTGTTTTTTTTTTTGGCCTTTTTCTATCTATTTTCATTTACACTTTGTTTGCCTGTGTTGCCACATCATTGTTGGTATAGCCATGTGGTCCACATTGGAGCAACCCAACACTAGGGATGCCATTGCTGGTACCCTAGTGGCAGCTACTGTTACCTGCAACCTGAGTTGTGAAACACTGCAAATACTTGTAAATAAATGTGGGTGCCTGTGCACCATTTGCAACTGCAACATCTGGTGTCTCTCACTCTGTCAGTGCATATTCCCACACCCCGTTTACAATGATATACTAAAATAATGGCACATTCTTGACAATATATCAAAGAGGAACTTCACACTATTATCATACTAAACCAAATGAATACAATGAAAAATACACTAAGATACAGAAGTCAAATACCAGTACATCACTTTGCCAAGTAAGAGATGTCATATGAAGAAAGTTTACTCTTCCTTCAGCGGTTTCACAGACTCCTTAGTACTAATCTTGAATAACCTAACATGGTGCACTTAGAAAATACAGTCTCTCTCCCTAGTTAAACATCCTGGACTTCATCTAAAGTTTTATCTACTCAGAAAACTGATCTTCACATACACCTGATGCACCCTATAGTTATTGCTTCTTTTTACAACCAAATCAGTACATCTTAAGCAACCACTGTCCATATAATGCCATACAGCAATCATTGCTGAATCAGTCTCTTTAAGGTGTATAGCATATTTTCTGTATTTTTGCTATGCTCCATTTTATTTGCAAGTGGAGCTCACCTCTTCAGGTTGACTAAGGGATGTAGTTATTGATGTAAATAACTAAAATCTCATGTAATTACTTCACAAGCACAACATGGAAATAAAAGGTAGGAAACAAAATGAGTGACAGCAGTTTTCAAGTAAAATAAGATGGCAGTGGTGCCAATTATCTGTGTTTCTCTACTAAGAAATTGGGAAAGTATTACACTCTATCACTAGAATACAGTGGCAGCTGAGATGAATACTCCGAAGGCATCCATTTTGATCAGAAACCACAAACAGATTTTGCTTGCACCAGGTTTCTGGGAGAGAAACATTTGTTGGTAGGATACATTAAAACAGGGAAAGCATGGACAAGCAGGAACACAATAAAGGTCTGCAAACAGGTTTTATTGACAGCACAATAAATTACCCTGATATAACTTCAATTCTGTTCGTCTTTTAAGTAAGCAAATACATCATTTTGTATTAGCTAATTTGATATTAACCAGTGGTTTTTTAAAAAAAAGTTTTTTTATTACTTTTTAATATTAAAACGTTTTCATTACACAATGGAACTACATTGAATTTGCTGTAAACTCTAATTTAATAAGTGGACCAGCATTATCAAATTGTATTTTTTTTGTGGTAATTTTATCACAATACCTAGAAAGTTGAAGTGATATATGCTATAGGGACCACTCCTGTCTAAGACAGTTCAGTTCACTCTTAATTATAGTAACTTTGAAAACCGCAGGTGAAATATGACTTTATCCTGTACAGTACTTTTGAAGTGCAAGCACAAATTCACAGAGATGAATAAAAACGTTACTGTATAATACAATCATGATATAAATGAACACTATCTTTTTAAAGCATTTTAAAGTCCAAAACTAATAAGAAACTATACAGACACAAACAAGACACTTAAATTGAATGTCTGAGGTTTTCTGGAAAACTTTATTGGAAATGTTTTTCCATAATCAAAAAAGATGTGCTAATGACCATTTGGAGTTTAAAGAGCTTTCAGTTTCAGGAAAATGCAGTTAAACTATTATCCATTGCACTTTCTTCCAAATAGGGGGATGCTGTAAAACATCTCTCACTCCATAGCCAACAGTTTTGAATGTATAAGCCACAGAGGCCTGCCTATAAACTTAGCTATTTCAATATCGCCTGAGAGCACCTAAAGTGACATGTTACAAAATCACTGATACTGTGTATGACTATAGAGCACTATAAATACACTTCCTGTGTTTCAAGTAATAATGCCCTGCCTGAGCCTTATGCATGCAGTCTTTTTTTTCCTTTTCCTTCTTATTTTGATGCAACGTGAATTTCTATGCAGCACTATACGCTACCAGTACAAGCAATGTCTTACCTGTTGAGTAACCCCAATCGAGTGTCAATGTCAAAAGGATTTGCATGTCATTTACATTTTGAGAACAGTGAAAATAATCACGAGAGCAAACATTTCAACATTTCTAAAATGTTGTACATGGAACAGAGGGGAATAAGAGGATATCCAGAATCTGTCAGTAAGAAACACCAGTCTGACAGCTGACAAAGTTTTGAAGAAAATAACGTCTTGATACTAAACAAAGTTCACTGTTTATAAAGCATGCCTGAACCACTCAAGCACTTTTTACATTTTTGATTCCAACATAGAATATACTATTTAGACTGTTCAAAACACTACATAAAGTTATATTAATGCTGCAGGCCTGAGGGTGAACTACAGTATTAGTGACTGCCAAGTTCCATCAGTTGGTATGGAAATGAATAATAACAGTAAAGTTTTATTACTGTAGAATCCAATATAAAGCAGGTGCAGGAGTTCAGACTAAACTGTGATAATTAAAATAATAGTGCGGCCTTGAAAATGGCAGACCTTTAAAATGGCATTCCATGACAACGGAGGTGAAACAATTCTAAAAGGATGGCTAGAACATTTTTCTTTTTTGTCGCAGAGTACAAAAGAATATTCCTGAAAAGATTTTTCATGTACATACTGATTTTCATATTATACTGGCCAGGCAAACTTAGAAATATATTAACAGCAACCACACTAATTTAATTCTGTGCAATTTATATGTTCACATGACACATGATTTGATTAACTATAAGAATCTTAACAAAAGCTGAATCGTTTTTGTTTTGCAGGTTTATTTCTTTCAAATGCTTAGATGCTTTAAACAACAGCTATAATAATAATAATAATAATAATAATAATAATAATAATAATAATAATAAATACATGTTGCTAATTCTGTAGTTTTCAACAATTATTTCAATTCCTTGATGAGAAATAATTTTCTTTGGAGTAAAGCCAGTAATTGTTATCACTATGCTAGAAAGTTTAGGTTTTATCTGCTGTAAATGACAGTAATGTATGCCAATTTAATTCTATAAAGCTTTTTATCTTAAACAAACAACCATTACTTATGTAATCATAAATATGTCAGATCACATCTGCTTATTTGTGAACGATAAAATTATATATATTAAATAATGCTCAGTGTGAAGAATTAATCAATAAATCCATTTTCCAACATGGTTTCATTTATTACTTAAAAATAATTATTTTCTTTCTTTTTTTATTTTTACAAACTGCAGGTTTTATGTGCTTTGACCACAGGTATTTGTGTAGTTTCATGCACTACATAACTGTGAATGACCTCTTTCATATCATGACATGCTGAAAAACAGTATAACCCTCAATTATCCTGGAACTTATCAAACACAAATTATTTACATTTTGATGAAATAGTCAATATCATATTTACCACATCTCTTCGACTGTGTACAGTACCTGTTGTTTACTATTTCACTTGCTATGCAACATTTCAGTAAATCCGTCAGTTAAAGTGAAAGCCCACATCTATTGTAACTAGATGATGCAGTGTATCAATTGCCTACAGAACAAGTTTGTAGTCTGACCCTGATAATACATGCATTAACAATAACTAGTTTGGAAGATAAAGCAAATAGCTTGTCTCATCTTCATACAGTTAACAACGTGCATGTAATCTGTCTGATTCTTTAAATTTGAACCATATGCTCAGACATCACCTTATGAAGGAACGGCACATTAATTACCACTTTTAAAAAATACAATACTTTAGTACTTGCTTACTAAGAACATGAATACATGACTCCTTTTAATTTAGATAAAAAACAAAAAGGAAGAAACATGACCTTACAAAGCAATAGGTCATTTCAGTAAGAAGACACCATTAAGTTAAGAGCATTTTACCTGTGTGAAGTGTGCCTGTGATTAGCCTGAAGAGGTATTGGGCAAATTTGAATATTTCCCGCTTACAGCGTTTTCTACAGCCACTCATTTTAGAAGATATTCCTTGCAGATAAGACCTCTTTGGACAATTGTCTATGACAGAAAACTTACGCCTTAGTTCCCAATGCAGTCTGCAGTCCAACTTGCACGTTCAGAGTAGTCTTAAAAAAAAAAAAATTTAAAAAAATCCTTGGCTTAATCTTAAATGCCTGGTGTCTAAAAATATATTTTCTCAGGTAGTGCTGCAAAAAACAGAAGACTGCAATTGTACCAACATGTGGATCCTTGCTGAGGTCATTTAGTTCCTGTGTTGTAATTCACCTTGTCTCTCTGAGGTTGCACACTTCTGTGTATGAGACCGGCTTCAGTAGCATTTCACTTAACAGAGCATCATCTGTAGATGTTGCAACCTCACAGACCATTGCCTTGGAGGCGGGGCTTGCTTGTCCCACTATACAAGCTGAGAAATGTGTCTTCTATGAATCAGCAATGGCAGCAGGCTATGAGGCTGTCAAATTGTAGTTTATTTTGCATTAAAATTGCAAGTGACTGACAGAAAGTGTTAATGGCATCAGATCCCAGTAGACATGCATGCTGAACAGATACTATATATATATATATATATATATATATATATATATATATATATATATATATATATATATATATACAAAATAAAACTCTTGGTAATACAGTGAACAGTGTGAATTCATAAAAGAGGAAGATAATAAAACACCCAAGGTCAAACCTGATAATGAGTGACAAGCATTTAATGCAATGCTTTTTCAAATCTCCACCTGCTGGAAATAGAAACAATCTCCTGACAATGTGAGAACCTGTGAACCATTGTGACAAATACCAATTACTTTGTATTCAAAATATAGTATAATTACAGTCATCTATCAAATATCATGTTCCAATTTTACAACATCCACCATTAACTACAATTATATGTACTATTCAAAGTCACTTATCTTTTGTGTCTTCTTTCAACATTTTTTTTGTGTCTACATTGTCCTTTGTTGTGACACCATTCATAAATTCCCTGGGGCCATCCAGACAATGTGTTGTTAAAAATAGAGCAGTCAGATATCAAATCAAAGTCATTTTTGGCTTGCTGTGATTTAATCAGATATACAGTTTTAATTGTGTTCAATGTATGTGCTAACTTGTTTTTGTTATACAGTACTTACAAACTGAATATAATCCTTGACCTCACTGAAAAATAACCATCTAGGTAACAGTCTGGTTATCAGTAAGACTGGGGCCAGGGGACCTTTAAAGAGAAACCTGGTGTGGGTAAACAGTATAACAGATGAACTAGTTTATTCCTTCACTTTATGTATCGTTTTCTGTTTCAGTCATCAAAACCGGAAAATGATTCACAAAGTCATTTTGAACTACAAGAAAAATAATAATTTGGGGGGTGAACGACTTTACTTAATCATTTCTTAGAAAATTATGTGCTTCTCAGTACCTACAGTAGTTCACCTTGCTTCCACCCAGTATCCTTGATTTAAATCCAGGCAGTTCGTATTGTCTGGACACCCCTGCCACAAAAAAAATTAGCTAAGCATTTTCCAACACACAAAAAATAAAAAAAATAAAAAAATAATCTCATTACTGAAAACTGTATTAATCGATGATGTGTACCTCTGTTATTTCTCTCCACTTCATAGTCTGGAAAGCGTACCGTGTGCCGTCAGCTGACCACACTGCAGACTCACCGTGCAGCAACCTCAGAGCTACAGTGTCGGAGGACAACACAGCTCTGGGCAGCTTACAGGCAAGCCCGCAGGCGCCCGGCCAGACCACAGGGGTCACTGGTGCGCGGTGAGCCAAGGACACCCTGGCCGACCAAAGTCCTCTCCGTCCCCGGGTGGCGCTCGGCCAATTGTGCGCCGCCCCCTGGGAGCTCCAGTCTACGGTCAGCAATTGCCTGAACTCGAACCAGCGACCTCCAGGCTATAGGGTGCATCCTGCACTCCACTCAGAGTGCCTTTACCAGTTCTGCACAACTTTTTAGTGTTACAGAATTATACTGACCGGCAAAATAGGCATGTTATTTTGGTAAAGGTGCTTTCTGTTCCATTATAGATTATAGAATACAGGAAAAAAACGCTTGAATCTGTTGATTTTTTTTTTTCGACGCGTAACAGTTAATGTCCATGTGCATGTATGGGCAGTGCTATGTAAACGACCCCATTAGAGACCCTTTATGGGTCTCAATCTGCTGGCCACCTACTATTGCCATAACCCCAATTCAAGGGGCATATCCTGTTCAGAAGAAATTTTAATACAAAAATAAATATTTTGTGACCTACTGCTTTGTATTAGCCATGGGTAGGGGTCTACCTAAATCGCGATTTCGAGGAAATCCTGAAATTGAGGGGTCACCGCGAAATTCACCTCTTAGGGGCCAATGCATACAAACAAGTACGGAGAGAAAAAAAAGAAACCTTGTTTAAATGAACTGCTGCACAACACAAGCGACGCAAACTATGTGTCTTCCTTCTGTAGATAGCCCTTTTTTATTCCTTCGCATTGCACTTAAGCAAAAAACAAACAAACAAAAAACGTCCACAAGTAACATTTACAAAAAAAATTCTACAAGGCGCTTAACGTTCTTGTTTACTATTCAAATGACAAAGTTTTAATCAGCCTATCAGTGCGTCTGTACTGCTTTTCTGTGATCTGTACTGTGCAGTAGGGGGTGGGACAAAGTTGGTGCTGCATTGTTTTGATTTAGGTTGCTAAAATCTAGTTTTCAGCATTGGAGGTAAAATAGTAGAAATGGACGACAAAAAAGCAAAGTTTATTTCGGCTGATAATCGTTTCAAGATATTTCCCAAAGAAACTGTACATGCAGACTGAGGTATTTGTTTTGCATATCTTAATGTGTCTTTGGAGAAAATACGATCGATCGCTATTTAGCTTCAGAATCACACATTAAACAAAAGGCTCCTACAGAGGCTGCTGAACAGAATGTAAAATAAACAGCTTTCAGAAACCAAACTGGAAAGTCAGCCCAGACAAAAAGTATTCCTGTCTGCAAGTTAAATCAGTACTAAAATGATCCAGCACAGCCACCTCGCTTCAACCTGCTGCTTACCTTTTCGCAGTTGGAATTTTAGACCCGAATAGCCACATTCTCTATGTTTTGACTCGGTACTATTAAAATAAATTATTGATTGGGACAAATAACATGACAATTAACGTGCTGCATACATTGCCTTTATTAGAATATGCCCGATGCCCTTGTGTACCCGAGTTTTTGGGCTGTTTTTAATCGATTTCCACATCTGTAACGGCAAAGCTTTGACTTAACTTCCAACCAATTCAGTGGATGTAGAACGTGCAGTCTCAATGTAGGGGCAAGTCAACTGCTGGGGGATGCTGCATGCTTGCCTTTTAACAAATGACAGCACTCTGTTTTAGTAAGGAAGCAAGTACCACTATTTTTAGGCTTTATAGTGTTCTGAAATACTATCTACTTTTATTTAATGTTTAAACAGGTCCGCGAAATCCTAATTTTATTCCGCAACATACCCGTGAAAAATACGTAAATTTACCGCGATTCAAGCAGACCCCTAGCCATGGGACTAACAAAACTCTGAGCCTGAACCTATGAAGAAAAGGCAAAAAATTATAAAGTGATGGGGTTATTATTGTCAGTTTATTTCTGTATTGAAACTGAGCTACAGAAGCAGGAATAAATGCTACATGGAGAATATCTCCAAGTTAAAAGGTCTAAACTTTACATCATTGTCACAAGGCTGGCTGAGTGGTGACGTCAGACCCAGGAAAGGAAACACAGACAGGACGGTGAAATGGTAAATATAAGCGCTGATGCGCTGTTTAATAGCCACGAAACAGAAAATAAACAGTTTGAACAAAACACAGGGCATGGCATTTTACGCCAAAATAAAAAGACATACATAACAAACGGGGACGAACCCAAAAACCAAGTACTGCGCTGGTGTATTTTTATAAATACCTCCTTCTCTCTCACCCATTCTCCGCTCCTGAACACACAACCCCGAATGACTGAAACGTGCATCTTTATATACAATTGTGCTGGGATTCAATTACCAATTAATTATTAACTTGAATCCCAGCACGTGAACTAATCTGTGCACTCCCGTGCTCACATATCACTACACTTCTTAATTTGCACGTGAAGTGATTTGTGCCCCCTCGTGTCTAAATACAACTATATATTTTACATTCGTGCTCATAACCCACATTATATCCCATGCACTAACTATAATACACCAACATTAACACCAATATGCAACATATAACACAAATACACACAGGGGCGGGGCACACCGCCACAATTATATATACTTTTGGAGTGTCTAAAGTGTATTCTTTACTAGGGAGTTTCCGTGTATTGCGCTCACGTGCACTCAACACCGCAGCTTGTAAAGTAAGGGATAACACACGACACGGCATGCATTGTGTTGCATTAACATACAGCTGTAGTTGGGTTGGTTCAGCAGCCAACAAAGCCATATGCAACACAGCGCACAAGCCATGGAGTGTTATCCTGCTTATAAAACAGATACCAAAAAAAAGTGTTTTTATTTTTCAAAAAAAATGACAATTTTATTATATGTCCTTCTGCTTTGGAGAAAAAATAATCCTTCAAACAAGACCACATGTATCTAATTAGTACCACATGTGAATATTTGATGATCACATTAAATTCACATATGAAACACATGGGAACAACATGTGGGAAACTTACAGCATATGAAATTGTTTAATTTCACATGTGATGATTTCCATTACACGAGAGTAGATGTTAAAACTTCATGCTGATTTGAACTCGGCTCTCGCCAAGATAAGCACTAACTAAGACATAGCTTTACAGTAAACTAATGTGATCTATCTGTGTTTCCATCGATTTGCGTTTCCTTCCATATTATGATGTAGATATCCTTCTGCCTGGTGTTGATGGCTGAAGTGTAATGCTGGCTCCAGGGATCAGCTTATTTGCCTCCCTAGCGCATCAGCACACACAACAGCTGCAATGCTGGCTCCGGGGATCAACCACAGTGCGGTCTCCCCAGCGCATCAGCATGACAGCCGTCTGGATTGAGCTAAGTAGGATACATCTCTGGGGTCTTCAAGTGGGCACCTTCCATCCTCAGTGTTTCGTCGACTAGCCTACGACACCTCAAGAGGGCTCGACGGTGATTCTGGCGTCCCAGCATCACCCCCCTCCGTCCCCCACTCAACTCAGCCCAGCTTACTTACCAGTACATCAGCATTTCTTTCTTTCTATTGTGCTTGAGCCCCAACCAGAATCTTTCCGTCTCAGCAACAGCCAGTTGCTGCTCCTCTCTGCTGCTTCAGATAAGTTCTTCACTGTGCAACGCAACTCTTGGCCACTGATTCTGACATCTCTGAGAAACCGGGTTGTAGAGTGTGCCACAAATCCTCGACAACCCACCTCCACTGGGTAAACCCAGACTCTCCATCCTCGCTGTTCCGCTTCAGCGGCTAGTTGAGCATACCACAGTTTCTTCCTCTCATACGCCTCATCTACAGCATCCTCCCATGGCACTGTTAACTCTACCAGGTGAACAAGGCGTGCTGATCCAGACCACAAGACAATATCTGGTCGAAGGTATGGTGGCAATCTCCGGTTGAAAAGTAATGTTTTGACGGAACTGGTGGCAACTTATTGGTCATGTTACGCTTGTCTTCCAATGCTAAGGCCAAACATTGCAGCACCTGGTCATGACGCCAAGTAAACCGTCCTTGGCTAAGAGCCACATTACATCCTGTCAAAATGTGCCTTAATGTTGCAGGTGATGAACACAAAGGACATGAAGGATCCTCTACTACCCAGAGGTTTAGTTTCTGTGGTGATGGGAGAACATCATAGGAGGCTGTGTGGTCCAGTGGTTAAAGAAAAGGGCTTGTAACCAGAAGGTCCCCGGTTCAAATCCCACCTCAGCCACTGACTCATTGTGTGACACTGAGCAAGTCACTTAACCTCCTTGTGCTCCATCTTTCGGGTGAGACGTAATTTTAAGTGACTCTGCAGCTGATGCATAGTTCACACACCCTAGTCTCTGTAAGTCGCCTTGGATAAAGGCGTCTGCTAAATAAACAAATAATAATAATAATAATAATAATATGTTGACCTGATGAGGAAACTGATCCTGCTTTGTTCCATTGACCATAGGTCTTGTCAGCCAATCTTGCGTTGTTCCACACTCTCCCATCTCATCCATTCTCCCTGCTTGGCCTGGGAAACGGCCTTTATGCACCTCATCCTCTCCTCCTGCTTTTGCACCTCGTTGACTACCAGCTTCCTCCGTTGAGCTGGGGCTGCCTTGTGCCATGTAGGAGGAGCTGAACTGAGACCAAGACCCCCTCTTCCTTGCTGAACTTGCTCCATGATATCACCAAATCGAAGGGCAGCCTTTGCATCTTCCACAGCTTTCTTTGCCGCCCACTTTCTTCCAGTTTTCAACACAGGTGCTGCCTCCCTTACGCATCTGTCGCGTGACTCTACTAATGTAATTTCCAGGCGGACCTTGGCGCACTTAAACTCCTCAGTTAGAGCGGAGACTGGTAGCTGCAGTATTCCTTTACCATAAAGTCCCACTCTGCTGAGACAGCGTGGAACTCCCAACAATTTCCTGATGTATGAACTGATTAAAGCTTCCAGCTTCTCTACTGTTGTCAAAGAAACCTCATACACAGTCAGTGGCCACAGCAGCCTCGGCAGTAGACCAAACTGAAAGCACCAAAGTTTTAGTTTGCCTGGTAAAGCGCTGCTGTCTATGCTTTTCAACCCTTCCACTGCTTGTTGTCTAACTTCTCCCACACGAACTGTGTCCTTTAGATCCCCGTCGTACCATCTCCCAAGACTTTTAACTGGCTTTTCAGGCACTGTTGGTATTGCCTCACCGTTAATGTAGAACATTTTATCTACTACTTTACCTTTAATTATAGAGATGCTCCTTGATTTAGTGGGCTTGAATTGCATTCGTGCCCATTCAATGTTATTGGTTAATTTGCCCAATAAGCGATTAGTGCAGGCTGCTGATGTAGTCATGGTTGTCATGTCATCCATGTATGCTCGAATTGGTGGTAGTCGCATTCCAGAAGCCAAGCGCTCTCCTCAAGCTACCCATTTTGATGCCCTAATGATTACTTCCATTGCCATGGTAAAAGCCAGTGGAGAAATGGTGCATCCTGCCATTATTCCAACTTTTAGGCATTGCCATGTAGTGCTGAATTCTGAAGTTGAAAAACTAAATTGCAAATCTCCAAAGTAGGCTTTCACTAAATTTGTTATTGTCATCGGTACACTGAAAAAATCAAATGCTGCCCAAAGAAGTTCATGTGGCACTGAACCATATGCATTAGCCAAATCCAGGAATGTCACATGGAGCTCCTTCCTCTCCTTTTTAGCTGATTGAATTTGTTGCCAGATCACATTGATGTGTTTTAAGCATCCTTGGAAACCTGGAATGCCCGCTTTTTGTACTGAAGTGTCAATGAAGCAGTTCTTTAATAGGTAATTTGACAATCTCTGAGCAATAATGCTGAAAAAAATCTTGCCTTCTAGGTTTAATAGGGAAATAGGGCAAAACTGACTGATGCTTGTAGAATCTTTTTCTTTAGGTATAAAGACTCCACCTGCTCGGCGCCATGCTCTTGGTACAACCTGTTTTTTCCATGCCACTTTCATCAATTTCCACAGGATTCGCAGAACTCCTGAAGCACTCTTGTACACTCTGTACGGAACTCCATTAGGCCCTGGAGATGATGAAGCCCTTGCTTTTTTCACAGCTTCCTCTACTTCTTTCCACTTAGGTGCACAGTCCTCCATTTGGTATTCTGGTGGATTGATAGGTGGGATGTCTGAAGGAATTGACATAGGCTCCTGCCTTTTTGAATCTGTATGTGTTTCCTCCAAATATCTCTCCAGCTCGGACTTAGATGCTTTTAGTGTGCCATTCTTCTCACTGGTGAATAACTTCTTTGCAAATTTGAATGGGTCTTTATAAAAGTTAGTTCTCGCACGCTCCTTCTTTTTGTAGCGTTTCCGTTGGTGCTCAGCTCTGCGCCATGTTGCAAGCTTATCTTTTATGACCCTTTGTAAGAGATTGAGTCCCTCCTTCTGACTTTCTTCTGCTCTTCTCCATTGCTTCCTCAGCTGTCTCCTTTCTCTAACTAAGCGTTCAATCTCCTGCTGCCGTCTAGACTTTCCAGGAATAGTTTGTACTTTTTCCTTCCTTTGTTCAACTCCAAACCTCTCGCTTCCATATGCATAGATGATGTCCCCAAATTTATCCAGCTTCTTTTCAACTGTTCCACTTAACCTTTCCAACGCAAAGCAGAGATCTGTGTTTACTGTGTCCCACGCAGTTTTCTCACAAGCTGTTGGCCATTTAACTCCAGGCTTGTGCCTGTTGAGGTTCTTTTCTCTCTTATGCTAGTTTGTCTGACCGGGTTCACAAGGATCATTAGGTTCATCACTAACTGTATCCATGCAAATCCTCCTCACGTCTATGACAAACAAAAAATCATAATGGATCCAGTACACATTCAAAGGCGTCGGCAGATATCTCGCGCACATGAGTATAAACTGCCCATTAGTGTGTGTGTGCAACGGTAACAGCCTGCAGCTGTCGTCAACACTTCATCAGCTCAAGCAAGGTGAACGTTATAACTGTTGAGACTCCTCCTTAAAACCTTTAAAATGTCAGAAAAAACGGCATAACCACCATGTTTTAGTTTTCTGAGTGGACTAAAGAGTTCAGTATTACCTGTGAAAATGTTGTGAAAGACAAGGAGCTCCTGTCAGATCCAGAGCGGATTGGTCTTGTAGAACACGGATCAATTAACATCAAGAAGCCCAAAGACTGGTGGAGGGCTTACCCATACATCACAGTTACCTTTTATAAGTTATATAGTTTAATAAGTGCTTGAATTATAATTAAAAATGTATAAATATAGCAAGCTACATGGTTTCACTTTATGCCATATGTAGTACGTAGGAAATTAATAAAAATAAATAGTACGTATTAACTGCCAAAATATCAGGAGGTGTATTATTTATTTATGTATTTATTTATTTTACATATGTTAACGAAGCTAATGTGTCAGATTGCCAACTGTCATTTTGAAGGACTGAGTGGAAACGTGGGGAAAAAAGGAGGAGCTTTTGTATGTTCTATATTAATAAGATAGGATCAAAATTATCTTGGTAGTGTATGAAGATACTGTACTGTGCGATCGGTTGATATGAGTTGTTTATTCTGTTTATAACATAAGTTTAAATAAATATATATATATATATATATATATATATATATATATATATATATATATATATATATATATATTGTGAGACAGCAGGGAGGGGGTTAATTCCTCCCTAGAGGAAAACATGTGCGTAGGCACATTTTGTGTTTGTTTTTGTTAATTGTTTAATTGTTTTGTTTTATTGTTGATCATTACCGGCACCTGGCTACTATTGAAAATTGGAGCCAGGTGCCCGGTTTAAAAGGAGAGCAGTCAGTCTGCTCGGGGCGGCTGCCAGAGGGGGGTGGAGCTGCCGCTTCCAGAACAACCAACCGTGCAAGTGAGTCCGGCGTTGCTGAGGGAGGTTCCCTGTCCGTCATCGTGGACACCTGGCGGAATGCCCAGACCTCCCTGCGCTGGACCTTGCTCCCAGGTCGCCCGTACAGCCAGGCACAGTCGCTTGCCTGGTCCCCTCCACTCCCCTGGAATCCCAGGCGTCGCTGCGCAAGAGGCAGGCGTCGCTACATAAGGGCAGAGGTCACTAGCGTTCCCCCTGCTGATTGCTCCGGCTCCCTTGCCTAGTGCTGCGCTCCACCTGGGATTCCAGAGGTCGCTGCGCAGGTCCACAGGCGCACGCCTCTGCCTGTCAGTCCTGGCTCCCGGTCACCGGTCTGCGCTGTGGTCGCCCTGGACAAGCCGTCTGGGTCCCTCCTCGCCGGTCCTGGGTCCCTCCCTGGAACGCCGGAGGGACCAACCCACCCTCAAGCCCGCCCGTGGAAGAGGGCGAAAATTGACATTTGTGGACTTGAGGGTGGGTGGTCTTTAAGGGTGGAGGAGGTGGCGTTGTATGGCCGATGTCTTGAAAAGACATGGGGGGATGTGTGAGACAGCAGGGAGGGGTTAATTCCTCCCTAGAGGAAAACATGTGCGTAGGCACATTTTGTGTTTGTTTTTGTTAATTGTTTAATTGTTTTGTTTTATTGTTGATCATTACCGACACCTGGCTACTATTGAAAATTGGAGCCAGATGCCCGGTTTAAAAGGAGAGCAGTCAGTCTGCTCGGGGCGGCTGCTGAAGAGGGTAGAAGCCCGACTGTGCTGGTGTGTGGGTACAGCCGTAATTTAAAAAGAAAGGTAGAGTGAAGCCTTTTTTGTGTGTGTGATTTTTGTTTGTTTTGTTACAGGTAAACAGCTTAGCTGTCCTGTCTTTAGTTTAGGTTCCTGTTTTGTTTAGTTAGTGCTCAAAGCGAGCTAGGTGTTTGTTTGTTTGTTTATTTTGTTTTGTGTGTTTTGATTAAAAATAGCGCGACCGCGCTTTCAAAAAAATCCATTTGCGTGCTGGGTCAGTGTTTTTAAAGGGGCAACGAACCGAAAAGAGGTCGGATCTTTTACAATATATATATATATATATACTGTATATATATATAAAATCAATTAATTCAGGGATAATTTAATTTAATTTAACTTAATTCAGCTGGAGATATATTTTTAAGACGTCTTTCTTATTTTGTGTTGCTGTTAAAAGTAGTTGAAAGAGACACATTATATTTAGTTTTCTTTACTGTATTTACTGTAAAAACAATGGGGTAGTTTAACTTTTATATTTTAACAATAAAACTTTTTGGGCAACATAAGTTATACATGTTATTCTTAAAACATTACATATTATTTCTACAGATGATCTAAGGTACATTTAAAAAAAAAAAAGAAAGAAATAATGGGTGGAAGCTGAATCTCAAGATGATGCCACTCAGGAAAGCCCACTGAGAAAGAAGATGAAGAGAGTAAAAAAGAGGCCAGCAAGGTTTTCCTCTGGCAAATCTTATGAGGAAAATGAAACAGTCAGGATCAGAGGTCCAGAACTTGAAAATAATTAGTACAATAGAACTTGTCTTTGTTGAGGTTGTCTGATCTTTATATCAACATAACTTGTGTAGTGTAGGCTATAAGATTCAGTCAGTAATTATAAGTGACTGATGACATTTACCATTAAATATATATACAGTATATATATATATATATATATATAGATGTACAAATCTGAATGAGAGAAGATGTACAAATCTGAATGAGAGAGGAACTGATGGCTCCAATCCCCTACTTTGTGTATGTACATATCTTCATAGTTTAATTTGCTCCGAAATTACAGTAGTATACTAATGTTAAAATCTTTGGTAAATAATATGTGTATTTTAAGATGGATTATTTTCCTGTTCTGTTCTGATTTTTTTTTTATGATAAGAGGTGATGCTGTGCATAAAGCGAATGCTGATCTATTTGATAAACTAGAAGCTAGAAGCCCTGGAGAGGAATCTCTTGACCAGATGTTCAAAGACATGCTATTGGGGGGAAAAAAATCATTTTTTGGAAAGAGATTTGGCAGAAAAGCAAAATAAAATCAAACAACTCCAAAATCTAAACATGATGCTACAAGAAGGTATGTAATTGACAAATCACAATCACTTAAAAATATATGTTTTGCTTTTTTCTTTCCATCCTAATGTGAAAATACTTTTACTTGTAAACATGCTTTGTGGTAAAGTTACATTTACTTGAGAAATGTTGTATGGTTCTTATTGGTCTGTCAATGTATTTGTACTATACAAGAACACTATCAAAAGAGTTAAAATATTGTAATGCAATATCAGTTAATGACTGCAATATTAACCAAAAGCTTCTGAGGACATAACTCCAGTTCCGGTTACAACACAGGCAATATATACCCCGTAAGGGGTATTTTTGTTGATAATGAAAAGATACAGAAAAGGAGGCAAAGACAAAGTTCACTATCCACGCATTACTACTGCTGACCTGGAGAAGCCAATACAAAAATACATTATTGGCATTTTCAAACGCTTGGTCACTAAAAGGCTATCATTGCAGTTTATGTCAGCACTGTTTACGGAGTGATTGAGACCAGCACAGAGGCTAACATAACAAAATTGAGCACTCAAGACTTGCTGAATTATGCACTGAAGCACAGAATTATCGTAACAGACCATTACATTTTCAAGATAAACTGTTTTAAGTCGATTACCATTTCTTTATGTTTCCTCAAATGAATAAAAACACCAGCTGCACAAGATTTTTTATTTTCTTCGATTTCATTAAGTTGTTGACTTGTGAAGTCTTTGTGTCTCTTTTTTTCAACGGAAGTTTATTTTTTGTAATTTTAGCTCTTGTCTACTGTCATGCCTCTGAATTGATCAAATGTGACGAAAGGAATGACTCATTTTTAAAAACTGTAAAACATGTTGTGTATTGATAATGTATTAATTGAACTGTGCTTCGGCAAAAATAAGTTCTGCTGTGCATTGTACAATTAACTGCAGGGTAAAAAATTCTCAACAGCCAATCAGCGTGCAGCATTTAAACATTCTGTTTCATAAATAAAGATTATAGCTGAAGATTCGTAGCTCAGACTGTGCTGGTACCTCATGGGTGTATTGTAACTTCACAGATTATTAATTCACATAAATTAATTTCTGCTGTAATTATCAATTTTAAAAAGTTTGAGAACCACTGCTCTAACCCATTTAAGTGATTTTGTTTTTTACATGGCTCCAAAGCTTTGAAACAAGATGCTATTTCATTAAGTAAATATGTATTGTAACAGTGGTGCAAGTATTTTTCAGCTCCAGAACAACTAGTGCAGACATAAAATAGTAATTTAGCTCCATAATATTTGTGGACACATGGGAATGGATATTTTTATGATGTAGAGCTGCACACACCTAATACATGTATCCTGTTTCACTTTTAATAATATACAGTAAATGTATTGCAGTTGTTATCATTAAATGAATAATTATTCACTGTTACAAGTATTGTTTTCTTTTTTTTATTACAGATTTTAGAAGTTTAAAAACTATAAACCAAGCAATCTTCACCGAAATTTTTACGATTACTTGCTATACCTTTTACTATAAGAAGCATTGCAAAAAATGAAAAACAGCAGAAATGAAAAAATCCTATTCTATTGTATACACAATAAACCAGAATTTGTACCTGGAGTGTTTCACAGCGAGTCACTTTGAAATATTATCCCAGACCCCTAGCCTAACCTTAAGTCGCATGAAGAGGCACATGGAAATATGCGCAGATTTGGCACTTTATATTAACTATAATAACTATAACAGGTGTTAATACAAGTACATATGAAAATGTTCCTCTCATTGTGTTGTAAAAAAAAACATTTGCATAATATGATCTAGATAAAATGTTTTGAGCCAGCTATAATCTGCTCTTTCTGTAAAGGAACCAGTTAGTATCGATCCTCCCACCTCCCTGCTAGTTGATTTACACCCGGTCAGTGAGGTCCATCAGAAATAATTAACAAGGTCTGGTGACCGCCTCCACTTTAAACCCATCTCAAATAATCACAGTGGGCTGGAGCCTCCAATATGCCCTTCAGCTTTCTCTGTGGATTCATTTCACGCAGCAGCCTTGGAAAGATTATACTGCAGACGAGAAACCAGAACCTGTCGGCCTAACCCCCTGTCGTCTCCTGAAATATTTAAAACCCAGGAACATGGTGATATCAGAGCATATGAACCTCAGGATCTGACCTGCCAGTGTTTGGCCAGAAGAATGATGCAACAGAAAATAAATAAATAAACAGGACATGTGACACTGTTCTGTGTAGAGAGAATGCCACATAATGCTGATTTCTTGTTATACAGTAGTCTCCGGTTTAGAGAACACCCTGGAAAGCAAGGGGTGTTCTCTTAGCCGAAGTGGTCTCTAAGATGGAGTTGACCACCTGACACAATATGAATCAATCAATAAATATATATATATATATATATATATATATATATATATATATATATATATATATATATATATATATATATATATATATATATATCTTGTCATGATGCATCAACATATGAAATGAATAGAAAAAGTAAGAGAAAAGCATTTGGTTAAGTGTGACAGGGAGAACCCTGTCGCTGGTACATACGCAAATGTGTGCAGCTGAGATGTGTTGCTAGGCAACCAATAGAGCAGGTAGGCTAGCCCGGTGCTGAACTGATAGGGAAGTCGGATTGGCTGGGGGGGGGCGTGACCGGGGAGGCTGCATGCAGCTCAAAAGGCGTCTGCCCCACAGGTCGAGGTGACTGCATCGCACTTTGTTTACACCCAGGAGGAGAGCGTCCACTCTGCAGGATAACTACTACCACTGAGAGGCCGAGACTTCAGGAGTAACAGCAGTAGGTTAGTTTAGGGGATCTTGATCCCACACAGTATAGAGAGGGTTTTTCATAGTGTAGTAGGTTCCTGGAGCAGGACATCTCTTCTAGTGAGACTAGCGTTCACCTTGTGTGGCAAAATTTTATTTTGAGCTTTGTTTTGTTTTGTTTTCTTTATTAAATCTGATACTAGGGCAGCACTTGTGCTGAATTAAATCTGCACACCTTTGCGGCGTGTCAACACTAAGGATGTAAATATTGTTTAATACAAAACCTGTTTAACCTATTTGATTTCTATCAGTTAACAGTTTTACCGTAGTTGCACCATCACACCAAAATACCCTTTAAATAAATACCCTTTCCAAATATATTTAGTCTTTGTCATGCATTGACATTTGTTTACTAAACATAAAAAGAGGCGGCTTAGAGCACAAATTCTCTTTAATTGCATCACGATTGTATCACATTGACAATATGTGTACTGGTACAACTTTCTAAGTTTAGTAGTATCTCCTTCATAGTTAATCTCGATCCACTACAGGGGACACTGGTTTCACATAAAAACAAAACACCATTTAAAAAAAGTACACATTACCGCCCCATAGACTTAGCGAAGCTATCAACAATTCATTTTTCAAGATTCTTATGTTAATGCTATGAATCCATTTTAAAATATTTTTTTTCCATTGCTTGAAATGACCACAGATAAACTGCAACTTTAACTGTGCCCACAACTACTGAACTAAAACAAAAAACATGTGAATACCTGAGTACACAAACAGCAACGTGACTGGCTGGCAAGAAAGGACAAACAAAAATGTCACTGCCCGATCTCAAATCCTCCATGACATACAGCAGCCATTTTCAAAGAAGCGTCAATAGCCTCCTGAGGAATTCGAAGAGAAGCTTTAAAAAAAAAAACTTTATAAAATACAATGACAAATGTTTCTACTAGACAAAAAATAAATAAATAAATAATACTTTAGCCTAAATATATGTCATTGAATTTTATTACATTTCTTTCAGTCCTTCTAAATGTAGCATTATTGACTGTTTATGAGTTACGGTTCATACATATTGCAGCATTACGTGGAAATGAAGGAGGCTCACACAGGATTTGCAGGTTCTCTAATTCACAGTTTATTAAGTCGGGACCCTACACTGGGCAGATTAAGTGTGCTGCTTTACCAGCCAATGGTACAATTACAGCTGAGGCGACTGTGACAAAATAATAAAAATAAAATAAAAGTAAGTCCCAAAACACACTGTTGCGGCCATGTGCTACAGCCACTAAGTGCAGTCTCTGGTCCTTTCTAGCCCCGCTTCTCTTTGCTCTTTCCCGTGGTTTCTTCTGCTCTCTTTCTCTTGCTCTCCCTGCAGCTCAGTAGCAGCAGCTCCCTACTTATTTCTGCACCAAGGCCACACCCGGGTGCACCAGTCACCAATCCCAAGCAGACACAGCTTCCCGCTCTCCATCCCCTGAACTTGCAAGATCTCGTCCCTTGATTCTGCCAACATTGTTGAAACTGGGGACACTGATTGGTGGCGATTCTCCCGTCTCTGACGTCCCTGAACACCTGCCGCACTGAACTGTTGACCCTGGGCCAAAACCTTCCCAAATGCTGTTATAGCAGACCCAGGGTCATTTCAATATATTGTATTGAATAAAAATGTAGATGGTAGTTTGACAATTCAATTGCAATGGATTTCTTTGCAGATAACAGGCTCTATGTAGGGCACCAGTGTGGAGTAGTTAGGGCTCTGGCCTCTTGACCGGAAGGTCATGGGTTCAATCCCCAGTGGGGGACACTGCTGCTGTACCATTGAGCAAGGTACTTTATCTAGATTGCTCCAATAAAAACCAAACTGTATAAATAGGTAATTATATGTAAAAAATAATGTGATATCTGTATAATGTGATATCTTGTAACAATTGTAAGTCGCCCTGGATAAGGTAAATCTGCAAAGAAATTAATAATAATATTGTATCATTGATTTTTCATAGGTTTTTGTGACTCCGTAGACCTCCGTAACTTAGTTTCATCCCTGCTGCGGTAGTTTACGTTTCAAACAACTTTCATATGCAAAAGTTTCGTGCATATCCTTGATGTATTGTCATTTTTTCCTGATTTACAACTTTGGTTTGTTATTTTACGCATCCCTCTCACTGGCATAACTTCAACTCGCTGTTCGTATGTGAAGCCTGTTTAAATGGGCTTTTAGTTACTTTAATATAAAGCACTGTAAAATATGAAATAAACCAAAAAACTGTATTTATTAATAGTCTATATTAAATACATTTTGTTTTGGTTTCTTTTATATTTTAAGGCTTTATTTTAAACTTCACATTAATAATGGAAGGGAAACACGGAAACAAATCATTGCAGTTATTTAATTAAACAGAAACTGAAATCTTTTCTTCTCAGTAATTAACTATGTAGCGCATAGACAACTGAGATACGATGAAAAGTATTTACTTGCGTAGCCTACTGTATGTACCGTACTTTTTTCCTTTACACAACTAAAATATACCTATACTCAAACAGGTTTTCTGCAATATTGTTAAATTAAAGCACTGAAAGCACAGGGAAGCACGGTTAGGGTACAGACGAGTACAAACTACAGAATTACCGTGTAAACGTACCATGGTAAACTTGTATACATTATTTTCGTAATGTTTTTGGCTCTCTTGAAGTCATAAATAATATTTCCTATTTTTTTTCTATTTCATTAACTAACAGGTCAATTTCGTCCTTGTGGAAATTTGTTTTCCTTTTCTTTTTGGCCGGTGCCGTAGTTGCATCAAGGTTGGAGTCTGCAGAAGCCACTTCTGTTCACTATTATACCACTCATTTATGTTTGCTAGAAGGAAGACTTTTGGCGTTGCAAATCTATTTATAATGAGATGCAAATTCTGATCTGTCCTGTATAATGAGCAGTAATTTATGCAGTTCGTAAACTTGCAGTGATATTATGGCAGTTGTTCATGAAAAAGAGCTGTTTAGTACATCGCACTCAAAAACTTTACGAAGGACGGAGGCTACGAATTTGCAGTATTTATGAACACGTAAATAATATTTGTACATAGAGCCCAATATTTTTAAATACAGTATTTTGCAGAATTTTAATATGAATGGCAAGAATGTCCTTCCAAAGAAGACTAAAGTACAACTTGTAGCAATTCTACGTTGTCTGTAAGTACCCAAATCTTTCTGTCCCAAACAAGTTTACAGGTGATAGCATAGAAACTATCAAATATATATGTGTTTGGAGAGAAGATATTCTACATCTTCACCAAAAAAAAAGAAATGCTAAAAACAATCCATAAAAGACCTGTGTGGTAGGGTGTGGGAAGACACAAGACAGACACCAAGTTCAAAGACGAAACGCCGACACAGGCGCCCAGATTTATTAAGGTGAGCTCAGTTGGCAGGTGTTTCAGTTATAGTTCGGGGCACTCTACCAACAATGGTATTGTGCCCGACTTCATACAACATACAGCAAAGTGTAATCCAAAAGCAAAAATAAGTGAAAAGGCGAAAGGAAAAATGAAAACAAAATACTTTAAGGAAAAACTACAAAATAAAGTGTGTGTTTTTTTCCGCGGCTTGTTGCTCCCTCTAGTGGTGGGAGCCCCGAGAAACAGGCACTGTTCTGCACCCTCTCATACACTGTGGGACGGCTCAGTCCCGCTAAACTCACTAACTAAAAATTAGTAGGACAGTAAATACCCAGTGTGGCTTGCTTGCACCCCGGGTCTGTAAGCCTCGCGCTGGAATTGCCACTCCGTCTCTCCGAGTCGCTGCTCCAGAGCCTCTGATATTCAGGATTCTGCCATGAAGTCACGCTCCACTATGTTTCCTGTATGAGCCAGAGAGGATACAAAACGGCGCCTTTTTATTCATTCATTCCCCCATAGTCGTCCCCCCAGCCAATGACAGAACGTCAGCTGATTTCCTCAAAGCTGAGTCCTGTCAACAAAACACTGCCTGACAGCGTGGGAATACACAGAGAGTACAAACCCCATACAAGCTCCCGCATGCACCTGACGGTTAGTCCAAATCCCTCCCCTCTCACAACCTGTAATAAAAAAATTAAAAAAAACAATTGGAGAAATATTAAAAGGACTTAACTTTTTTTTTTAATGTGCCAAACTACTTTCCAGACAGTCTGAATGAGTAAATGGCAGTGTCTTGTGTTTAGAAATCCAGGCCGCTGGAACTGTGCATAATCAAACAGGGATTACTGCCAAGTGCATCCGTTATCTCCCATCCAAAGTACAACGGCATATTACATCAGGCCAAAGATCACCTATATGTATCCCATTTTCGTATAATTACCAACATTTCTTCACCCGCCAACAATACTTAATTGAAAAAAAAATTAATTGACAGCCCACATATTTTATTTTTCTTCAGTTCAAGGTTCAACACCCACTGCTAGCATCCTTCCTGATGAGAATACAAGTGCTTGTGTAATGGCACTATCGGGGAAATAGGAGCCATGATGACCATACCACATTACAATGATACCTGCAACTGTATGTAAATTGCTGCATCAGACTGAGTTTGAGACCACCTACAATCCTGATACCAAGCACTCTACATCAGCTTGATAAACCACAGCAAGCAAGGATATAGCCCAAAAGAACCCTGTTCTGTTTCAGAATTGTATGTAGCAATGTCCCACCACCTGGGATTGAACCCACAACCCTCCGGTCAAGAGTCCAGAGTCCTAACCACTACTCCACACTGCTGCTGCTGAGCTAGACAGTATTCAGAACTGGGCAGACACATGGCAAATTACATTTACTAGAGAAAAGTGTAAGGTACTGCATGCAGGCAATAAAAATGTGCATTATAAATATCACATGGGAGATAATGAAATTGAAGAAGGAAAAGGACCTAGGAGTTTATGTTGACTCAGAAATGTCTTCATCTAGACAATGTGGGGAAGCTATAAAAAAGGCCAACAAGATGCTCGGAAATATAGTGAAAAGTGTTGAATTTAAATCAAGGGAAGTAATGTTAAAACTTTACAATGCATTAGTAAGACCTCACCTAGAATATTGTGTTCAGTTCTGGTCACCTCGTTACAAAAAGGATATTGCTGCTCTAGAAAAAGTGCAAAGAAGTGCAACCAGAATTTTTCCCAGGTTTAAAAGGCATGTCATATACAGACAGGCTAAAATAATTGAATCTATTCAGTCTTGAACAAAGAAGACTACGCGGCGATCTAATTCAAGCATTCAAAATTATAAAAGGTATAGACAATGTCGACCCAAGGGACTTTTTCGACCTGAAAAAAGAAACAAGGACCAGGGATCACAAATGGAGATTAGATAAAGGGGCATTCAGAACAGAAAATAGGAGGCACATTTTTTACACAGAGAATTGTGAGGGTCTGGAACCAACTCCCCAGTAATGTTGTTGAAGCTGACACCCTGAGATCCTTCAAGAAGCTGCTTGATGAGATTCTGGGATCAATAAGCTACTAACAACCAAATGAGTAAGATGGGCCGAATGGCCTCCTTTTGTTTGTAAACTTTCTTATGTTTCTTTCTTATGACAACTTATCCTTTTCCTTTTACTTGTATTAGTTAGGCTTTTACCCAAGGCAATAACTGCTATCCCTCCAGCCCATCCCCCAACTGATACCTGCAGCCTTTTATTGCCTTGGCCTTCAGGTAACCCTGCTCCTCTGACTAAGCCATGTAAGAGGCAAGTAATTCCAACCCAACAGTGGTCTTAATACAACCAATAAACCACATTAACCTACCATATATATATATATACTTTGCTTACAACCTAATTAAGAATTTATCTCCCCCTCCTGTTCTTGGCTAATGCTAGCACCTAGGAATTTTTTTAAAATTGACCTTCACAAAATGGTGCCCTTTTCAGCACAACACACTGGCCACACTTGGGCCCGATGCAGACACACACACACTCACTGGGTAAGTTTTCTAACTTTTGGATGTAAAAAAATTAATATTAATATAACACAACCGTAATATATAACACTATAATCTGCAATCGCCGTTTATTTTTGTTAGGAATAGATTTATCCAGGTAGTTAGTTAATTCATTATATTTAAAAATTACCTGTGCAATATTGTCTTTATACGCCGGCATTGTCTGTTATCAGGGACATGTGCACCTCTCCCTGAGGATACACTGCTCCATAGCCAACAGCTACATTTTTCTTTTAAACTAACCTGATGCATTTGTTCTTTTTACAGGAAGAACCCAGTCACTCGGATCCCAGATTCTGAACAGAGGTAAGAAATTACACTGTTGTTATTATTTACAATATCAGAAAAATAAACAATGTCCGTGCCGTTTTAACAAGGGAAGGAATGCGGATCCCTCGCACTGCCCTTTTTCTTACTTATTATATTGGTGAATCTCTCGTTTAACTTGCACCATTAAGATGTGCCTAACGCTGAGGTCATGAGCATAACCAAATTACTTGGAACTTGTTCAGTATATACTGCACATTGGGAATTGGTTTAGCTGCTAGCTTCTTCTTGAATATATATATATACAGTACTGTGCAAAAGTTTTAGGCAGGTGTGAAAAAATGATGTAAAGTAAGAATGCTTTCAAAAATAGACATGTTAATAGATTATATTTATCAATTAACTAAATGCAAAGTGAGTGAACAGAAGAAAAATCTAAATCAAATCCATATTTGGTGTGACCACCCTTTGCCTTCAAAACAGCATCAATTCTTCTAGGTACACTTGCACAAAGTCAGGGATTTTGTAGGCATATAGTCAGGTGTATGATTAAACAATTATACCAAACAGGTGCTAATGATCATCAATTCAATATGTAGGTTGAAACACAATCATTAACTGAAACAGAAACAGCTGTGTAGGAGGAATAAAACTGGGTGAGGAACAGCCAAACTCAGCTAACAAGGTGAGGTTGCTGAAGACAGTTTACTGTCAAAAGTCATACACCATGGCAAGACTGAGCACAGCAACAAGACACAAGGTAGTTATACTGCATCAGCAAGGTCTCTCCCAGGCAGAAATTTCAAGGCAGACAGGGGTTTCCAGATGTGCTGTCCAAGCTCTTTTGAAGAAGCACAAAGAAACGGGCAACGTTGAGGACCGTGAAGCGCAGTGGTCGGCCAAGGAAACTTACTGCAGCAGATGAAAGACACATCATGCTTACTTCCCTTCGCAATCGGAAGATGTCCAGCAGTGCCATCAGCTCAGAACTGGCAGAAAACAGTGGGACCCTGGTACACCCATCTACTGTCCGGAGAAGTCTGGTCAGAAGTGGCCTTCATGGAAGACTTGCGGCCAAAAGCCATACCTCCGGCGTGGAAACAAGGCCAAGCGACTCAACCATGCACGAAAACACAGGAACTGGGGTGCAGAAAAATGGCAGCAGGTGCTCTGGACTGATGAGTCAAAATTTGAAATATTTGGCTATAGCAGAAGGCAGTTTGTTCGCCGAAGGGCTGGAGAGCGTAAACGAATGAGTGTCTGCAGGCAACAGTGAAGGTGGAGGTTCCTTGCAAGTTTGGGGCTGCATTTCTGCAAATGGAGTTGGGGATTTGGTCAGAATTAATGGTCTCCTCAATGCTGAGAAGTATAGGCAGATACTTATCCATCATGCAATACCATCAGGGAGGCATCTGATTGGCCCTAAATTTATTCTGCAGCATGACAACGACCCCAAACATACAGCGAAAGTCATTAAGAACTATCTTCAGCGTAAAGAAGAACAAGGAGTCCTGGAAGTGATGGTATGGCCCCACAGAGCCCTGATCTCAACATCATCGAGTCTGTCTGGGATTACATGAAGAGAGAGAAGCAACTGAGGCTGCCTAAATCCACAGAAGAACTGTGGTTAGTTCTCCAAGATGTTTGGGCCAACCTACCTGCCGAGTTCCTTCAAAAACTGTGTGCAAGTGTACCTAGAAGAATTGATGCTTGATGTTGTTTTGAAGGCAAAGGGTGGTCACACCAAATATGGATTTGATTTAGATTTTTCTTCTGTTCACTCACTTTGCATTTAGTTAATTGATCAATATAATCTATTAACATGTCTATTTTTGAAAGTATTCTTGCTTTACAGCATTTTTTCACACGTGCCTAAAACTTTTGCACATTACTGTATATATATATATATATATATATATATATATATATATATATATATATATATATATATACATATATATATCTCCCATAAATAGGGCATTCCGTATTTAGTCAGAAAATTAGATTTCCATGTGACTGTGATAACAACAAGCACCTTAACAGTCATTACTTTGAGTCATTTTTCTTTCTGCCTTTTTAGTAAAGGACTGTAATAATCTTCAATTTGATTCTCATCCCAGAGGAGCCTTTCACTCTATTTTTTCAAAGAGAATTGTTTATCATTTATGACAGAGTCTGGAGTAAAGCTGCCACTTGCAAGAAATATGACTTGAGTAATAAGTGTCAGGAAAATATCAGAGTCCCCGGGTGTGACTAGCTCCAGGAAAGGGCATTGCTGAAGGTTTTTTTTGGTGCTATGTACATAACAGGCCTCTCATTCTATTTAACAAATGTGATTATAACCCGTAGGCACACTTTTCTCTACTTTATGTTTCCAAGCTAAAGTGATTGTCCTGTACCTAGTAATACAACTGTAGAAAGTGTATTTTGTCACTATCTAACATTTAGACAGTTGAAATAGATTGGCCTTGATTTTCCACTCACCCTAATTAAGTTCAAAATGGCAATTGATATAAGTTAAATAGCACTGTTGAAGGGTCATGCAAAATCAAAATAGGCCTCAATGTTACTTAACAGTAAATTACAGAAAGCCTGTACAGCATCATTTTTTACCTTCATTTTATATGTTGTACTTCATCATTACAGCATAGTGGAAACGAGGACCCAATATCTTTGGAATCCTGATCGGTCATCATATTCTTATACGACAGGGCATGTTTTCCATTAGTTTACTGTCAGTAACTTACAAAAAAAAAAGAGAGAGAAATGAGAAACTAACAATTTGAGAGTTTGTACAGTAAATAACAGTACATCTGGATAATCTGTCCCAACATTGATTAAGCACAGACTGTCTGAGCCCTTCAAGTACCGTATTCTTAGGTTGCCTGCTTTAGTCAACCATATTTCAATATTTATTATATTTCCTTTTTTAAAAACATGGTGGACTAAATTGCCCAAGCAACTCTTATATGCTGCTAATCTGCAGTATGAATTTATTTGGCCCAGGAGACTGCTAGGATTAAGCAATGACTACTGATTCCATGTAGTTCTGAAAACTGATGACAGTCTGATAGATCTGACTGCCTTAATTAAGAACTCTGTAGAGTATTTAATTTGAGAATTCAGTACAATTTACAACATGGGTTTTAATGGGGAATTACTCAAAGCTGACTAGTTAATAACGTGTATACCGTTTAATACATACAGTTTTCCTGTTCCACGTGCAGATGTTCTGCATTTAATATAAAGGTAAGGTACAGTACATCCAGGCAGTAAATGACAGTCACGGCGACATTTGTGACGTCAGGCAGGAAAACAGTTGCTGTTTACTTTTATTGTTCTACTTTTATTATTGTACAGTTTAAACATATAACGTATACAATGTTAATTACATTTAGCGAAAATAATAATTCGGAAAATGGTACTACTTATTGCTATCAAGCTCCCCTCTCCCATGTCCCTCACCCTTGCTGTTATCTGTCGTCCACCAAAGAATAACTCGGCTTTTATTGCTGAGTTCTCGCAATTCCTCTCCCTAATCTGCACTTCAACTGACAAAATTCTACTCCTAGGTGATTTCAACATCCATGTCGATTTGCCGCCTTCCACTCTAGTGGCCGACTTTGTCACGCTCCTGGACTGTCTTGGACTCTCTCAATCTGTCAACGTTCCCACTCACACCTGTGGACACACCCTGGATCTGCTCATCACCAAGGGTCTTGATATCTCCAATCTCTCAGTCTCAGATATCTCTCTCTGACCATTTCTTAATCACTGCCAATATTAATCTTCCCGCACCTTCAGCTACTACTGATACAGTTATTTCCTTCTGTCCCAAAAATCTGCTAAATCATATAATACTCTCAGAATGTGTCTCTTCTTATGGTACTCTCCAGTCTTTGGTCGATGATGCAGTGTACCTCTACACCCTTACTCAGATCATCGACACAGTTGCCCCGCTTACAACCAGAACAGTGAAGAAACATCACAACTCCTCAATAATGCTATCTAAGTCATTATTACCTTAACATCTCAAAAAGTTTGGCAAATGTCTGTGATATTCTTTGAGCGCTGGATGCGGAAGCAGCTATCTTGTTTGTTTATCTCTGAGGTGCAGGGACTATGTGTATTGCTCAGACCCGCCTCCTTTTTTTTTGGCTTCTTTCGGCTTCTACCGGTCTCACTTGGCCATTGAAAGGTTTTCTCAGCTTTTTCCAGAGAAAAAAACGACTAGAGACCTGTGCTTGACGTTGTTTTGATGATGTCGGACAATCGGACCAGAAAGGAATAACTGTAATGTCGGACCTGGTCCGTCATAGGACCGCAAAGGGTTAAGCCTGATATGTTATAGCTGTTGTCTAAATTGCTATTTCAGGTTTTTACATCCATCTTATTCGTATGACTCTGTATGACACACGGATCCACAATGTTTAGAATTCACATCCTAGCCTTGTATTTACTGTATTATGCCTGTACTTAATGTATTTGCATTTGTTTTTTTACTGTTTGTATTTAATGTTCTATGCCCTGTATTTCAATGCATTGTTCCTCACTATCTTTTAAAGTGCTTTGTGATGGTGGTCCACTATGAAAGGTGCAATATAAAATAAAGATTGATTGATTATGTAACAAGGTCATGAATTACTTGTGATTAAGCTTTCAAACAACAATGAATTGGATGGCATGGCCATAGACATTGGTTTCATTACATCTAAGCTGTTATTTATTTGATATCAGCAAAAACACTCTCTATTTGCATTTCTTTTCAGATTTATTTAGAATTATCAGCCACACATTTTCAGTACATGGTGATAAGCTAATTAAAAAATACAGCTGTGAAAGGATAACGTTAGGTTTCTGTAAGGGGGTGACCGTTTAACCCCCTTGATGACCCCTGGGCTTCTGTGAGGAGGTGCCCATTTATCCCCTTTCTAACCCCTAAGCCCGAGTGACTTTTCCCTGCTCTGGGCTTTTCTATAGAGGGTGGCCCGGCAGTTACCCTGCTGACTGGAGCCAGTGGAAGCGCCTCCCCTTCCGGCTCTGGAGACAGCAGCCCCTCCCCCTTTGCAGAGGCCCCTCCCCTTCCAGCTCTGGAGAAGGCAACGGCTTTGCACTAGAGGTGACATAGGCTCCTCCCCTTCCAGCTCTGGAGACAGCAGCAGACCATCCCCTTTTTGCACTGAAGATGGCAACGGCTCCTCCCCAACAGCTCTAGGAACAGCAGGGCTTCTCCCTCTGCTCGTCTCCGGCAACGGCCGCCCCTCCCTTTCTTCCTCTTTCTGGTAGGGCGTCAGGAATGAGCCTCAGAGTCAGGGAAAGCTGCAGTGTAAAGCGCTGTTGCTCACGTTTATTAAATCAACAAACAAAACACTGGAACAAATGAAAACAGGCACAAGGGCCAAAATAAAAGGTTAAACAAAACAATACTGACCACAAACTAATGTCAGGCTGGCCATTCGCCTTCACTCAGTGGCACCCACACTTTCTGGCTCTTTATACATGTGGTCACTCCCCAATTAGTACCAGTTACCTAACTAGGGAATGACCACAACTGTATTTGCAGGCAGGGACAGTTTTTAACCCCATCCCTGCCAACCTTACATTCATAAGAACATAAGAAAGGTTACAAACGAGAAGGGGTCATTTGGCCCATCTTGCTCATTACACACACAGTATTTACAGCAGCAGGGCTTCTGTCCTGCCACAACAGCATTGTGTTTTGGTACTTGGTTTGATTTACCAAGAACTGTGCTTTCCTTGGCTGTTTTAATGAAGGTTTGTAAATATCAGTAACATCTTTATCTGTTTAATAGGGGTTATCTGTTCAGAAAGTTGAATAATTAAAGATACCACTTCCTGAAAGACAACTTGCTGAAATATAGTTTAAGTGTATACTTGTATTCATTTTATAATTACATTTTTAGTACTATTTCCTTCACTTCATTCTTCACCCTTCATTTTATACATTTGACTTTGCTGTGGCAATTTGCTGTGCCTAAAAGTAGAAACTCACTAGAGGTTTCTAGATACATTCTTTATGCCTTTCAAATATCATTTTAGCAGCACATTTATACAACATTTTAGTGGCATGTGTGCCTGGTATAGTCAGTGGGTTCGAGCAGGGGTAATCAACCGTGGGTCCGCGGCCCCCAGGGGGCCTGGAGGAGGTTTCAAGGGGTCCTCCAAAAACAAACCAGAGAATGTGTTATTTTCCCTGCATGCTTATGACACGCTGAAACCTATTAGCTTCAGCATGTCATAAGCATGCACAGAAATGAGTGCATTCTCAGGTTACATAACACGTTCTCGGGTTATGGTGTAATAGAGCTATTTGAGCGGGAGCACGACAGATTACAAAGCAGAGGAAAAATTGTTGGAAACACAATAAATACCAGATATGGATACATTTTTTATTCGACCATCAGCATCAAAACAACAAAACTGGCAAAGATATTCTAAGTGAATTGGCTACAAGAGGGACTGGGGTTTCCATTTCAACAATAGGTCAAGTTTTGCATGGTATATATATATATATACGTATAATGCATAATGTATATGGTAGGCCGTGGAATTTGTATCGCTTGGGAAGGGAAGGTGGGGTTGGGGGGCCCTCAGAAGCAAAATGATTGAGAACCCCTGGGTTAGAGTATTACAGTATATACTGTAAATGGATAATAATGTAGCAATCTAGCCAGCATAGGTGGAGGGCTCCAGTTCTGGCTTGTGTTTCACATGGATTTAGGATCCTTAAAATATGAAATTTGTATCTCCATAAGCTTTATTAATCCATATTAAGGAATCTTGTCAGCTGAGCTAGGCTGACAGGGACACTGACATACTCAACAAATCATAGCCAGTTACCACTGGAGGAAGCTTGTCACAGAGGGTTCAATTGGTTGACACTTTATAGGCATTGACAGTAATGCTCTAAAGCATTTTGCAATTGCAGCACCTGCTTTTATTGGCTCACATTTTACTTCACACTGGATGGTCTGATTGATCGGTGAGACAGTCACAGATAAGTACTTCTCAATGTACCTGTAGGCCTAATGCTGTATAATGGAATGCAGTACCAAAGCCAAAAAGACTCCAATAATTATAAGCAACACACATTGGCTGCCAATCCAGCATCCACATTTCTAAGAACATATTTAAAGTATCCTGTTTGCAGCAGAATATATTTAAAGTATCCTGTTTGTGGCAGTTATATTTCAATGAAACAGTTTTGAGGTATATTAAGTCAAATCAAAAGAAGTGGTGGGCAAAGCAACGTATGGGAATACACTACATGACATACCAAAAATAATCACTATGGGGCTGATGTAAGGATAGGTGCAGTGCAAACAATTACAGCTGCAAAATCCAAATTGCCTAGTGGCCAGGCAATTATTTTGCACTGCAGCCTATGTAAGCTTATGCAGCAATGCAAATTACTCAACACGCTCAATAATGAACTGTAATCATGATAATGAAGGTCGCAATGCGCGTCGCCTGTGCATTGTGCTGTTCAGCGGCTGCACTTACAGCCCAGAGGTGAGATGAGTTAGGGGTACAGAGAGCAGTAGGCATTGTATGAGATTTGTGGAGCACAATAATCAAACCAAACAAAAAAAGATGTCAGACGGTCAGCAAAGTCCTCTTGGTGCACGAAATTGAGTTATTTGGAAAAGCCTCTATAGTGGAAAAAAGTCAATGCTGTTGGTGTTACCAGGAGGACTGTCAACCAGGTGATAAAAAGGTGAAATTCAGCTATTAGGTCTAGGATGACTTGCAGAGTGAGACGACAATGCCTTACCACTGCATCCTCCAGCAAAGTAACCCCGGGTTTGAATATGCAGGGTCTTCTCCGTCTTGCCCTTGTCCTCCGAAGGTTTTACTGCCTGTCCTCAACAAGAGCCAGTCGTCGCTGCATCAGGAAGTGTACCACAGCCCAATGACAATTCTCTGAAGGTGTGTGCTTTTATACAGTTTTTAATTACTCGCTTCTACAGTGGTTTGCACCTTGTAACTTTTTGGAGGGTCCTAAAATTACCTAATTACCAGCATGCCTTGCTTTTCCATCAGTTTCAGACAGTCAAAGTAAATATCCTGCTGATTTGCCGGCAAAATGACGTAGCACACTACGTATGATTCTCAATGAAATGCAAAACCTGCATACTCTTAAATCACACTTAGTAGAGGCATGAGTTGTACTGAAAAGATGTAATTATTACCATATTTAATGTTTGCCCTATGGTAAATTTAGATTTAAAATAAAAATCGGGAAAATGCTTTTTTTTTTACATAAAGCGAAAGACAAGGGGGATAAAATCGTTAGAAATAAAACCAGAAATCTGTCTCTAATCATGTGTGTTTAGAGGACAATACATTAAAACATGGTCTCTGCTAAATACATACATACATTATTATTATTATTATTATTATTATTATTATTATTATTATTAATAATAATAATAATAATAATAATAATAATAATAATAATAATAATAATATTGCAAGAAGGGATGTAGTGAACTTTAGGAAGATTATTCAAATAATATAAACAAAATCCAAAGGCTGGAGTTTAAGAAAAATAAATAATAAAAGAGTTTACCCAAGTACGTAACAGATCTTACAGATTTTTTTATTTTTTTTTATTTTGCCATTAAGCTCCCTGGCGTTACTTTATTTCTGAATTCACCTCAAATGCTGTAGCATTAACTACTATCTCCTTAGTTATTTTATACATTGACCAGTGAGCTGGTAAATCTACACATATACCGGTTATTTTATAGATTGACCGCTGATCACACTACCGACAGAAAGGAGACAATGCTTTATACTACTGATTTTTTAAAGTAGGTTTAATACATTGTGTAACTGTCCCCATGATTCTCTTTGGTAACCCTAGCAACCACGTAAATAATAAAACATAATGTACTACAGCAGGGGTTTTCAACCTTTTTTTGAAACTGTACCCCTTCTGTCTTTCAGTTTTCTGCTCAGGTACCCCTTTACAATTTTCACTTGACTGAATGGTACCATAGCTGCGATAAAAAGACAGAATATTCTTATTAACACATTTCTTTTTTCACTGTTTTATTTCATATATAATTTATGTCACAACAGTTTGGGACTGCTGGTTTAGGACAGAATACCAAACAGTAGGCTTAATTCTTAACTTTTAATTTGTCTTTGGATGCACAGAATTAAAAGACAGTATTTGTGAATCCAGGCCTGGCGGCAGCATGAACGCTGTGGGGGGGCATCCACTTATTTAGGGAAAGACAAATCAGTAAGCTTGTATTCTCTACTGTTTTACTTCACTGTGATGACAATAAACAAACAACCAAACAAACAAACAAACAAACAAATAAATAAATAAATGAATCCTATGACAGCGCAATATTATGAACTATCCACACAGCACGAATTACCACAGCTCTACCCGTAAGAGTTTTTTTTTTCTTTCTTTTAAATTATTATTATTACCGCATTAGCAACAACGGGGTGTCCGAGCAACAATACTTGAAACGAATACAATCATACAGTGAGCAGGCCTTGTATAGAGATTGCAATAAACAGATTCCCACACACACCAAATGACTGTAATGTAACAAATGTACATATAATGCTTACTTTCAACAGACTATTCAATACTGAACATAAAAAGCATACGCTCTTGTAAACAATTCGAAGATGGCCTTACGAAGGGGTTTGTAAACACCAGAATGCTTAGCTTTAATTTGATTTATGATTTCTCATAGATTTTTTATTTAAGCGATAGTGCCCGTCGATGACGGCTCTACCATGTGATAGTTCTTGACTTTTGTGATCGCGACGGGTTATGCGTCTCGAGTCGAAAGCGAGGGCACTATCGAAAGTCAAGAATTATTACACAGTAGAGCCATCATTGCGAGGGCACTATCGGAATTAGTTTTCCGAAAAATATCGGGCATTTTATTAGATGTGAAAACACTGCAGAACTCCTAAAGTGCCCCTCCATAATTACAAGTTGGCCCCCTTGGTGCCCCCTGTTTGCTATACTCTAGAATCACCACTGTCTGAGATGTAGGTCCTATATTTTATTTTACATACATAAATGTGTCCTTACGCTGAGGGAGAGCAATTCTGTCTCCTATATTGTGCTTGCCACAAATACATGCTTCTTCAGGCTGATGGGTAGATGTTGCCTGCGGTGCATTACTTGTTCAGTGTTGTTGCCCATGGGCCAACAAAGGTTGGGGACCACTGATGTACAGTAATTTCATATGATATCGCATCGCAGGGTTGGGTGGGGATAGGGGGTCGTTTCAGCCTGAAAGGCGTGCCCAGCAAAAAAAGTTTGAGAACCCCTGATCTAGATTACAAAATCTTACAGAATTTGTGCTAAGGAATGTCAATTTCACATTACATTGCAATTGGATGGGTGATTCTTAAGTTAGATAAAAATGTAGGGATGACAAGAACAGGCCTATCACTGATCTATGCATACCCGCTGAAGAAAAAAAAATATGGTGAATCAAAAAGACAGAACATTGAATAAAGAAACAAAAGCTCAAGCCTTTGAGGACTTCACTAAACTAAAATAATCATTCTACTTTACAGGTGAATTGAAGATAGCCCGGTGGATAGGACAAGACGGAAGGTCCTTCATCCACAACATCCACCCTCAATTCACCAATAGTAATGCACAAGTACATTATTAATATTTAATTATAGTACCCATTTCATTTTTTAACTTCTTACCTTTCTGATGTTTTTATATCCAGTGTGGACATTTAAATTATTCTATCCTTCATTGCTGTCAGCTTCTGGGTGGACTCAGGACTGTAACTATAGTGTTGTTTGTTTGACTGTTTGCTAATTGCAAGCCTCAAAGTCACCCATTAAGACAAAGTTTTAGCCCCAAACAGACTAGGAATTAAGTAGACAGTGGCTGCAATATTAATGTAGCATGTTGACTATGCTTTAACTGTGCATTATTTAAGATGTATTGTATAAATATGTATCACAGGCTTGGGAGAACACGTCTTGTGGGTATTTATTTATTTTAATTTAATAGTCGCCAATTGATTTGACCCTGTTTTTCTCCCAATTTGAAATGTCCAATTGTATTTTAGGCTCAGCTCACTGACCACCCCTGCGCTGACTTGGGAACGGCGAAGATAAACACACCCTGTCCTCGTAAGCCTGTGCCGTCAGCCGACCGCTTCTTTTCACTCTGCAGGCCCGCCATGCAGCCAACCCAGAGCTACAGCATTGGAGGACAACGCAGCTCTGGGCAGCTTACAGACAAGCCCACAGGTGCCCGGCCAGTCCACAGTGGTCGCTGGTGTGTGGTGAGCCAAGGACACCCTGGCCGACCTAAGCCCTCCCCCCGGGCGGCGCTCAGCCAATTGTGCACCACCCCCTGGGAACCCATCCACGGTCGGCAGTGGAATAGCCTGTACTCGAACCGGCGACCTCAGGATATAGGGCGTATCCTGCTCTCCACGCGGAGCGCCTTTACCGGATGCGCCACTCAGGAGCCCCGTGGGTATTATTTATTTAGTACTGTATACCGGAAATAAAGATGTTATAGCCAAGAAAAGATGCATGAATACTATGATAATATTCATTGAAACCTATCTTCATTTAAACCTTATCATTTGTTAAATTTGTTAAACTTGCTCACTAAATCTTGCCCCTACCATTTGGTGTACTGATCGTATCCCTCAAAGACTGCAGTGCTATCCAGCTGCAGGGAGATTCTGCCTTGTACCAGCTTTCAGCATCAGAAAGCAGTCACCCCACATTAATGCAACAGAAAGGAGAGAATATCGGACACATTTCATCTTGTGTAGCATGCATGGATCATTGAGTACTGTTATTGCATCTATTTGAAATGCATCCTACATGTATACCTTAATATTTTATGTCTACATTTAAATGCTTTTTTTTTTAATGCAATTGATTTTCATGGTTGGGTTCATTTTGTATCAGTATGTTATTTCATCTGTAGCACCTATATGGAAAATAAATCTGCTGAGCTGTGAGAGTTGCTAAAAAGGTTTCTGGGCACATTTCTTATATGCTTAACAAAATGTACACAGTAACTATCATTCATCACTGAACCCATTTCTTATGTCTAGAGTACTTAGGTCAATATTGTGCTATTCCGCCTCATGTCACACATGCCTGTTCAACTACAAATATTTACTTAAAGACAAAAAACTCTGGCCCACAAGCCTTAAACCATGACTAAGGATTGCTGGGACACTTTCAGTCTCCTAAATATAAGGATATACTGTATTAACCAAAAAATAGGTTCAATCAACTTTGTGAAGATTAAAGAACGCCAACAGCCTTACTAACATCTGCTTGAGAATGTCCCAAATTGCATTAAAATTGGATAACAGGTTCTATAGTTAAATGTAAAAATGTTAAAGACATACCTCAGCACATAAAGACATAAAGGCATCTATTTATATTAGGGATGGACAAGTGTAATCCTTTATTTGAATAATCAATTCGAAAATTGTTAATCGTTTAGAAAATTACTAATCGTGCTATGGGTAACGGAGGTGGATGGAATGTACCATGGCAAGTAATTAACTATATTTAATTATTACATTTAATGAATATGATGTAATTATTTATACTAGGAGGCTGTGTGGTCCAGTGGTTAAAGCAACGTGCTTGTAACCAGGAGGTCCCCGGTTCAAATCATGGACTCTACAAGGTGTCGAAAGCTTTCCACAGGGATGCTGGCCCATGTTGACTCCAATGCTTCCCACAGTTGTGTCAAGTTGGCTGGTAGTGGATCTCTACTCCGAATAGCTTGTTCCATCTCATCCCACAGATGCTCAAATTGATTGAGATCTGGTGACTAGGCAGGCCACTGCAGTAGGCTGAATTCACTGTCATGTTTGTGGAACCATTCCTGGACAATCCTAGCCTTGTGGCATGTGGCATTATCCTGCTGAAAAAATCCATTAGCAGATGGATACACTGCTGCCATGAAGGGATGCATCTGATTGGCAGTGATGTTCAGATATCCTGTGGCATTCAAATGTTGCTCCACTTTTATCAAGGGGCCCAATGTGTGCCATGAAAACACACCCCACACCATCACACCACCACCACCAGCCTGCAATGTTGACACGCGGCATGATGGATGCATGTACTCATGTGGTTTTCTCCATACCCTAGTCCTCCCATCAGCGTGAAACAGCAGGAACTGGGATTCATCAGACCAGGCAATGTTTTTCCAATCCTCCAGTGACCAGTGTTTTCGTTCCTTAGCCCACTGCAACTGCAGTTTCTTGTGTTTTGCTGAAAGAAGTGGAACTCTGTTAGGTTGTCAGCTGCCACACCCCATTCATGTCAAGGTACGACGAGTTGTGCATTCTTTTATGGGTCTTTCGGCACCAATGTTGTACTGGACTGTCAGTTGACTAACTGTAGCCCATATGTTGCGCTGCACAATTCGTGTCAACCTCCTTTGGCCTCTTTCATCAATGAGCCGTTTTCGACCACTGGCCTGCCGTTGGCTGGATGTCCTTTGGGTGGTAGACCATCCTTGATACACACGGGAAACTGTTGAGTGTGAAAAACCCAGCAGCATTGCAGTTCTTGACACACTCAAACCGGCACGCCTGGCACCTACTACCATACCCTGTTCAAAGGCACTTAAATCTTTTGTCTTGCCCATTTACCCTCTGAATGGCACACATACACAATCCATGTCTCAATTGTGGCAAGGCTTAAAAATCCTTCTTTAACCTGTCTCCCCTTCATCTACACTGATTGAAGTGGATTTAACAGGTTACATCAATAAGGGATCATAGCTTTCACCTGGATTCACCTCGTCATTTCATGGAAAGAGCAGGTGTTCCTAATGTTTTGTACACTCAGTGTATACATATATATATATATATATATATATATATATATATATATATATATATATATATATATATATATATATATATATATAGTGTGAGTGAATGCAAAATTCTCTATAACGACGGAATTGCACTATTTTGATAGATATTGTTTACCATATGAAATTTCAAGCAATACATTTTTAATACATGTTATGATGCTCTCCCGATAGAATCGCCACCACAATTAAACACCTTTATTGAAGCCGCTCACGCAATAAGCGGTCGGCTGACGGCACACGCTTCGGAGGACAGTGTGTGTTCGTCTTCGCCCTCCCGAGTCAGCGCAGGGGTGGTAGCGGTGAGCTGAGCATAATAAAATAATTGGCTATTCGAAATTGGGAGAAAATAATAAAAATAATTGGGAACGACTAAATTTATTTAAAAAAAAAAAAAAATGAGACACTAAATCTCATTGGCAAGATCATTCACAAGGGAATGCAGCAGTTTCACTATCAATATTAATTTCAGAAGATTGTAAAAGGGAAAATGTATCCATTTTGTTATGTGGCAAAACAAAGGTCATCCTATCGGGCATTTTTCAATGTCATTCTGTCTAATCCTCTATTGTACCTATTGAGATAACAATATCCCTGTTTCAGTTTTCCACAGACCGCAGTTTTGCCAGAGCCTAAATGGATTTAGAGCAAACAATTGACATTATACTATTAAGCTGTTGGCAAAATATTCAACAATGACATTGCAATTATCCAATCACATTATTTTTACTTTAAGAGGCTTTGGGCATATTTTTTTTTCAGACCATGAAATGTAACATCCTATTAAAGTAAAACAACATTAATACAGTAATACAGTAATATTCTAATGCATTTTCAAAGAATGGAAAACATCCACAAGAATTCAGTCTCTCTATTACAGTATGTCAGGGAAAGAAAATAAACTTAACGCATCAGGTTCCCATACTATCCCTCTGAGCACACCATCTGATGTGATTGTTTTACATCCCTTAAAGTTTGTATGAAGTGGTCAATACAGGTAACATCATTCAAATACCTTTTCTTGAATATATTTATTTACAAAGAAAGAAGAATAAAGTTCCCTATCCAATAAAATATACAGTCTTCTCTCTTACTGAACCCTTGCAGTCAGAACTGACCGATAATCCAGATCACGCTATCATAATGAAATGCATGCTCATTGCAGCTGTAAAAACTGAATTTCCACATGGGTGAATTTAAATATTATTAAAAACAGGGACCGGCACATGTATAGTACATGTACTGTATAATACAGCCCAGTATAGTAAAGTATTGTTTTTAATAATAATAATTTCCAGCTAGCGTTATCAGTTCATATTGATATAAAAAGTTAAATTCAGTTAAAAACAATTTACTTTCTCAACAACTTTAATGCTTTCATTACATGCTTTGCTACATGAGCTGGTGCCAAATCTTTCAGAAAAAAATGATAAATGTTCTCTGAGATGTAAAAAGAAGTTTCAGGCAATATTTGAGAAAAAGGTAAGATGATTCAATACTCAGGAAAGCTCATTCAGGAAAAGTATACTAACTCGAGAAAATCTCATTACAAAAGTTGAAAAGTGCCAGAAGTGTTAATATACTGTAGGAAGCAATATTGCAAATAATTGCAACATCTAAGACTTTATCAGTGATGCAGTTAAGGTTTTAAATAGCAGGGGTGAACTTTTGTGGGGGGCTGGTGAACTTTTGTGGGGGGCTGGAGATCTGAAAAGGTCTTTATGAAGCTCTGCAAGTCCAAGGCAACCTTCTGTAATTGTTGTTGTTCAATCCATGGTGCAAGTTACTGTTTTTGCAATTGTAAACACAAAATATGGGCAGGCAATTCACCATAAAACATTCAAGATATACTTAGGGCTTCTGTTTTCGGGCTTTATTAATTGTATTTTTCGATGCAATGCAAATGTCAACAATAGAGTGCAGGATGGGGCGTCCTCTGAAATGTGCGGTGAGCTGTCCTCCAGGCGCCCAGCCAGCCACTGGGGTCACTGGTGTGCAACGAGCTAAGGACTCCCCAGCCGACCTAACCCCTACCCCGCCTGGGCAGCGCTTGGCCAATTGTGTGCCGCCCCCTGGGAACTCCCGTCCACGGTCGTCGGCAAGTAGCATAGCTTGGATTCGAGCCAGCGATCTCCAAGCTGTAGGGCACATCCTGCACTCCGGGCAGAGTACCTGTACCGGATGCGCCACTAGGGAGTCCCTCACATCCTATTGTTGACATTTGCATTGTATTGCAAAGCAAATCTCCTCTGCTTAATACACAGCACGTTTTTTTCGACTAACCTACAATTTCACTTAGCTGTACTCTAGTCCCCCTCCGCTTCTTCAGTTCTGTGTATAAAGTATATGCATCAGTATCGCCAAAATGAGAACCTGTATTGTAACAACAAAACTGATCTGAACTGTAACAACCAACAATCTTATTTTTTTCTGAACTGTAACAACCAACAATCTTATTTTTTTCTTACACTTCATTCAAATAAAATATAAGTTTTAAACACTGATCTCACAGCAACTTTTTCCAGGGACTATAATCTTTGCTCACATTTCACTGAGCCCAACGCTCTTCTGCCACGCACAGCCGCTCACTGTACCCTCTAGTAGTTTCATGTCAAGTCAGCGCCAGTTGTATGGTGAAGTTCGTCCTGGGGTGGCTACTCTGAGTTTCTGCACAGGTGGGTATTTTGGTCCAGGGGACTCGTGTACAGATTGTGTACCATAGCCAGCAGTATAATAAAAAGACGAGGTGCAGTGCATGGGATACTGAATTGCAATTTCTTTTTATAAGCACAGTAACTGATAATTGAGATAGCCAGTTGAATCTGCCTAATCTCCAGCAACTAATCAATGAACCGTTCATTTGCTTGTCTTCGCCACAGACACAGAAGACAGGTAAGAAGAGTTTGTTTTTCCAGTTACAGTTCATGAATATAGCTGGGAATTATATGAAAATAGTCATGGATTACATCCTGACTTGGCTGTCTAAAGAGGGTGAATGTATGGCCTTGATTCTCAGAGATGTGCTTACAATTCCAAAGAAAGTTGTTGACTTGATTAGATGCATTTCCTTGACAATCAAGCCTTCAGTGTTATGACGAATGTATGGTTTAATTTTGTTGACAGCTTCAGCACAGACCATTAGAGTTCCCTTCCATCAGGTATTACAGTATTCCTGGATCTTTTAATTGGACATCGTTGCCAACAGCTATGTCAAATCAGGTGCAATTGGAGCATTAATGCATCTGTAAACTTGTTTTCCAGCTGGATTCTTAGCAAATGCCAATTCAGTCTCTGCAGCATTGAACAACGTTGCTTGTTGAAATTGCATATGAAACCGTACAAAAACATTCTATTATAGATTATGTGTAGTTCAATAAGCAGTACCTCCCTGTGGACTTAGATACGGCAATGACTGTAAAACCATCTGTTTGCTTCTGGAGTCCTATCCCTCATTATGCCTGAGGGACATCATGACTTGCAAGTCATTTTTGATATTGTTTTGTAGATTTCTGTCTTAAGCTTTGTTGGGCCTATTTTCATAAGCATCTATTTATTATGTAATGGAAAAAAATGTCAGGCAAGAAACAGTGGCAAGACCCCAATTCCGACAGTATGAGGAATGTTTTGCAAATAAAGTGGGTAGCTAATGAACATACTCCCTGTGCAAAAATCAAAAGGGTTGATGTGGTTGGATTAAATATTTTCCGTCTAAAATGGTTCCACCTGTCCTAAGGAGATGGGAACATATTTCAAACAGGCTCCGTGCTAAAATAAATTCCAGTATGGTTGTATCGTTTGGACCTTACAGAAGAGAAAGTGCTACTGTGGGAAGTATTACTAAGTAAATAAATGTACATTACCCAATCAAGAGTAACTAGCTGATATGTGTAATTAATCAGCACTCTTAATTATTAATTACTTCCAAACAAGCTCAAGATCCGGAAAATGTCGAACAATAACAACATAACACGGTTATATAGTCTATACATTTTATCAAAGTGAGTTCATTAATACTGTACAAAAGTGAATTAGTGTCAAAATAATCAGTACATTACATTTAGCAATGGATAATTACCATTTGAGAAATATAGCCAACTTAGACCAATTATTTCCGTATCTGATGTGGAGAGACTAATGCATGCCTTTTTTCATCTAGAATTGGTTATTGTAATGCATTTTTTTTCTGGTGTCCCAAAACATGTGGTATCCGCTTGCAGCTTGTTCAGAATTCCGGCGCTAGAATTCTTACTAAAACCAGGAAAAGTGAACATATTAACCCTGTTTTGGCATCTTTACACTGGCTCCCTCTGCAGTATAGAATTGATTTTAAGATGTTGCTATTACAAGGCCCTGAATGGATTAGCACCTACTTATTTGCAGGAGTTACTGACACCATATCTTCCAAACCACACTCTGAGATCACAGGATGTGGGGCTGCTGGTTACTCCTAGGGTCAACAAGAGCAACACGGGAGGTAGGGCTTTTTCTTGTAGAGCTCCTAAATTATGGAATGCTCTGCCTTCATTTGTCAGGGAAGCTGGGTTCATTACAGTTTTCAAGTCAAGACTAAAAACACACTTTTATAAAATGGCTTTCTTATCTTAGTGGGTTTCAATGAAACTTTAAAATTGCTGCTTTTGTATTATGTGTATACTGTTTAAATCTGTATTTAAATGGACTGAGTGTGGCAGTCATATGTGTGACATACAAAGGTAGTGTGGTTGTTCTTTTTTTCTGCTATGTACTGTGCAGTGCTTTGCGATACTCTTGTATAAAAAGCGGTATATAAATGCAATAAATAAATAAAATAATATTCAGGTAATACTTCAGCTTCAGTGTGACATGTCAATTATAAGTAAAAGTGAGCATTCATCAACATTTTATGTTTGAATTTCTATAATAATAACTGGTTGAAAAAATATATATATATATATATATATATATATATATATATATATATATATATATATATATATATATATTAGGAAAACAATGATCAAAATACTAACTCAATTCTAATTAACAGGATACTACGAAATCACAATGTTGCTAGCAATCTGTTGTGTGTGTGTGTGTGTGTGTGTGTGTATATATATATATATATACATATATATACACACACACACACAGAATACTCTTTTTTGTCTTGCAATGTATGCAGATACCCGTTTTTCCCCCGACTTATTTGTTGCTTGATGTTGAAAGCATCATTGCAGTTCAAGATTTTACACCTGCTCTTCCCTTTCTCTGACTGACTGTATAATTCACTGGAACAAAGACCAGCTTCTCACTCAATTAGAATTATTCATTTTTGCCACAACCGACCTTGAGAACCAGGTGCATCCATGTTTGCTATCTGATTCAGTAGCATATTCCAAGCTTCAGGAATTCGGGAGGGCCTGTCTTCCCCCAATACTTATCTGAGGTTACTATGGTGACCAGGGGCCTATTTCTTTCCAAGCTACACTTACACATTTCTCACTTTCTTTTCTTGTGCTACATCTTTAAAGCAAAGTTTAACCCTTTAAATACTCTTATGGTCCTACACTACGAGTATACTGAATGGATAAAGCTACGATACTGTATTTATGTGACAAACCTAAAGAGGATTGCCAGTATCACTCGCAGCCTTGTCATTCTTTGCCACCATTTCTTTATGTGATATCCTAACATACACTCAAGCATTATTAATTTTCATAAAGTGCAACCGGGTTCATAAATCTATAATTGAACTAATACATTATTATTATTATTATTATTATTATTATTATTATTATTATTATTATTATTATTATTATTACTGTATTCCTTCGAATTTAAGATGCAGCCCAGATATGAGGAAAAAATAAAACATCAAATAAATATGCATTTAAAAGCTGAATTGCGCATATGGAGCCAGTTTGTGTCCATCTGCTATCACATAGAGCATTACTGATTACTCACACCTGTTTTTCTCCCAGTTTGTGAACTGTGCTATTGCTTGGCAAGGTGAAAAATACGGGGGTCTGATCTGCATTTCCGATCTGTCCAAGCTGGTACTGTTTGTTACAAACGCTGAAATTGTAAAAGCTTCTCTTCGAATTCATCAGGAAGCTAATGACGCTTCTTTGAAATGGCTGCCTGTATGTCATGGATGATTAGAGAGCGGGCAGTAATGTTTTTCTCAGCAGTCAGTCACGTTGCTGTTTGTGTATTCAGGTAGTCACGTCTTTTGTTGGTGATTTTAATTAACGCATCACTACTGTACTCAAATTTAAGCAGGATATTTTTGAGAAGCAAAAATCGTTCGTCTTAAATTCGAAGGAATACGGTATTAATACCTGAACATACATTTACAAAATTACATTCAACTGAGCTCTCTGCTTTATTATTATTTTCTATTTAATGTATCTTCTTTTCTTTCTCTGTATCTTCTGAAAGACACGCCTGTTTTGTTTTTCTGCGCTTTCACTACCTTTCAATCCCACCTGTCTATTGATTGAAATCCTGAAATGACGTACAAACTGCCATTTGCATTATTAACATATAGGTTTCTCATTTAAATACTGAATATTTATGTATTTACGTATGTTAATAAACTATAATAATAAAGTAACAGACAAACTAACGTTAATAAAATAACTGACAAACTAAATTAACAAAGCAGTGGCTCTTACAGTAACTATGAATATGAGAATTAATTTTAACACAATGGTTATTAATACAGCACCCCTACACACGTTAAAAAATGCAGCAGCAGCTCCACATTACTTTCGCGATGACAAGTTAGTTTTGAAAAGATTGAACAAACCATTTGAATTTGAGTTTGATGATGTTATCAGGTTACAAACCAGTACTGCATCAGTTTTGAATCATTTAGCAATGAATTGCTATTGGTGCCAAAACTGTATTCTTTTAAGCTGCATTCACACTAGGTCAGTTTCAAACGGACTCGGACTGGTTTGTTTAGTTTGAAACTATGCATTGGTGTGCTTGCTGTTCACACTTATCTGCGTGCAAAGGGACTGAGTTCATTTGGATGCAAGCTAAAGTTCCATTCTTTTACAGGACTGAGTTTGTTTGTGTTCACAATGCAGTTTTCAAGTGTGCTTGGTTCATTTATATGGTGTGTGAACCAGATGTTTACAATATCCTGCAAGGCATATTGAAAGATGGCAGCTATTGATGTATTGCTCTGGTTTTTAATACAGCATGCTTTAGATTCTTACATATTGCTGTGGTAGAAAGCACTGGGGGAGCACTTCAATAATTTAATTAATACATGTATTGAATGCCTACTGTAGGAGAATAATGCAGTTTTTGTGAAAAACAGGGACTTTGTTTTTCTTCAATTGACTGACGCTACAGCAACTCTGAATCCGTTAACAAAAATAACAGTATATAAAATAACACATTACTAGTTCAAAAATTAAACATCGGGTAAATTTATTGCAGATCATAACAACTCATTATTTTCTTTATATTGTCATCTAGTCCAAAGATGTTAAATGTACACTTGCCATTTAAACTTATGGTACACACATAATCAGAATGATTAAACAAATAATCCATAAGATTGTTTATTTTATTTTTGAATGGCGCTAACACACAACCTCATACATTACTCTGCTATTAACTTGCTGATACAGTTTTGTGCTTAAAAAAGAAAAAATACAATAGCAAAACCAGGATGAGTAACAATTTTACTGGTTCTGACTGGGACAAAAAATGAAGGCTGAAAACTGTGACATCTTAATTTTTTCCGGCATGTCTGGTAATCATAATGTACTTCCCGAGACATTTTTTGTTTTTTTTTGCTCTACTTGTTTCCTCAGAATATGAACTAAATAGCAAAAAAGTTTACTTCCTAGCCAGGTTACCTTGTATAATTTGTTTCCTATGTGCAAAATGACCGAGTCCGGCAGTTATTCACATTGATGTTTAGCAAGTGAACCAGGCTCGGTGTGTAAGCCAAACGGACCGAGACCACCACCGGTTCGTTTCCCAAGTAGACTGTGTTGTTCACACTTCACACCAAACGTACCGAACCATACCGAGTGCGGACCAAACCCTCTAAACTGACCCAGTGTGAACACAGCCTTAAGCAAAGTTCCTGTTCCTTTAGGCGGAGCATTTACAATAGGGAAATTCAGTTTCACCACAAGGTTGTTCCCTAAGCCAAAGTATTCTCTTAGGAGGTGTTCCTATACACAGAGACTATTTGAAACAATCCTTAAAAGTAGTGGGAATAGGGTCCTATAGAATGTATTTTTCTACACAGTGGGACATAAAATATACTACAGTAGCGACAATGATACTGAACAGCATTTAAATACTTATTATAAGCCTACTTGGAAAAATCCTGGTCTCTGATTGGTTAGTTGCATTAGCCATACATTAATCCCACATAACCTTTCAACAGGCACATCACCTTTGATTCAAATTACTCTGCCACTTACCTGTACTAATTCTATAACATTCAATATCTATATAAGTAACCTCAAACTTTTAAAACATGTCAGAACCAGAATCACATTATAATCTTTTTACCGGAAATATGGTATGAAGATTAATTTCCTGAACCAGACAAAGTACCAGTAATTCACTTTTTTATTTATTTTTTTAATGGCGCAGTGAAACAAACAAAAAAAAACTTACCTTACTTGTACTTTCTAAGGATAAGTTGAACCGTCTCCTCGGAATTTTATGTCTGATTGAATTTAGCAAAAGAAGCAGAATTTCATTTAAAAACTAAGACAAAGCCGTAAACACACTTCCCCCAGTGACATCAGCAGAGCTGGAGAGGCTAAAAACTGCACAATATCTGGCAATGTTTAAGTGAACATTTATTCCAAGAATCACTGATCTATAATTCAAGTTAATTAAAGTTTTATTAGATTTATTTATGTAATTTTCTAAGTTTAAATATGTATGCCCATTAATTAAATAGTAAATTAGCAAGTAATATGTTAATATAATTGATATACATAAAGTATTTACTTAGTACACATTTTAATCAATATTTATTATATTTATGAATAAACTGATTTTCATTTATTAAAATAAAAGACTTTTAAACAAATGTTTACTTTTCACTGGAACTATTTTCTTGTGCGCAGTGATATTTACTGTTATTGGAAAGATTTTTTTATTAATTTGTTAATTTAAAAAGTTAATACATGGAATAATTTTATAATCGTTTTATAATAGCATTAAGGCAGTGTGGTCCAGTTGTTAAAGAAAAGGGCTTGTAACCAGGAGGTCCCCGGTTCAAATCCCACCTCAACCACTGACTCACTGTGTGACCCTGAGCAAGTCACTTCACCTCCTTGTGCTCCGTCTTTCGGGTGAGACGTAATTGTAAGTGACTCTGCAGCTGATGCATAGTTCACACACCCTAGTCTCTGTAAGTCGCCTTGGATAAAGGCGTCTGCTAAATAAACAAATAATAATAATAATAAAAGGCACTCCAGGGGATGGGTTGACATGATATAACCACACACTTAAGGGTTAAAGACACTCTGCTTCGCAGCATGCCTTATAATGCCTAAAGAGCAGTGGGGTTCCGAATAATATAGCGTTATACATCTCCACGTGTTCATTTAAATATCGTACCTGTAATTTGTATTTTTTTTGTTAGCATCCTGACAAGTTTTTACACATACATTTTTATTCTGTCTCAAAGGTATTTTCAAGATGGCTGCCTAGTGCACTCGGGTCCTCTGATCACTGCCTGAGAGTACGAGAGTCAACCATCCAGCGGGATGCAGTGGGGTACAGTAAATGCAGCCGTGACCAGCGCATCCATCGAGTGAAAAGGGTCAGGTCACCGGCAAGATATTTAACATTAGACTTGCCATATGAGACACCACACGGTGCCCCGAGGTAGTCTTGTACCCTGGTCTCTTTCGTTCATGAGGTGGATTCTCAGCTAAGAGTAAACTTAATAGCTACAAGCCAGACACAAAAAAAGCACTGCAAAAAGTCAAGATGCACAGGCTTAGCAACATAGCTTGAATAAAAAGGCTATTATCATCACTGTCTTAAGAATAATTTGTATTCACATTTAAACTTTATTATGATTTGGCTTGAGTCAGTTAGGCTTGTATAAGTGCATACTGATGAAACAGCATTGCTAATTTCAATTGCATTAGAAAACTTGAAAATGCACCTCATTCAATCACGATGATGTTCAGGCAATTTTGTTTTCAAGCCTGACCACAGCTGGGATAATTTCTCTCCCTGCTGTGGGAGCTTTGTATACTCTAAAAATACAATCATAGCTTTCTGCTTTGGGATTCGTTAATGGAAGGACATCTACTATTGTTCTTTGTCGTCCATTTGTTTGTGGTCACTCTGAAAGCTTTTGCAGTTAGGGTAAATGAAAATGCTCACTTACACACTCAACAGATTAGAAAATATCAAAATAATTAAATAACAAAATGAAATGTTTTATTCAGGATGCCTTTTCAATTAGAATCTTATCAAGCAGCCTAAAATCAATCAGTGAGATGCTTACATCATGATATAATTGTACTGTGTGTAAAGCAAATGTAATACCTCTGTGTAAATATGCCTGCAACATCTGATTACATTTTGTACATTTGATTTGTAAAATCCAATTCCTTAGTTCACACTAAAAGATGCAGTCACAATTTGTAGATTTGTAGTGTACGGAGTAGAAGCACTTCTTGTTTTTGGACTGCTGTACTGCCAATCAGATTTGTATACAAGGACTGACATAGTCTCATATTTTGACAGAAGAATCTGCTCTAACACTACAACAGTAGCTGTGCATGGTAATGGTCTGTATATCATCCATAACTATATAAAAAATACTACTTTATGATATTATACAATAGTATTACTAAACATAACTTAAATAATTCTTAGACTAACGCTTTGACTATCTGCATCCTTCTACAGTACATTCTAGGTATGGTAGATTTAAAACAGATAACTGTCTACAGTAGCCCATTCTGGTGAGGCATCATCCATTCAGCATCCCAGTACACCAAATGAAAACCCCAACATTCATGTAATTTACCATAACAACTAAAGAAGATGTAGTCATGGTCTTATGAATCTATCTAAACTTCCATCTCTCCAGTATAACACGGTACAAACAAGTGGCCAGTAAACCTGATATATGCAAGGTTGAGTGAGATTGCAAAACCATCAGGATACATACATGCTTGAGTCTGTGTGGTGCATGAGTTATAAAACCGGTCTGTCACCAGGATAACATCTAACCTGTCCATCAGCTGTCATTCATCTTGTGCACTGTAAAGTGGAATACAATTACAATATAGCAGTAATGGCATTTCTTCTGGAAATCCTTTTAATGGTAGAATACAGATATTCGCAGTGTCTTAGTTTAGAAACTATTAATCAAAGTAATGATTTTAATGAACAGCAATCAATGACTGTTCATTAAACCACTAGACTCTGCAGCTGATGCATAGTTCACACACCCTAGTCTCTGTAAGTCGCCTTGGATAAAGGCGTCTGCTAAATAAACTAATAATAATAATAATAATAATAATAATAATAATAATAATAATTTATAATATCAACTGTAAATCCATGCATTCTGACTGTATAGCCAGATCTGTGCTTGCAACAATGTCCAATCTTCAAAAGCTGTCTTCTAGTTAGAGCTACCTGAATTTTAGATTAGTTTGAATTTAATACTAACACAGAATTGTTTGTGTCAACATCATCTCTGGCATTTGTGAAACAACAGAATGCCCTGGAAACATAATTCAAATTATGAAATAAGTTATGAAATAATGACCCCATTAGGAGGGAGTGGAAAGTGGAAATAAGAAAAGATGTCAGTGCCATTCTACTAGCAGATTTTGTAGGAGCTACAGTGCCTGCCTCCCTCAGTGGGGAAAAAAAGGTTGAATCGAATTATGCTACACTAGGACTACACTATACTGTAGGGCACCCTAACCTTGCTGCAATCGTTATTAATAAATGTACTGAATGTAGATTGAGAATGCAATTCTAATGGTGTGTTAGAGGATTCTCAATGATCTTTCTGCTTGTGATGAGGCAAAATGCATGAAATAGCCACATGAAAAAGCTGACCAACTCAGTTCTTAACCTCTTTTTTTTTTGTTAATACCTGCTGAGTCAATTGGTCAATTGCACTGAATTGTCTGTAAAGTTGTGTTATGTCTATTAGATAAAGAATAATACAACATCAATTTCCTGTTTATACTGTAAAGACTTTTTCTACATATATGCTAATGGTTTTTTCTACATTTATACTAGAGGTCACGACAGAAGTCACTTCAGCTAGATACATTTTAAGAACGGCTGCTGACCTTCTTTATGTACTGTTCAGCTGTTCTATATTCAGTGTTCTATCAAACAATATACCAAAGATGTGAACACCCTACTTTATAAAGTGCAACACTAAAGTGCAACTAACTAATAATATCCAAGTTCGGACCTACTAGGGATATCATTTAAATTACTTAAGTGATAATATATGAAATATACAAACAGCTTGTCACACAAAAACACTCATAAGGAATTAAGAGCAGGAATAGTCTTTAATTTTAAAAATGAAATACATTTGGTTCAGCCTTGAGAATAAACTTGTGTCACTCATTTGACACTGTGATCGATTTTGCTGGCAAATAACTTGCATTTTAATGTCCACAAATGTAATATGTATATTAGCAAAAAAAACAAGAAACACAAATATCGATACTGTATAGTACATATTGCACTAAATAAAAGCAAATAACACATTTGTAATATAATTAGTGTGAATGTGGCTTTTGTTTTTTGTAGACAGGTTTCTTTTGCACTTTTCTTGCTGCTTCAAACAGGCTGTTATTCCTACCTGATGGTATGAGTTCCAGTCTGTCTTGGGACAGTAAACCAATTTGACACATGCCTGATTCCACTTGGTATTTTCACTCTACCCAGCCCAGGGCAAAGAAACAGTATGCTACTTGCTTACATCGAGTCAGATACCATGCTTAACTGTGAATAAATTCAGCATAAATGGCCCTAAACCCAAATTACTCAGTCATGTGTGACTGTGCACTCAGGCTAGTGAAAGTTGTTTGAAACACTGAGCGTTCCAGAACAACTGTTGAGCTCGGTGGTAAAACCATGAGAACATCATTCAATACAATTTTGCAGAGCTGGTTCTTCGGGTTTGGCCTGAGCTTCGTGGTGAGGCTCATTTAGGGCTAGATTCATGTACCGGTGTTAAAACTGGAGTTAAGATTGGAGGTGTGTTATTATCACTCCACGCTTGCACTGTAATTCACAAATGTACATGGACATGGGGTAACTCAAGGAAACTGAATAGAAAACTGTACTGCCAATACTTTTTTTTTTTTTTAACAGACTTTATACTGTTTTTATACTGCTACATTTGTCTTTTACCTTTCAAGAAATGTCAGTGTTAAACTGATAATAGGGTCTAGTGGCTAGACTTTCATTTATACATTTTGGCATTATCTGACAGCTGTTAATTTAAACCAGCATTCTGAACTGCCTCTCAGCGTTTTCTGTACTAAATATAGTTGTAGTATTCTACAATGTCACTGCAGTTTAGATTGATCATTTATTTGTGAAACTGAACCTGCTTCAGAACTGAACATGAGTTAACAAAGTAGCCTATGGGATGCTGTTTCTTAAAATTGAATTAAACATGTTTTCTCTGTTAAACTACCCTGATTTTTAGTTTTACTGCGAATTTGTATTATGTTAATAATGTATTATGTTAATAATGTGCCATGACCTTTAGGTGGAGGTGCAGCACACGCCATTAATGTAAATGGGAAACTAGAAGGTGTTAGTCCTGTTTCAGTCCTGTTAGTCCTGTTGAAGGTGGTCTCCTTTCATTTCTCTGTCTGGCCGCAAAGCTCCCGCTGGCTCGTTTACGTCCTATAGGGGCAGAGCTGAGGGAACAACAGTGTTATTTTATAGGGTCAGCAATCCCCCAAGGCCTGCCTCTCAGCCACTCAGAGAGAGGGAAATCTAACACACCCTCTTCCCCTCCTCTCCGTGTTACTGCCGACTGACAGGCAGATTTTCATACGTCAGACAGTCAGCACAGATCTCACGTTACATGCAGGTTTGCATTAAGTTTATATTTGGACGATTAGAAATCCTCGTTATATGTATATGAATACTTATGGTCAGTGGTGACCACATTAGTAGGTTTCATCCCATTTATTTACATTTATGAAATTGAAATACTGTGTAATGCAATTACTTCCTAGGTTACTGGATCTTTCACTTTATCGCCATTCGGAAAGAGTGGATGTCATTATTCATCTTAAATTGCATGAATGATTTTGAAATAAAATGTATGGACTAATTTCTTATACTTATACTACTGTAGACACTGAATTTCACCCTGAATTTCAGACTCCACTGGTCTGCTTTCTTTCCATTACTCCCCTGTGAGAATGGTTGATGACTTGCTGGAAGGACTTCTAAATCAAAGTTGTTTTGTAATGGTCATTATCTGCATACATTTTATGAATGTTGCAGTATTAAAAAGATGGATTTTGTTTTGCATAACGTGTAATGTTATGCAAAACAAAATACATAACGTGTAACGTGTAACGTGTTGTGTGACCCTGAGCAAGTCACTTAACCACCTTGTGCTCCGTCTTTAGGGTGAGACGTAATTGTAAGTGACTCTGCAGCTGATGCATAGTTCACACACCCTAGTCTCTGTAAGTCACCTTGGATAAAGGCGTCTGCTAAATAAACAAATAATAATAATAATAATAATAATAATAATAATAATAATAATGTTATGTACTATGTGCATGTGGTAGGGCAGGAAATCCCTGCTGTTAAATTCATTATTTTGGGGTGTTTAATATGATTTGTTGTATTTAAATGTATATGTTTGGTTTGTATGTTGGTGGTGGTTGGCAGGGATGGGGTTAATTCCTATCCCTGCCAAAAACATGTGAGAATGTGGCCGGAGCCTTTATTGAATAATTGATCATTAATTAGGCCACATGGGATATAAGGGGAGAGAAATCCTTTGTTTGGTGGGTGTTTGGAAGGAGGTATGTGAGTGAGAGTGGAGGAGAAAAAGATTTAAGAAAAAGAACGATTGCTACACATGCAGGAAGCATGGTACTTGGTTATTTGGTGTCAGTGTTATTGATTTGTTTTTGTGCAAACCTTTATTTTGCTGTGAGAGCAGTTTTTTTTGTACAACCTTTTTTATTTTATTTTTGTACAGCACTAAAACAGTTTGTCCACAGTTTGGTCCAGGTAGCAGGAGAGGGTCCATCAGAACAGGGTCCTTGACGGTAGCAGGACAGCTTGTGGATGAATAAAACCAGCTGGAGGCACAACTGCAGCATCTTTGTTACTTGAGCATACAGGGTAAATCACGTTCCTGTTAGAATAATACATCATATATACCAGTACTTAATTGTTTGGATTATAAAAACACCTGGAACACATCCATATTTGTACAGTACCCTTTCTCACAGTTTATATCACACATCTCACTGACTCTCTTCCACACATGCCATCATGGAAAGTGTGTCCTATGTTGACACATTTGAATGGACAGCAGGGCCCAGAGAGCAGATCTGTCCACCCGAATGACATTCTGTGATCACATTTTATTGTATTTTTATACAAACCAAAAACAGCACATACACATAAATTGAACTTTTTTTTTTTTTGCCATATTTTTCCTGGCAGTAGATAGTTTTAATATAACTATTTTATTAAAATATGACAACCGCTGCTGCATAGAAAGTCTATGGGGAGGGAGCCAGCGCTGTACCTTCAGTTTATTTGCCGCTAGCACCAATAGTGCGGGTGGATGGGTTGGTTGGGGGTAGTGCACAAAACTCTGAATAAAAAAGGATTTGTTAAATATCATTTATTTAACATATTTAACATAATGATGCAACTACCAGCATTGACATACTGTGGTGGTACTTATATCTCAAATGGTATTCTAAAATAAAAGTTACAGATTTACAAAAAAAAAAAAAAAAAAAAAACCCTATCAAGGAATGTCTCTCATTGGGGTTTAGCATGCCCCTGATTATTCACATCTGCAACTTAGGTGGCAGTCTTGCACTTCATCAGTACAGGCTTACTGTATGTAGCTTCAAAGCATTTCTTATTACTAGTCAGGAGTTTCAGCTTCTAAACACACAGAGCTTCTAGAGTTTCCCTGGACAATGTTGGATGGAATTCTGTGTGCAATGTATGCACAATACAGAATATCTGCTCCGTATCAGCGTTACTGTGTGGTATAATCAGTATGGTTAGCATCACCTTAGTCAACAGAGCAAACTTTGGCTGGCCTGTAGCTGTAAATGTGATCTTTCCAATCATGTACCATGCAGTATCTACCCTGTCTGACATGAATATCTGATGGAAAGTGCTCCACCTGATATGCAGCAAACTCATTTTCCAACAGATCTAATCTGTCATATGACAACAGGTCAAATCTTCTTACAAAATACAGCACAGATGCAAATTTGACACTTTTTCTCTGACTAATGTCAGCCACCTCAGCGTGTTTCAAAACCTCATCCTGCACTGGCAATTTTCTGGCAATATAAGTACTTGCCTCTGCATAGTATTTTCTGGCAGAATCAAAGAAGACATTTGTCTCATCCCTTCCTAATTTTCTATTCTCCTTGGATTCCTCTAAATATTGCCTTGTTTTCACACCAATTACTAGGTCATCTCTGCCCTTTTGGTTTGCTCTAACTTTTACATCTACATCGTATGCGGATCTTCTGCCAGAGCTGAGAAGGACTAAGTGCAAGGAATCTAGTTCCTGCTTGAGAATATGAATAAATGGCTCCTCTCTCTGCAAGAGTATTCAACCCATCAAAAAACATGGCAAGGAGGCTTGGAGAAACAGGCAAGACAGCATCACAAGAGGGTTCTCTAGGTTGTGCTGTATTCTACTGAATCTGGGGTCTGGCTTCCTAGCTGCTGCTGCTTTTGGCTTTACACCACTCTTCTTGCTGACAACTCTCCCTGTCTTCTGGCCTCTCTCTGTAAACATATTCATAACATATTCATTTTCCATCTTATGCAAAGCTTGTGCTAACTTGAAAAAATAAGGGTAATTACACTAAAACAAATGCATATAGTGGGTTTACACCAATTTGTACTATAAACATTTCTACTTATTAATAATGAACCAATACAATTTTGCAAAGACAAGATTTAGAGGGCTACTTTGTAACAGGCTACTGTTATATCTTGCACTGACAGGTATTCTGGTAAACAGATGGTACCTTTGCCACTTGCAGAAGTTGTTTCAACTGCCTGTGCCAGTGGACATCTCACATGACATCATAGCTGAGCCTAAACTCCAATAAAGCAATCCACATGAAGCCAGTCTTGCATAATTTAAGTCAAACAGCTTGATAGAAGTATATCAGCGTAAGAACTTGTTGTTTAAATAAAAAGTAAAGAGAAGATCAGAGGCATAAACATGTCCTAATTCAATTAACTACAACAATTTTCCAAATTTCCTTAACACCAAGTCAACATATTTTAAAACGCTTTGACAAATTTAAATAGTAGTTACACATACTTTTGGTAGGTTCTGCCACTGTAAACAGTTGCTTGCTTGGCATTTTTTTGGTTGGTGTCTCACTACACCTAGTAGCTTTCTGAACTACCCTGCTCTGACCTACTAGAAAAAAATACATACAAAACATGAATCATCAAACTTGGGTTTCACACTGCATGTGTCAAGGGACATCTCTATTGACATCATAGCTAAGCCTAAACTAAAGTAGTCCACATAAGGACACATAGTTTTACTGTTTAATATTTTAAGTATTTGCGGTTGATGATTTCTGAAAAAGAGGTATAATTGAAAATGTATATTCAAAGAATTGCATACCAATCAATCAATAACAAACTTAATCACTCAATAACAATAACAAAGAAAGTCAGTTTTCTTATCTTTAGTGTGGATTTCTGCTCAAGACATGTCAGCAATTGCTTGCCTGGTGTTTTTTTTTAGCTGTGGTTGGTGTCTCACTACACGTGGCTTTCTTAAAAAAAACAAGGACAAACGAATCGTTTCAATGGATGCCTGAGATTCACTTTGTTTCAATTTCAGCGCAAGTAATCGGATGAGTTTAGTGCTGTGAAAGTAATATTTTTGTCTAACTCTATGCATAATAAATTCTGCCCGTCGTCGCAATAAATCATTAAGCTCTGCCCTGGTGGCTCGCAGTTTTTCTTCATTAGCTCATGAATAGTTTTTTTTTGTGCATGTTCCAACAATTGACAGTGTTTTCCAGATCATGAATTTGTTCAAGTCTTGATTTTTTTTACAGCGAAAAGAAGTATTGTCGGAGAAAAAATGACTAGAGGCCTGTTGGACAGGGTCCGACATTGGACCGGAAAGGGAAAATTGTAATGTCAGACCTGGTCCGATATAGGACCAGAAAGGGTTAAAGGCATAGGCAACCCTTAGGTCTGCCACAGTGTGTATGCAGTTAAAAATCTTTATTAAGACACGCATTACACTAATAAATGTTTTTATTAAAACCTATGAATGTAATAAAAAGTAAGTGCAAAAAAGTAATGCAAGTGCAGAAATGTACAGTACAGGTAGGCTACAGTATTGCAAATTGTTTCCAGCAAAGAACTCTGTGATATGCAAATGGATGATCTTTTTTTGCAAGGATGAATGGCAAACTTTGTCAGCATTTTCTAAAAAATCCCAATTTATCTCTATATCCGGATGTAAAAAGTGTAAAAAGTGCGGCACACACATAAGTAGCCATTCTGAAAAAATGTCCCCAGTCATCCAGGTGGTTCTGTTTTCACGGTAAACCACAGCCAGGTGGCAAACTCCTCTAAAACAACGTGAGGTTTTCGATTTCTCAATCACATTTTTCACTGCCATCCATATTACAGCAAAGCAGGACTGAAATTATTTCCTTTTATCTTTCCAGCCATGTTTGCTGTTTCAGTCAGTGCTGTTTTTTCAAACTGTAAACCTGACTGCGTACAGGGATTAAATAGCCAAGGTACAGTACAGGGGTAATCGCTCGGTAACGAGGTGTAAACAGCTGATTGATCGATCTGTCAAGCTTTTACTACAGTAAAGTCCTGCCTTTTGTATTCAAATCTATGTGGATGGCAAGGTAACAAGGTGAAAACAGCTGATTGGTGGATTAGTAAGAGTGATTACTACAGTAATAAGCAGTGCATTTGTTATTTAAATCTATGTTAATGGAAAATAACGAGATCCAAACAGCTGAGTTTGCACAAAATATACGGCATGCTTAACACGGTACAGACAATGCCTTTGTTATTGAAATCAATGGGAATGGCCAACGGCAAACATTATTTGTCCGATATAAACGGCTGCCCGAAATAACCCTGTATGGTGTAAAATTAAAAGTACAAAAGTAAAACAATATAATCATTCTATTCCCCTCTTTCCTTTTTTTGCCAATTATTTTTATTATTTTCTCCCAATTTAGAATGGCCAATTATTTATTTTTTTAAGCTCAGCTCACCGCTACCATCCCTGCGATGACTCGGGAGGGCGAAGACGAACACACACTGTCCTCTGAAGCGTGTGCCGTCAGCTGACCGCTTTTTTTCACACTGCAGACTCACCATGCAGCCACCCAAGAGCTACAGCGTCGGAGGACAACGCAGCTCTCGGGCAGCTTACAGGCAAGCCCGCAGACGCCCAGCCAGACTATAGGGGTGGCTTGTACACGGTGAGCCGAGGACACCCTGGCCGACCTGACCCCCAGGCGACGCTCCGCCAATTGTGCGCCGCCCCCTGTGAGCTCCCGTCCACGGTCGGCTGTGGAATAGCCTGGACTCGAACTCGCGACGTCCAGACTATACAGCGCATCCTGCACTCCACGTGGAGCGCCTTTTACTGGATGCGCCACTCAGGAGCCCCATATTCCCCTCTTTCCTAATCACCTCCTAACCATCATGAACAGACGGCAGTGCCACTTTCAAATTGAACCTCCCTGCAACAAAAAAACCTGTGAACATATACAAGATTATAGAAGAAGATATAATACTTATCAGTCCATTCAAGTTATATACACGGTATGTTGGTGTGTTTACAAGGGCATAAAGGATTATTTGAACATAGTCCGAGATTCCAAGAGCTATACCAGGCCAAATGACCTTTTGTATCTGTACACACATCCAGGTATTCAGTTTGGATCACCCATCGGCACCGTTGTGTCATGGGTCCCCTTGTCAGGTAGAAAAGTGACCCGTTTTCTGCTGGTACCGTGATGAGACTCATTGATTTCTCTCAGAAACTTTTCCGCCTGAGCAATGAAGGTATGTCAGAAGGGTAGCTTGATAAATTAAAAAGGAAGTAACACCCAGTGCTTGCAGCTCTCTCCAAACTCCAGCGTAAGCCTTTTGCCTTTTGTGCAGTAATCGTGCTGTAAACAGCGAAAAACCTGAGGATTTTAACCAGTACCTTGAATAGGATCCATTTCACTGGCTCCCTGCAGAATAGCCTGCCGATCTTTGTACTAGAGAACCTTAAAGAACATGGTGCGTGTTGCTTCAGAACCATTTGAGTTACCACTGTAGATTCTATGTGCATGTTCAGTTGCCTGCAAGTGAGGGGATCCATTTAGGCAGCATTTCTTGCAGAAAGCCGACAGGATCGTTTCCCTCCCGGTTCGATGCCAGCCCAGATTCTGACGTTGTTGTGTCTGGATCTGTCTTCGAGATCAGCGAGATCAGCTATTTTGAGATGCAATTTGTCTAGCTCAGAAGTGACGGTTATGATGGTTCATTGCCCTTGTCTCTGATTGTATACCATCCACCTTAGTAATTACCCCCTGAACTACTGTCATGTGGGAATCCATGTCTGTTCTGAGAGATTGTACCGTTTCTCTGGTCTCCCGAAGCGAAACTTTCACCATTCACAGCCTTGGAGAACACTGCCTCGAGGGATTCGTGTTGCTTGGTCGGCGCTTGGGAAATGGCGTCCATGATGCAGGGCTCTGAAGGATTTTATGAAGATGGTCTGAAACGTTTCCCAGCAGGGGTTGAAGCCAGCAAAGCTGTGTCTTTTTTATGCTCCAACATTGTGACATTGAGGAAAATTGAAGAATTGTAAAAAACAAAAAGTAATTATAACCTTGAAATTCACCAAATAGAAGGGGTTGGAGTTGGAGCTCTAGTTCTCTTCGAGAATTGTGTGTGTTGGTCATGTGACCACCAGCCACCCAAGTGACATTCTAATGGCTCTGGTCAACACACAGTAACAGTAAAAAAAAAAAAAAAAAAAAAGTAGACAAAATTAGACAACTATGTGTTAATAAAATTAAAATAAAATGAGCTGTTAATTGTATGAATTTTCACTGACAAAGCCCATCTGCCTCAAAACTACAAAGCAATGTAGTAACTCAGCAAGTTTCTGCTTTTACAGTAACTCTGCAAGGCCACTCCAAAAAGGGGCTCTGTTGGACGTAACCAGTGATGAGAATATCCTGAAGAAACAACAAGGTTTGTTATTATTATTATTATTATTATTATTATTATTATTATTATTATTATTATTATTATTTTAAAAATGGTGAGTTGCCTGTGGTACCACCTGGTGTACAATCAAATTTTAAAATGCACACCTCTGGGATTCTTTACTGGTTTATTTATAATAATACAAAACAAAACAAATATCCATGTTCATTTGAAAAATGCTTCAGTATTTCATTCTTGTGAGCATGTACTGCCATCTGCTGACCATTAGCTGCATTAATAAATACCAATTTATCTTCAGATAGCTAACTCAATATCTAAAGCTTTGTGGATTAGGGCCCATCTTTATATATCAGCAAATTACCCTTAAAATACCACAGATGTATTATTCAGTAATCCAATCATGTCAACCCAGATAGTTATCTGGTTACTTATACCATTACGTTACTGTTATTGGTGATTATATGTATGCATTCTGAAAATGTATTTAATGATAAGTTCTTCTTTAGTAGTCGAATAATATAACTGTTAATGCTAATCAATAGGTCATTCTGTTCTGATCCAATAAGGTAGCCAAGACAAATGAGGGTGCTTCCCCCACACTGATTTCATTCTATTGGCAAATAAAACAACACATCCAATATGCATGACAAGACCCACATGGTTATAGTATTATTCACCTGTCGTTTCCCATTGACCCTGATTGTTAATTGTCCCAGGATACCGCAGTCCAATCTTAAGGCTATGCAAGACAGAAATAGTGCCATAGTTTGCTGAACTACACTAATACATTATGTGCATTTGTTCCACCTGACTAGACGACTATGCTGATAGACAGCAAGCCAATTCCTTAGACAACAGTGCTCTAGCCTGGCAGGTCTTTTTCAGCAATCACAAAGAAAGCTATGCCCGAGGTTACCACAGAATGACAAAACACCCACCGCTTGTTTAATAGCTACGGGTAATAAATGGTATTTGACAGCACAGGAAAGAAAAGTATCCCTCATGAGAAACCTTCTCTTCACATGTCAATATATAAATGTGTAGTGTTGTTGTTCCAGCTTGGTTCAGAAGTAAATAACATCTACACTGATGCCAGCTCAGAACACTATCAACTGAGACTTGTACGTGAGATCACTGATGTATCACCTTCCTGTTTGCATTTTGATTCCTGAATAAACTATTTTTGATTGACTTTACCTGAAGATTAATTACTTTTTAAGAAGAAATCAAACTTATACAAGTTTGCTGAACACACACTGGTAAATGAAAAGAGACAAGTTTATTAAATACACACTGAAAAGTACATTTTTACTGTTAAGGAAAAATATTTTAGACCATGGCTGAAATAATTAAACAGAGCTGGTGCTATATATTAAAAACACCTCTCTCTATATATAGTTGTATCTTAATAAGTAATAAGAACTTTGTGGTACTGGAAAATAAGTTATCAATATATAAAGATTACTTCATATATTTTAGAGATTAGAAAGGTAGAGAACATGAGGTCATATACAATTAATTTTAAAGGAGTTGCCAGGACTTTTTTTTTTTTTTAAATTTAGTAGTCGCCAATTATTTTTTTGTTATTTTCTCCCCAATTAAGTAGTGCCCAATTATTTTGTTTGGCTCAGCTCACTGCTACCACCCCTGAGCTGACTCGGGAGGGGCGAAGACGAACACACACTGTCCTCCGAAGAGTGTGCTGTTAGCCACCTGCTTTTTTACACACTGCGGACTCACCATGCAGCCACCCAGAGCTACAGCGTCGGAGGACAACACAGCCCTGGGCAGCTTACAGGCAAGCCCGCAGGCAGCCGGCCAGACTACAGGGGTCACTGGTGCGCGGTGAGCCGAGGACACCCTGGTCAACCTAACCCTCCCTCCCCCGGGCGGTGCTCGGCCAATTGTGCGCCACCCCCTGGGAACTCCCATCCTCGGTCAACAAAGGAATAGCCTGGACTCGAACCGGCGACATCCAGAGTGTAGGGCACATCGTGCACTATGCGAGTGCTTTTACTGGATGCGCCACTCGGGAGCCCGCCAGGACTTTTTAAAAATATATTATTCACTTAAAGATAAGAGCTGCCAAAATAAACCAAATGTTTAGATTTCATTAAGTCTTCTGACACACGAAGTGGAGGAAAAATGTTGTAAAAGTCAAGGTAAGACCCCAGTCAAGTATCATTCAACTTGCTAAGACAAGCTGTTTGGTCCATTCTCTTGAGGTTCTCTGGTTGCTGTTTGGTCGTATTCAGAAGCCTCTGCCTTCGAAGACAGCTCTTGTCTATACTTATATTCTACAAAACACTTCTATATATTAGGAGGTAAGCATAATCTTGAATTGATATCTCACTTATATTGAAGCATTGCTATAAGGGATAGGAATTATATTTTAGCTTTAGAGAGTGACATATTGGATGCTTTAGGATTTAGCATGTCTGGCCTATTGAAGTGTTAACGCTGTTAAAATTGGAAATGCACTGGATTGCCCAGATTGCCTATTAGCTGGGAACCAACATGGTTTGTAACTGCTCAATCCATTTTTAAGCAATTAATAAACCGAAGGCGTACTAATACTGCTCTGATTCGTTAAAGGCTGAGGGAGCGGTGAAGTGTAGGACGGGGACCCGGGCCGTGCGGGTAGCGACGGTCGGGGTAACGCTGCCGAGTGCAGCAGCTTTTCTTTGTAGTTTTTGATTACTGTCCTTTATTTTCTCTTTTTGATTTTGCCTTTTGTTATTATTATTTCAGAGCACCTGTGAGTGCGTCAGCGTGTCTGTTTACCTGTGGGTATTTCTGTGGACCTGTCTACCCTCGCTGGTATTCAGGCCATGGACAACAGCGCCCTCTGCGGGCTAAAATAGATCACTTGAAAAAAATAAAAAATAAAACTGGACACCTGTGCAGTTATCAAGTACACTCTTCTGTCTCCCGTGTCAGTGAATACCCACACCCTTTCACAGACCCCTTGATTGATAGATATATGGCCCCTAAGTTCCACACCCACCCGTGACACACTTATCCCGTCCCATCCTGTGACATGTTTATCCCGCCACTTCCGGTGACGTTTATCCCCGCCCCATCGTGTGAGGCATTTATACCCCGTCCCATCCTGTGACACATTTTATTCCATCCACATCTGCTTACATCTTTTATGATTGACAGGACCAGCTCCCACCCCTCAGCCGTCATTGCGTCATCCATTTTGTTAATCCATGCAGCATCCTCTGTTGGTTTAATAGGCTTGTTTCTAGATAGATTGATTGGTGTGAGTGGGAGATGTAAATATACATTTTATTATTATGGTGTGGGTACTTTGACTTTTTAAGATGCAAGGGGGTAGTGCTTGTGTTAACCGGGAACAAGGATGTTAAAATAAAAAATAATGCATCCGATTGGTGCTCTATAATTTAATAAAACATAAAATTATCTTCCTGGAAAAAGCAGCCGCTCTGTGTTCAGAAAATACAAGTAAAAACTATATACCCCTTCTTATGTAGGTTACATTCATGAAACATAATATATAATAATATATTCAAAATGATCTCTTCACTGAAACCTGTAAGAAAACGGATTCAAAACCTGCAGCAGGGGCAGGGTGTTCCTTCCTGATACAAATAATTTTGCTCCTGAAAACTGCAGCAAACCAGGCCATACTGTCTTTCTAAGAGTCCTTTACACCCCTCACCTCCAGGTGTTTGTATGTGGTACAGAGACAAAATAAACAAGTCTAAACAAGTTTAAACTAATTTGAAAGCCCCAGCATTTTACTTAAATGCATACATGTGACTAGTAATATATTTGACAAAACAGCTATTTTTTTAAACTGTTACATAAATAGGTAACACTTTATATTAAGGTGCTGCTTATTAATGTTTTATAAATGTTTATAAATATATAATAAATAATAATACATACATTTCCCAGTGCTGCAAGGGCAATGTCCCGCCTTCCTGACTTGCATCTATCATTGATTCGTTCTCAATACTTTAAACCCGCCCCAACTACTGAATGACAGCACATTCCTACATTTCTATTGGAGACTCCACTTGTAAGATTTAAAACGAGATTACAATCAGGATGGAGGCTTGTTAGCAGGATTTCAAGCTGTATTACAGTTAAAATATGAAGGATTTAACACAGAATTGTGGGAAATGTACAAAAATGCCTACACACAAAAATCCCAGAAGAATGTGCCCATGACCGTAGGGATTTCATTGTGGAAGACAGCAAAGGAAAGAAGGTACAATTTAAGTGTGCAAGTACTGTCGAGTTACTATACATATTTTGACAGAAAAAAAAACGCAAACCGAAAACACTAATTTCATACATTATATCGAAAACGAAAGCCCTGAAAAAAAAAATTTACATAAAACTCGAAAATAGCTAAAAATAAGCACAGAAAAATACAATTAATAAAACCTGAAAACAGAAGCCCTAAACATAATGCATTTTGTTCTTTACATTTTCTAACATGCTTTAGATATTTTTGCTTTACATTTTCATTGTATGTTTTTAAAGGTTAAAAAGCAACTATGGTACCACAATCACTCACCCACAACATTACTTGACACATTAATTGTTCTCATTGTAAGAAATTACATTCTCAATTAAAAAAAATAATTGTATTTGGGATGTCACAGTATACCGTGGTAAAGATTCTCGTGAAACTGCAGCTAACTTACTAGCAGTGGCAGTTCCATGAATGTTATCCTTCATGTTTATTTTTCTTTTTACCATTTAATGTAATGATGATGAGTTAATCAAATGTATTCATAAAGTATCACCAATACAGAACAGATAAACATGAATAGTAAATTCAGAGGAGCGCTGAAAACTTGCATAGCCAGTGCATAATATAGCTCTTTATTTAACCCTGTGCGGTCCATTTATTCAGCGCGTCTCAGGTGCGTTAGGTCCAATTTATTTTCACACGCAGTTTATTTTAGACGCGCTGTTTAAAAGTTTTTTTTTCACAGTAAAACAGGTTTAAAAGGCACTGCATATGAACAGGACACTCAGTACTGCATCTCTAGCCCGCCCCACCCCTTGTTCTCTGTATTTCTCACATACCTCTTCATAGTCGTGCATACTGATAAATCATCTCCTGATCACTCGTTTTATCACCAAACTCCTCAACAATGCGATCCAAGTAATTATTTTATTACCATAACATCTCAAAAAGCTCTGCAAATGTCCATGATATTCTTTGAGCGTTGGATGCAGAAGCAGCTATCTTGTTTGTTTATAGCCGTGTCATCTCTGTGGTGCTGGGGCTATGAGTATTGCTCATATCTGCCCCTTTTTTTTCTTTTTTTTCATTCGGCCATTGAATGGTTTTCTCGGCTTTTTCCGGAGAAAAAACGATTAGAGACCTGTGTTTTATGTCTTTTTGACATCGGACCGGAAAGGGAAAATTGTAATGTCGGACCTGGTCCGACATAGGACCGCAAAGGGTCAACATTATTTATAGCAGTATCACGTTTCTCAACTGCTATTCTGCACACAATACTGTTCAAATTCAAACTAATAGAACATATTTTGATTTTCTCAATATGTTTTGTAGGAAAAAATGTAACTACAGTAAGAGCACTTAAACAGCTTAACATAGCTGTTTTAAAACAGAAAGCTTAATGTTAAAAGTAACACCACTTATTTTTTAATTAATCCAAATATTAGTTGACTACTGTGTATTTCTTTAAATAGTCATTTTAAGTATTAATATTTTTGAAGATGCATGACTGAGGATGTCCCCGATGTCTCTTTATTTATTATTTTTATTTCTGTTGTAATCTGATCTTTATCTGTTTTGTTTTAACCATTTTATTGCGCACTTATTTACACTGTAAATCCATTTCAAAGGTTACAAAGCACCCTTGTTAACACCAGCACTATTAACTGGACAAAGACACGCACACGCACACGTGTAATGTGGAATCTGACAATGACACAGGGCCAGCTCCTGCAAAATCCCCATGCCCTGTCCCAGGATAGTTCTGCACGGTTCAAGCAGAGTGCCGGGTCTTGCAAAGTTCAGTGTGCGTCCTGACAGCTCTGCAATACAGGTGGGCTGCAAAGGTCCCGTTTGCACTCGCCATTACAATAAAATTGTTTAAACTCTAACAGAGTTACAACTGTTGGTCCAAATTAACTAAACTGACTGGACAATGTTAATGTAGCCCTACAGCTATAAAAAAAAATCTAAATTGATTATGCCATTTTGTAACTAACATGTACAGGTTTAGATATGTATTAGTATTTTATAGATTACATTATTATTATTATTATTATTATTATTATTATTATTATTATTATTATTTATTTCTTAGCAGACGCCCTTATCCAGGGCGACTTACAGTCATAAACAAAAATACATTTCAAGAATCACAGTACAACTATTAATACAATTAAGAGCAAGATAAAATACAATGACTTTGGTTATAGCAAGTATGACAAAATACGATTCAATAACGGAGCAGATAACAGTGTCAGTGATAGTTACATCAGGATATAATTAAATACAAAATACTACAGATTAAATGACACTTGACAGATTACAGTACTCTAAAGTACAGGATTAAATGCAGTAAAATAGGGAGCAGATAAGAGCAAGTAAAGTGCATTTAAGGAAGAGTGATAAGTGTCCAGAGGGAAAAGAGGAGTTTCTACAGGTGTTTATGAAAAAAAACAGATATACTGTATAATATAGAAATTGAAAGTAAATGTAGATTTAATTAATCTTTATTTTGGGGCATTGAGAACAGTTTATAAGATGCATATTTACAGATCTCCATCTTAACCAAATTCTGTTGTTAGTACAGTTCCTTATCAAGTGGTGTTAAGAAAATAAAGAAAAACATTCAATAGATGGCCAGCAGAGAGCACTGCAAATCACATCCAGGGCCTCCATCAACAGCTGATCATCCTGCAATCCCTTTCAGGTATCTGTGATATTAAATACTACTTATTTAAGCACTATTTCATATTTAAGGTATGCAGTATCTTTACCTTATATGACTAAACTGAAACTATTTTCTTGAAAACTGCTATTGTTAATTGTTCCTTTTCTTCTTACCCTTAACCCATAACAAGCTATTTCTGTGTATTTTAAGTTGCTATATATGACATGGTAAATAAACTTAGTATTTTTTTTTTTTTTCTGTGGTTGCATTACTTGTTTTACTCGGGTTATGAAACACATGTATGCCAGGTGTAAACTTTCTTTCAAATAAAGCACAATTATGACATAGGAGGCTGTGTGGTCCAGTGGTTAAAAAAAGGGCTTGTAACCAGAAGGTCCCCGGTTCAAATCCCACCTCAGCCACTGACTCATTGTGTGACCCTGAGCAAGTCACTTAACCTCCTTGTGCTCTGTCTTTCGGGTGAGACGTAGTTGTAAGTGACTCTGCAGCTGATGCACAGTTCACACACCCTAGTCTCTGTAAGTCGCCTTGGATAACGGCGTCTGCTAAATAAACAAATAATAATAATAATAATTGCGCTACATAACCTTACTGGCCAGGTTAACCCTTAAATTTAAAAGGGACAAATGCATTGCAATTATGTAAGCAAATTAAATAAATAAACAACTAATAATAATTTCATACATTACTTATCCCTACATCTATATTCTAATTATTTCTGTTGCTGAACAGGGCAAGATCATGACATGATTATGTACGGAATTTGTCATGCAGCACAGTCATGATAGTGATAGGAATACCAAACATACACTTGGCAGATTATTGCAAGACAGTGTTATTTTTCAAGGAAATACATTTGACTATAATGGTGGCTGAGAAGGAAATTGGCAAATTATTATACTAAAAAAAGTACTAAACTACTTAAAATTAATAACAAATAAATAAATAAATTACATAAATAAATAAGTAAATAACAGTAACTCTCCCAGATTGAGTAACATTATTTCTGGAAGAAAGTTAGAAATGGTAAACAAGTAGACAGATCAATTAAAAGACTTGTAGCGGTCAAACAGCTAACAAATCTGTGATCATCTGATTTTTTTTTTTAATACCAGACATCAGACCCAAATGTGAGAGTACACCATGCTGCACATTTACAAATGAGAGCAATACTATGTTCCTGTCCATTAGTTAAAAAGACAGAAAAACTGTTTCAAAAGGGTTTATAATATGTACACAAACCAAAGCTTTTAATTAACACTTTTATTGTTTAGAATTAACTGTTCAAGCCCATGTTGCATGTTGTGAGCTAAAACAGTTTAAACAATGGTGAAACTTAATATTTTTGACCATGTAGTGTGCTTGTCAAAAACTAAACTAAAAAAAGTAAATTAGCTAACCTAGTGGCAATGTTTCCAGAAAACCACCAGGGGGTGCTTGTGTGTTGTAATTTTAATGCCAGACGTAGAAGAGGCATTTGTTATCATATCTCACTTTCATTAATTTTCCTAACGATATGGAATATTCCCAGGTACATAAAACCTCTCAATCAATATACAGTATAACATATCTGTGTTGCTTATAGTCTCTTTCCAATTTCTGTTCACAAACTTTGCTCAATTTATCAAATGTACCCAAGATTTTGCTAGTAACTCCAAGTGATAATGTTAACAAAAAAAAATCAAGAAGCTAGGTTAGAAAATATTTCACATGGGAATTTAAAACATAAAAGAGTAATCTAGGGCAGCACAAGTTTAAAAAAAAAACTGCTGTGGGATGGTATTTATAAAATGGTTGCAGGCCATTAAATAAACAACTATGTCAGTGAAATTCATCCACTTGCACGGCTGTAAGTACAAAACAAAAATGTTGGTGACGTTCATCCACTCAGTCCACCTGTCACCTATACATACCCCAAGATTGTGACACATCACAATTGTACATAGTTTTCCACAGAAAAATCTAAGTGTGACGATGAAACAAGACAGTCGGACAGACAGGCAGCCTATTTTTACCCCCATATTCTGAAACTATACATAACCTATGCTGAAGAATGTCCTTAGCAAGTGTCATTACAATTGGACAGCAGTAGATGCCAGTATACATAAGATAGCATTGGCTGCTGAATTTAACACTAACTTGTGGACAATGTGGAAATAGATTTATAATCTGTAGACTTTAGAAATATAGAAACTAAAATTATGACATTCAGCTTTACAGTAGAATTGAGAGAATGTAGCATTAGTTAAGGAGGATTGTTGAATGCGACAGAATAATTAAGTCTGTAATTTATTTATTTTAAGAGCACAGACTTTTATTATCTCCGACTGTGGGTTACATATTATATGCAACATTGTATTGGTGCATACATAAGTGGCACTTTAGAGTTTTGCTTGTCCAATTGGGATAAAACTTGGTTTATACAAATTATTTAGGGTATCAGAAACTGGAGGTATATGGGGGCATCTGTCCCATCTCTCTGTCATATTTACATTATAACATATTCATACGGTGGGTGAAGGTCATGGTGAGCCACATTTTCCTGTTACTAATTGTGTGTGCAGAGCCTTTGCTGGGCATGTCACCTTCATACTGTACTTGGTATTACTGCTGTGAGCAATGTCCTTTTCAAAGACCTACTTACTTCTCCTCAAGTATAAAGCAATGAACAACTGTAATCTGTAGAGTTCTTGACAAAATAACTATACAGTATTAACTGACCAAAGCATATGAAGGTGATGCAAATTGATTAAATGGATGGAACATTGGTAAAAGGTGAGAAATGAACTCTTCCAGAAATGCAGCTGTCAAACAGAGTGAAGGTGGAAGATGGCAGGGGTCAAGATAAGCTACATACACCTAGATATAATATATTGTTCTAGTACAATACAGTGCAACAATGCAGCAACAATGAACAAATACTATCTAAAATTAATCCAATCTCACACGGACAATAAGCTTGTTTGATATATTACAAATAAATTAATCTTCAGTTATTGTGAAGCCCAAAATAATTTTTTTCTATTATTGCAAAACCAACTATTCTGAATAAGACATAGCAGCAATTAAAAAGTATTTAAACTGTTGAATTCTGAAGCATAAAACACTAAAATAATATCATGAGAAATTAATGACAGGCTCTGTAATAAAGATCATGATTTTGAATAAGTTGTAGCAGCAGTTATTATCAAAGATCTATTATATAAGAGAGAACAAAATAATTTAAAAAACAACCTAAATACTAGTCCTACTGAGTGTTGCCCATGGCCAGATATGCTGGGGAAAATCAGCCTCTGGTCAAACTTATGAATATTGCATTAATATCACGTTATTTTTACAGAAAGCTTCAACTAAATTAGCATGCTTTCACTGCAATGACATTTATTTTGTCTAAATCCTAATTGAGGATTTCATGCTGCTCATCCTTGGATACAGACCTGTTCTACAATACAATACAACTGTGACAAAAAATCCAATGAGAAATGTTTTAACAGTAAAATCAATTGTATTTAAACATCTAACATCACTGTGGTGTTATAGCTTTTCTTTAAAGTCAGCCTTTTGAACAGGTACAGTATAATTCTATGCACCATCTGACTACTCCAGGAGTTATATAAAACCATATGATTACTAGGATTGTAAATATCACAGTACAGTGTTGCTCTTTCAGCATGTTACTTAAAGACAGTAAAACAATCTCCTGATTTTGTACTAAACTACTTGATACCAAGGACAGCTTTTGCTGCAGTTATATTTTACTTCCTAGGGGAGAGACCATCTCATATTCATTTTCTTGTCAAATCCTCTCTCGTCTTGAATGCTTTTATTAATTACCCTGTGGAAGGGTGGTGGGCAATTCACTGACAGAAGTTTTATTTGTAACACCACTCAGGCGCACTGATTTATTTTTACCCGCAGAGGGCGCTGTTGTCCGTGGCCTGAATACTGGCAACAGTAAACAGGACCACGGGTTTTACCAATGCTGGTATACAGTCCAGTGCACATACAAAAATAACAAAGGGCGAAAGAAAAAGGGAAAATAAAACACAATAATAAAACTACAAAACAAAAGTGCTGCTTACGTAGTGCCCCCACTGCCACTAAGACGGTCAGTACTTGCCTCCGACCTACGCTCTGTTAATTCCTATACACCGGGGTTGGCCAGAGTTCCCTGTACAACTACACAAGTCCCCTCGGGTACGTAATTATTTCTTTTACTTTAGTTTATTTTAAGGCAGGCTATCTCACTCAGCCGTGCTTGCCTGTTCATTGCTTATACTGACGTCTTCCGCCAGCGTCATTGGGTATCCTTACTCTGGCCACGCAAATGCACAACCAAGCGCAGTTCTTATGGGCCGAGCAATCCCCCAAGGCCCGCCTCTCAGCCACTCAGAGAGAGGGAAAGCCAACACACTCTCTTCCCCACCTCTCCGTGTCATCGCCATGACTGACAGGTGGATCTTGCAAGGCTGCTGCCCTCTTCCTGCAGAACCATGCATGCGCCAGACAGTCAGTACAGATCTCCCCTGATACCTACCCCTTAATTTTTTTTTTTTTAAATAAAAAATGCACAATTACCAAAATTAATTGTTAAGTAAAAAAAGTTAAAACACAATAGAACGATTACAGTCAATGTTAACGATCGCTTATTGTAGGAGGAAAGATAAAATAATGTATCAAAAATAGCAATATGCTACCCTGGAAACATCATATATTATTTTCAGTTGCACTCATTTGTCAGGTGTTTTTCACAGGGCTCACTGAGGCAATTTCTCACTCATTTTGTTAGTACATTCGGGTTGTGTGTGTTTCCATGTAGTTTTCTTTTAGCTTGAGAATTCTCATTCCAAATGCAAATAGCCTAATTAATATTTAAATACAGGAGGGTACATTGAAGCACTAAGGCATGACAGTGGGTGGATTGACATGATATAACCGCACGCTTAAGGCATTAGAAGGTACAACGTGAAGCATAGTGCCTTTAACCCTTAAGTGTGCTGTTATATCACGTTAACCCACCCCCTGGAGTGCCTTAATGCTACTGTAAAACGATTCTAAAATTACCAGATGTATTTACTTTTTAAATTAGCACAGCAAATGTAAAAATCTTTCCAAGAACAGTAAAAAGTAAACACCATTTGTGTAATTGTTTTTTAATTTTATTTTAATAAATGAACATCAGTTTATTCATAAATATAATAAATTTTGATTAAAATGTGTTCGGTAAATCATTTCTGTATATCAATTATACTGACCTATAACGTGTTTATTTCCTATTTAACTAATGGACATACATATTTAAACTTAGTAAATTACATAAATAAATCTGATAAAATTAACTATAATTAACTTTAATTATAGATCTGTAATTTTTGGAATAAATGTTCACTTGAAAATGGCCAGATATTGTGCAGTTTGAAAAACTGCCAGAAGGGGAGCTGCGGGTGAAAGCAGTGGCTGTCTGTGAGAATGCCTTGTAGGATTTTCTTTTTTAGCTTCTCCAGCTCTGCTGGTGTTACTGGGGGATAGAGTGTTGTTTTGACTTTTGTCTTGCATTACTGCTTTTCTGCTCTGTGGTGGGGCATTCAAAAAATGATTAATACCAGCTCGCAGGCATAAAGCTTGATATGCTGTATCTTTATTCCTCACAGAACCGACATAAAATTCTCAGAGGAGACTGTTCATCTTATCCTTAGAAAGTATATTACATGTAAGTCTACCTTTTTTTCTTGGAGACAGTTTTTTTTTTAGGATATTCACAGCCCATTTAGAAGCCTTCATTGTTTAGTTTCAGTCAAGTTCAAGTTGATTAAGTTCTGGTTCCATTATTTCACTGCTCCATTTTTCTTTAAAAAAAATTTAATTACTGTTACTTTGTCCAGTTCAGGAAATTAATCTTCATTCCATTCTTCAAGAGTTTTTCCAATGGCTCCCGAGTAGTGCATCCGGTAAAGGCACTCCGTCTGGAATGCAGGATGCGCCCTATAGCTTGGTGATCGCCGGTTGGAATCCAAGCTATGCCACTGCCGACCGCGGGTGGGAGTTCCCAGGGGGTGGTGCACAATTGGCCAAGCGCTGCCCGGGCGGGGTAGGGGTTAGGACGGCTGGGGAGTCCTTGGCTCAACGAACACCAGCGACCCCTGTGGCTTGCCGGGCACTGGCAGGCCGGCCTGTACGCAATTCAGAACTGAAATTCAGAGTAGTAAGGTGACCATATGGCTCCCTGTTCAGAGGGACAGTTCAGGCTTTCTGGTATGTTTTACCTGTCTCAGGTACCATTCTTTCCTTTAAGAGAAGCAGGACTACGCTTACCAGAATGCATTGGGTTGTGAGTTGAAAAGCCTGAACTGTCCCAAACTGTCCCGCTGAACATGGAGCCATTTGGTCACCTTAATAATTGGACATTCCAAAATCATTTTACAGAACATCGGGACTTTCTGTAAAATTTAAAACTCAGGCATCCCGTGTCTTTTTACTCCCATGCAAATCGACCATATCAGTGTTATGTTAGAATTTATATAGCATTTCCTGGGTATTCGCCTCAAAGCAATAGCAGCCTTCACAATAAACCACAATATAATACTAAAATTGTTACGTTCTGGTATCTGCCCTGAGATTCTACAGTTCAGTAAAACACAATGATTAGGCATAACCAAATTGGAGACAAAACATAATTGGCCATAATTAAAAAATGGATGCTTTTAATGGTGCATTTGAAGATATCTATGCAAATATGTATCTGACAGGTTTCCTTATGCTTAATTGAACAGCTCCTAACAAACATGTTTAAAAAGGTGAGTTAATTATTATGGTATGTTTGTGGCAGACAAGTGATTTACTTCTACTTTACAGCACTGCAATGGAAAGAATAGAATACAGCTGTGTACCAAACATTAAAACAACAACTCAAAGTGTATTGTCTGTATACAGCAGTAACCTAAAAAGTCAAATAATCTCATTTGGCAGCCATATAAAGTCAATGTCATGGTCACTAACTAATTTGGCATGGAGGGTTTACGGTATACAACCTGACAAATATGAAATCACTACCTCAAATGGTTTCTGACACTGTGGCGCCTGCAATTTGAAAATTGCTACATGCCAAATCTGCGCCTATGTGAATGCCAAGTTTAAGTAAATGTATACTTTTTTTTTTTTTCAAACTGTGCACCCCAAAGATGGGAGGTCAAGTTTAGGACAAATAATCTATAGAGAAAATGTTGCAGGCTTTAGCCAATCAAAGCAAAGTAGTCATTCATGGGGTTTCCCTTTACACGGGAAATGGCGAGGCGTGTGCACGGTTGGTAGAATTGTTTGTGTAAATCAGGTTTGTGGCTGAAAAAAACGTCCAAAGAGAGGGATAGGGTAAACCTCATTTACTTGTGTAAATGACGAAACACACAGGAAAGCCCACTTTCGCATGGAAACCCACATTTCATGTGTAAATGTTAATGAGCGTGTTTATCCTTAACTATAAATATTGCAAGCGAGCAGGAAAGTAGTGGCTGTTGGGCGATTTTATGGTTAGCAGTGGTGTAGTTCACCTTAATGATAATGCGGGCTGCATTTTTTATTATTGTTGTTTGCTGTGTCTGGACTGTCATGTTGTGTATCTCAGTTCTGTATAAAACCACTTGCCATGAACTGCGTTATGCATTTGTTATAGTATTAAAGCAGCTGTTTGAGAATACCCTTGCTGTAAAAGCTACACTAAAGTTAAACACGAAGAGCAAGTGAGCTGCTTAAATGTAACTGAATTAATTCCTGTCCTTTTTTTATCCCAACTATGTCCAAAGACAAACGCGTGTCTGCCCTCCACGTTAATATAGTTGGTAAACTGGATGTCACGAGCCAGCTCAATCGTCCAAAACAGCACAACAAACATCTAACAAGTTGTTGATGCCCTCTCAGAAGTGATCAAATAAAATTGCACATTTAGATAAAATGATGTGTTTCTTGGAGAAGGTAGTAGATAATCATTGTGGAGATTGTGGGGGATATTCAGCCATTTTAGGATTTTTACTTTGTTAAAATGGTCTAAATTATAACATAGGCAGATGATCAAAATGAAGAAACATTTTATTTTAGCTGCTTAGAATATGCAATATATAACCAAGAAATCTGTTTGTTATCCACTGTTATTATTACATTTCTTTCTGTAATATCAAACTGGGACTTCCACCTGCCTTAAAAAGTTAACCATGGTAAATCTGCACAGTAATTTTTTTAGTTGCCCCATGCTTTTCATACAGTTATAGTATGTATTTATCATAGCTCACCATGGTTTGTAATGTTTTTAAATATGCTTTATCATACCTCTGGTCTTTCTTTACCATGTGTTAATAAGCTTTGGGGGTGGCAGCGGTGAGCCGGGTTGAAATAAAACTAACTGGGCTTTCCAAATTGGGGATAAAATGAGAAAAAATAATTGCCAATTCCAAATTTAAAAAATAAAAATAAAAAATATCTCTTTAGAACGAAACACAGAGATGTTATACATACATACATATTGTAACAGGGCGAGGAGCCCTGTAAAATGTATTATTTATTTATTTTTAGAATGGGGTCTCCCTCTCCGCCCCTGTGTTATTTTGTATTTGTTTGTTTTATGTATTTATTATATAGGACGAGTGAGGTGCCGTCCTTCAGTGTTTTGTATTTGTTTTGTTGTATTGTTATGATTTATTTTATGTATAAATGTGACGGCGAAGCACCGCTGGTTTTGTTATTGTTTTCACTTTTAAAACGTGTTCTGGCAGAGGCGAGATTGGTGCTCGTTCTCTGCCAGGAATAATTTAAAAACCTTGTGCAGAAGGTGACCATCTCCCGAGTTTAATTAGTGGTGTAATTGTTGCTAATCGGGATCTGTGGGTGTTAGGAGCGAGAGCAGAGAGAGCGAGAGGAGCGAGAGAGAAACGAAACTTAAAAAATAGTAACACAAGAACAGTGACAGCAATTGCCCAGCCTGACCTGTGTTGTTTTGTTTTGTGTTCGTGATTATTTTTGTTTAACATTTTTATTTTGCTCTGGGAGCACAGTCTTTTTCTGTTTAAACTTTTTTATTTTATTTTTGTTGTATTTAAATAAACAGCGTGCTGCGTCTTTATTTTGAACTGCAGTACTTACTTGGTGTCAGTGTTTTTCCCTTCCTGCTTCTGACCTGACGTCACCACACAGCCACTCTATCACATATATATATATATATATATATATATATATATATATATATATATATATATATATATATATAGTACTGTGCAAAAGTTTTAGGCAGGTGTGAAAAAATGCTGTAAAGTAAGAATGCTTTCAAAAATAGACATGTTAATAAATTATATTTATCAATTAACTAAATGCAAAGTGAGTGAACAGAAGAAAAATCTAAATCAAATCCATATTTGCTGTGACCACCCTTTGCTTTCAAAACAGCATCAATTCTTCTAGGTACACTTGCACAAAGTCAGGGATTTTGTAGGCATATAGTCAGGTGTATGATTAAACAATTATACCAAACAGGTGCTAATGATCATCAATTCAATATGTAGGTTGAAACACAATCATTAACTGAAACAGAAACAGCTGTGTAGGAGGAATAAAACTGGGTGAGGAACAGCCAAACTCAGCTAACAAGGTGAGGTTGCTGAAGACAGTTTACTGTCAAAAGTCATACACCATGGCAAGACTGAGCACAGCAACAAGACACAAGGTAGTTATACTGCATCAGCAAGGTCTCTCCCAGGCAGAAATTTCAAGGCAGACAGGGGTTTCCAGATGTGCTGTCCAAGTTCTTTTGAAGAAGCACAAAGAAACGGGCAACGTTGAGGACCGTAGACGCAGTGGTCGGCCAAGGAAACTTACTGCAGCAGATGAAAGACACATCATGCTTACTTCCCTTTGCAATCGGAAGATGTCCAGCAGTGCCATCAGCTCAGAATTGGCAGAAAACAGTGGGACCCTGGTATACCCATCTACTGTCCGGAGAAGTCTGGTCAGAAGTGGCCTTCATGGAAGACTTGCGGCCAAAAGCCATACCTCCGACGTGGAAACAAGGCCAAGCGACTCAACTATGCACGAAAACACAGGAACTGGGGTGCAGAAAAATGGCAGCAGGTGCTCTGGACTGATGAGTCAAAATTTGAAATATTTGGCTGTAGCGGAAGGCAGTTTGTTCGCCGAAGGGCTGGAGAGCGGTACACGAATGAGTGTCTGCAGGCAACAGTGAAGCATGGTGGAGGTTCCTTGCAAGTTTGGGGCTGCATTTCTGCAAATGGAGTTGGGGATTTGGTCAGAATTAATGGTCTCCTCAATGCTGAGAAGTACAGGCAGATACTTATCCATCATGCAATACCATCAGGGAGGCATCTGATTGGCCCCAAATTTATTCTGCAGCATGACAACGACCCCAAACATACAGTGAAAGTTATTAAGAACTATCTTCAGCGTAAAGAAGAACAAGGAGTCCTGGAAGTGATGGTATGGCCCCACAGAGCCCTGATCTCAACATCATCAAGTCTGTCTGGGATTACATGAAGAGAGAGAAGCAAATGAGGCTGCCTAAATCCACAGAAGAACTGTGGTTAGTTCTCCAAGATGTTTGGGCCAACCTACCTGCCGAGTTCCTTCAAAAACTGTGTGCAAGTGTACCTAGAAGAATTGACGCTGTTTTGAAGGCAAAGGGTGGTCACACCAAATATTGATTTGATGTAGATTTTTCTTCTGTTCACTCACTTTGCATTTTGTTAATTGATAAATATAAACTATTAACATGTCTATTTTTGAAAGAATTCTTACTTTACAGCATTTTTTCACACCTGCCTAAAACTTTTGCACAGTACTGTATATAGATATAGATAGATAGATAGATATACAAGAAGTGCTGAGTAAAAACATGCTTCAGCAGTAAATTATCCAAGAGCTCTCTGTCTCTTTAATGGTGCTCTTTGCATTATAAAAGATGCTGACAGCAGTCTCCTTAAGACAGATTTAAGGGAAAGGGTTTTTATGAAGATGTATCTGTCTGATAACTTAAAACTCTTCCAGTAGTAAAACCTCATGTCAGTGCATCGTGTTTGCAGGGATCTGGTCCTACGGTACACCAATCACCATTGTCACAATGTCTAACCATTTATGACCTTATTAGTAACCTTTGGATTTGCGAAGGTATATTTATACAAAAATGATTTTTATAGCTGGACCAGTCAGTATAAACTAAAGGGTTAAAAAGTTAGATTTAATAGTTATCTCACAGTGAAAAAAACACACAATCTGTTGTGGCCAGTCAGTAACAGAAAATCTCACCTGTTCATCCCTATGGAACAACACTGTGTTTGTTTTCAGTCTGTATTTTTTTTTGACCACTGAGGTGTGGTTAGACCCTACTTAAGCAGGAAGATTTATAATATTAGCCCCAAAGATAAACTACATGATTACCAACAATTTCCCACCATCTAAATATGCTGTGCCACATATTACGTTATTCTGGCAAATGTCCAGATTTATATGTAGTTATAATTATATCATCACTGAATGAAAACCAACTTGTGTCAGAGTTCTAGAAATATTTAAAAAACGCTAAATTCAGGATACTAACCTTAAATAGAATCCAAGGCTTTACAACCACATAATCATCCTTCTCTCTCAGCGCAAACAGGTACTGGAGCAATTTACTTTCCAACTAACTGCTGCTAGAAAAGGTAATTAGTGAGTTATTTTTCTCAGTCATTAAGAGCTTTGTGGATGGAAGATCAACCAGCAAACCACCTGCATGTTTCTTCCAACCACATTATTTTTAATATGCAGTGCTTAACAAAACGTGTAAAACCAAGGTTGACACTAAATTATAAAGGATTGTACATCTACAATAAAAGTCTCACTCACTCACTCTCTCCCTATCGCGGCACATGCAGGGAGTGTGAGTGGGCGGAGTCATGAGTACAAGTGGGCGGAGACAGGAGTGCGAGTGGGCGGAGTCGGGAGTGCAAGTGGGCGCTGCCAAAAGGTCTGTTTTTTTACAGTTTTTTTTTTTAAGTTTTACAGATTATTTTGTGTTGAAAAAGTGAACTGACATTTTGGTCAGCGTTTGGCCATTATGGCCAGTTCGGGTGGTCCCGATCCCACTTCTTTCCCCTTTAAAAAACTAAACCGTCGACATGGGGTGAAGATTTCGCCAGAGAGTTTCTGTCCCCTGGAACAATGTGTGCTAGCGGTGGGAGATGTTGTGGGATGTGAGAAGATTAGGTTGGTTTCCCGAATGAATGGGAGGCTATATGGTCCAGTAGTTAAAGAAAAGGGCTCAATCACTGGCTCACTGTGTGACTCTGAGCAAGTCACTTAACCTCCTTGTGCTCCGTCTTTCAGGTGAGACGTTGTTGTAAGTGACTCTGCAGCTGATGCAGATAATAATAATAATAATAATAATAATAATAATAATAATAATAATAATAATAATAATAATAATAATAATAATAATAATGGGGCAATAGAACTTTTCTCATCTAAAATAGAAATAGCAAAGAAGCTTGTAGAGACGAGAATAGTGGTAAACGATACGTTCACTCCCGTACTCCTTCTCGCAGCCCCAGCCAAGAAAATCACCCTGTCTAATGCCCCCCCTTTCTACAGGAGATAAAACAGATCCCACTGGGATGCAAAGCACTGCAGCTGAAACACATTGTTTCATTCCAAAGGCAGCGCTTTATGATTCTAAATCCAAATGAAGAGTTAAGCATTGTTCTAAAGTTTAGAATTGAAAATAATGATATGTTATTTATATGACTTCGGAGTCAAGGAAGTGTTTCAGGTGCGGGAGTGAGGGGCATGTCAGAGAACCAACAGCGGGAGGGAAGAAGCAGTGCTGCCAGGCCCCGGTCATAGGCAGCAGGGGGAAATAAGAGCACCACACTGGGACAGACAGACTCCCAGGCTGCCGGCCCAAGTGCTGTAGCTGAGGGATTGGAGACGCAGGCTGGGCCGAGCAGTCAGAGGGAGGAGGCAGACAGTAACGCTGAGACATTGGCTGAGGGGGATAACACGTAGTCTGCAGCCAGGGAACCAACAAAGCAGAGCAGCCAGCCAGGTGAGACTGCAGTAGTAGAGAGTGTGGGGGTGGAGGTTGAGATGGAGGTAGAAAAGGGATGATTGTAGACCTGAAAAATAAAAAAAAAGCATAGTTCAATGACCTGTTGGACACAAAGGGGGCACTAATAAGATCGAGATTCCAGAGTGTACCGCAGGTTGATGCCCCCATGCAGTATTTCTTCAGTGCGGTGAAGAAACAGTGCCAGAGCAAGCTGATCCACTGCCTGCAGGTGGAGGACAGGCGTGAGCTGCGAGAGCCAGGGTAGATCCGCAGGAGGGCTATGCAGTTCTACAAACAGCTTTTCTCCACTGAGGTGGGGGAACAGGTGGATGGCACACACAGTTTCCACCAAGGGCTTTCACAGGTCCCTGAAGAGGAGAGGGTCTGGAGAGGGGACTCAAGCTCTGCAAGAGCTTACAGCTTACAAGTTCTGAATAACGGCAAAGCCCCCGGCATTGACGGGCTCCCAGTGGACTTCTATAACAGCTTCTGGCCCCTGCTGGGGGAAGACCTGTCAGTGTTTGTGGAAAGTCTGGTCCAGGGAGAGCTGCCACTCAGCTGCAGGAGAGCAGTGTTCACCCTACTCCCTAAAAAGGGGGACCTGAGTGAAATAAAGAACCAGAGACCTGTCGCCCTGCCTTGTGCCGACTACAAGCTGCTTTCTAAAACACAGACTGAGGGAGGTCGTGGGGTCTGTGGTACACTCTGACCAAACGTACTGCGTGCCCAACAGGTTGATACTCGACAGTATTTTTCTAATTCGGGACATATTGGGAGTCTCCAGGCTATTGGGACTAAATACTGGTTTGATTTCACTGGACCAGGAAAAGGCCTTTGATAGGGTTGAACGGCTGTATTTGTGAAGGACCATGCGGGCCTTTGGGTTCAGCCCTGGCTTTGTAGCCATGATTCAGGTGCTTTATAATGACATTCACAGTGTGCTGAAGCTCAACGGAGGCCTGAGCGCACCTTTCCCTGTACAGAGGGGCGTCAGGCAGGGCTGGTTTCTGTTGGGGATGCCCTACTCCATAGCCATCAAGCCCCTTCTCCAGCAGCTGCGCAGAGTATTCAGTGGGCTGTCTCTCCCAAATTGCCCCCTCCAGCTCTCAGCGTATACTGAAGACATTGTGGTCATGATGGGGGTGGGGGGGGGCAGCAGGATGTCATGGGAGATATGCACGGGCCTCACAAACTTTGAGACTGTCCTCCGCCAAGATAAACTGGACTAAGACCAGTGCCCTACTGATGGGGAATGGCGGGGGCTCTTCCGACTGAGTTGCAATGGAGGCGCAGCGGCTTTAAGTACCTGGGCGTGCAACTGGGAGATGAGGCTATCGGGCACAGTAACTGGGAGGGGGTGATGGAGGAGGTGCAGGGGCGGTTGGGCTGGTGGCGCTAGCTGCTCCCACAGCTGTCCTACAGGGGCCGGGTACTCGTCATGAACAACTTGGTGGCTTCAGCGTTGTGGCACAGGCTGGCCTGTCTGGAGCCGCCACGGGGACTGCTGAAAGCGCTGCAGAGAGCACTGCTAGATTTCTTTTGGTACGGACAACACTGGCTGAGACAGGGAAGTGCTGTACCTGGGGCAGGGTTTGAGCAACATCGCCAGCCGAGCAACTACCTTCCGACCAGCGTTTTTTTAGTTAACTGTAACAATAACGAAAATGTCTATTAACGAACATAAATCATATCCATTAATAGTGACTATAACTAAAAAATAATGAAAAACAATAACAAAATAGTAACAAAAAAAAATCCAAAACATTTCGTTATAGTTAGGGTTGCTACTTTTCGATTGTAATTGGTAAAGCTCATTAAATATTGAATTTCCCAAAAATATGAGTTTGACTGAAATAAATTTATATAGGATAAACATGTGTAAAACCAGTTGCTATTTTATATTTTCTTACCAAAAATAATCATCTCTAGTTTGTGTAGTTTTTATACTTGCTGTCTGCCCCATCTCCGTTCCACTCTGAATGGCTAGATGGCGCTGTCAGTGAACTCATTGGTCCCTTAATAGGCTACTGTAGTTTCACTGTCAGTCATTTCATCCTGTTATGTTGAAATTAGCGGGTTAAGGTGTAGGTAAGCTTTTTCTATAGGTATACAGTGACAGTTACTAGTTTGATTTGAAAATGGGGCGCAAAAGGAAAACACTTAATAGAGAAGTGGTGTACATTGAGGCAGCTGCAGCGGCCATCTTGGTAAAAATCAGCTAGGTAATTTTTTTTTAAAAAGTACAAAAATATATCTAAAGATTTTTTTTTAAATAATGTGCCTGCTTACATTTTTAAGAATGGCATATAATCAACATGTTTTCATATTATTATAATTTTTTTATTTTTCATCGTAACATTATTGTGATCTTAGGCTGTATATAAATTTGACAGCCTGGGTATTGAAACTTTGTGCCAAACAGACATGTTGGCTTCTCGTTCTCATTGGTCAGTTTCCCTAGTTACGCCGCATGTAGCTCCAGAATTGGATCCAACATCTGTTTATGATCCGACTCCAGTGAATTCGGATCCAATCCCACTTTTTTTTCCTTCTCATTAGTGCAACCAGCCCCTGGAGCAGCGGGTAGTCCTGTATATTATTTAGTGGATGGTTCGGTGCTGTACATACTCAAAGATGAAACAAAGAAACCAAATCTGAAACACATTTCTTTCAGAAGTCTGGTTACGAATGTTTAGTGATTGTAGTTCTTATATTAATATTGTTTTTCTGCTGACAGTATTGTGCAATGTGATGTTTAGCTGCGATACATTTTCATAAATCTGTGTTTTTCTTGCGCAATGGTAACGCCTTCCCCCTCTACTGATATAACGATTCATATCTGTAGTACTTTTCATGTATTGTATTTGATGCCATGGGCTAGAACAGGGGTTTTCAACTGGGGGTATGCATACCCCTGGGAGTACTTCTAAGGGTCATAGGGGATATGCAAGATGACAAAAAAATGCACAAATAAAAATGAAAGTACAAGAAAATGACGATCTTGATTTTTTTAACGGTATTATACATTCTCTAAACCATGGTGTATACTTATTTAATCTTTGTTTAGCAGCTCAACGTTAACCGCTAATCAAAAAAAACTAAACACTGAATCGATCACGTGCACATTTTGCACCTGTACGCATGCACGATTTCATTTGAGTGGATTTCCGCTCTGATATGTAGGTGAAGCAGGCGTCTGTCGATTGTGCCTGGAGAGCGCTCTGTGATGTGGGTTGGGATATAAACAGGGTCTCATGTTATCCTATGGCGCCACCACACGGTAGAATGTAAGGGACATTTAAGCACGCCATATTCAACCGTTTTACATATAAACAAAGAAAACTGAATATAATCCATATCTGTACGTCTTTTATTGCAATATTGTATTAATATTACAGTACTGTAACATCAAATAGGTTTTTCTAAAGAATGTTTACTTTAATTAAACAATAGCATAAATTAATTATTTGTCTAGATAGCTCAAACAAACGAGAACAATTGCTGCATACTTTAATTAGCTAGTTGACATTATATCAGTGCAGGGGGAAACCAGTCCACTAAAAAACTTACCGCACCATAAGCTTAAGTTTATTGCTGTAACGTAACATAATTACTGTAGCTAACAACTCAAACAATGCTATGTGTACAATCTAATAAAATCGGGAACAACAAAGCCAGCTCCCGATTTCGGTAGAGTTTACTAACAGTGGACTGATCAATTCCGAATTGTTTTGCAATGTTCTGATGTGAAATCTTTGGTGTTCTTACCAGTCCCAGCAGTAGCAGTACTAGTCCCAGCAGTGTCAGCACCAGTTCCAGCAGTAGCGGCACTAGTCCCAGCAGTGGCAGCACCAGTTCCAGCAGTAGCAGCACTAGTCCTAGCAGTGTCAGCACCAGTTCCAGCAGTAGCGGCACTAGTCCCAGCAGTGGCAGCACCAGTTCCAGCAGTAGCAGCACTAGTCCCAGCAGTGTCAGTACCAGTTCCAGCAGTTCCAGCAGTAGCAGCACCAGTCTTACCAGTTCCAGTTGTAGCATCGGTGTCACCCTGTGAGTCAGGGCAAATGTTTTATCTTTATTTTCTATTCACTGTTTTTTTTTTCATGGGTACCGTTGATTCAGGTAAGTTGCTTATATATTTAACTATAACAGGGGAGACCTGGACTGGCCGTCTGACGTATGCACGATGCTGCAGGAAGAGGGCGGCAGTCCCGGGGAATCCACCTGTCAGTCATGGCAGTGACACAGAGAGGTGGGGAAGAGGGTGTGTGGGCTTTCCCTCTCTCTGAGTGTCTGGGGGGCGGACTCATGGGGATTGCTCGGCCTATAAACGGATACTTTGTTGTTCCCTCAGGTCTGTCCTTTTTAGATGAATGAGCCAGCAGAGGCGCTACGGACGGAGCGGGGCTGGAAGAGAGCCGCCAAATAATTACAAATAAAATATAAAGAAAAGAATATTGTGCAGTGGGGAAATGAATGGGCAGACCCCAGAGTTTGTGTAGGGAAGTGAGGGAACACTGGTGAGTGTAGAACGGAGTCCCGGGCCGTGCGGGTAGCGACAGTTGGGGAATCAGCTGCAAAGTGCAGCACCTTTATTTTTTAGATTTTGTTTAACAGTGTTTATTTTTGTTTTTCTTTGTGCCTTCTGTTTTTGTCTATTATTTAATGCACCTGCGTGTGCGCTATAGTTGAGCGGTGAAATACCTTTACCATCATTGGTAACAACAGTATCACAGTGCCACCTTGTGGCCGTAAATAAATCGTGCACCCGAGTGGTGTTTAGAAACCCAGTTTTCTGTCTCCTGTGTCAGTGATTTCCCCCCACCCTTCCACATTAACCCTTCTATGTTTTCATCAGGCATTGAGGGTCTATTTAAACATTTACATCTGCAAATTAAATGGTTTAATTATTTTTCCTCAAGCTTTTGTAAATTGTTAAGTAAAAATCAAGCTGAAATAAACAGCCTGCTTTTTACTACTTGTTTCCAGCACATATAATCTATTTGACTCGTATTAAAGTGTGTGGAGGGCTGTACAGCAAGACTTGGCTAGTAAATGGTAATCTGATCAATACATTTTTGTGGTCGGCTATCCTAAGAACTGTACTGTGCAGAGGTGTAGAGCCTGGCATTACCCAAGTTATTTTTACCTCGACAGAGTTCAAAGTCATCACCACTCGGTTAACTATAATAATAACTAAATAATAGATACAATTATATTTAGTTAACTGTAATAATAACTATAAATACTACAAATTAATGCATAACCTGGACATGTTTGAGATGTTTTGGTGTACAAAAGGTGCCTTATGTGAAATAAATTAAGAATTGATCATTAACCTGTAATGACTGATGATGACGGGATTTGGGGAGTCTAACATTTTTTTTTTGGGGGGGGGGGGTTCTGTAATCATATAATTTTACTGCAAATAAAGTGCAAATCAAAATCAAAATCTCTCTCTCTCTTGCTATCTATCTATCTATCTATCTATCTATCTATCTATCTATCTATCTATCTATCTGTCTATCTATCTATCTATCTATCTATCTATCTTTCTATCTTACCATGGCAACAAACCCCTAAACTGGAAAAAATATATCCTGATATCAGTCACCTTCATACGTATGTACATGGCTAATACCATTTTCATCAGGCCCCTACCTACGTCATCACTGCCTGCACTGCTCGGCTTACTGCCAACAACAGCCGCCACATTTATCACTAACAACAAGCACTGTAAAGAGCATAATGTTGTATTTTGCAACCAGTGGGAGAAAACTGATCACTTCACCAGCTAGCTGAAAAAGACCTGGAAGTACACCTTTCGAATTTCATTTTATCATAAAAAAATAAATAAAATGGTGACGACTGAACACATTTTGTAACCTGCACAGAATTATGACTGGACAGTAGCGTGCCGCAGTTTACACAAACAAAATGAAACTATAAGGTAAGAAACATAGAATATATAAACATATTAATATGGGTCAGAATACATTACCACACAAAAATAGCTAGCAATGAACTCATGCATTATGTCTCAGCACTAACTCGAGACATATTATTGTGTGGTAATATAATAGATTCTGACCTATTTTTTAAAGACATACCTATTAAAGTATTGAACATGGATATTTTTTCTCACTTGTTAGTCTTCTCATTACAGACCTTTGAAGCACATCATATTAAAACACTGATTTACAAAATATGTTACACTGAAACTAAATCCAACTGTGATAGGCCATTCATTTTTCTAAAGATACTCTACAAAAAAGACCAGCTTACAACTTCTGGCAGATATACTTTGAGCTCTATAAAAATACAAACTAAAATATATTACCATCAAGGATAATACATCTAAGAGTTTCACGGTACACAAAATTTTAATACAGCCAGTAAGGCATTCATCCTGTGAGAAAAAGCAATAAAAAAAAAAATTGGTTATGATATCCAGGCACATTGAAATCTAAAACAAAGTATTCACTGTCCTTCCAAAAAACACACACACATATATATATATATATATATATATATATATATATATATATATATATATATATATATATATATATATATATACAGTACTGTGCAAAAGTTTTAGGCAGGTGTGAAAAAATGCTGTAAAGTAAGAATGCTTTCAAAAATAGACATTTTAATAGATTATATTTATCAATTAACTAAATGCAAAGTTAGTGAACAGAAGAAAAATCTAAATCAAATCCATATTTGGTGTGACCACCCTTTGCCTTCAAAACAGCATCAAGCATCAATTCTTCTAGGTACACTTGCACACAGTTTTAACTCGGCAGGTAGGTTGGCCCAAACATCTTGGAGAACTAACCACAGTTCTTCTGTGGATTTAGGCAGCCTCAGTTGCTTCTCTCTCTTCATGTAATCCCAGACAGACTCGATGATGTTGAGATCAGGGCTCTGTGGGGGCCATACCATCACTTCCAGGACTCCTTGTTCTTCTTTACGCTGAAGATAGTTCTTAATGACTTTCGCTGTATGTTTGGGGTCGTTGTCATGCTGCAGAATAAATTTGGGGCCAATCAGATGCCTCCCTGATGGTATTGCATGATGGATAAGTATCTACCTGTACTTCTCAGCATTGAGGAGACCATTAATTCTGACCAAATCCCCAACTCCATTTGCGGAAATGCGGCCCCAAACTTGCAAGGAACCTCCACCATACTTCCCTGCAGACACTCATTCGTGTACGCTCTCCAGCCCTTCGGCGAACAAACTGCCTTCTGCTACAGCCAAATATTTCAAATTTTGACTCATCAGTCCAGAGCACCTGCTGCCATTTTTCTGCACCGCAGTTCCTGTGTTTTCGTGCAGAGTTGAGTCGCTTGGCCTTGTTTCCACGTCGGAGGTATGGCTTTTTGGCCGCAAGTCTTCCATGAAGGCCACTTCTGACCAGACTTCTCCGGACAGTAGATGGGTGTACCAGGGTCCCACTGTTTTCTGCCAGTTCTGAGCTGATGGCACTGCTGGACATCTTCCGATTGCGAAGGGAAGTAAGCATGATGTGTCTTTCATCTGCTGCAGTAAGTTTCCTTGGCCGACCACTGCGTCTACGGTCCTCAACGTTGCCCGTTTCTTTGTGCTTCTTCAAAAGAGCTTGGACAGCACATCTGGAAACCCCTGTCTGCCTTGAAATTTCTGCCTGGGAGAGACCTTGCTGATGCAGTATAACTACCTTGTGTCTTGTTGCTGTGCTCAGTCTTGCCATGGTGTATGACTTTTGACAGTAAACTGTCTTCAGCAACCTCACCTTGTTAGCTGAGTTTGGCTGTTTCTCACCCAGTTTTATTCCTCCTACACAGCTGTTTCTGTTTTAGTTAATGATTGTGTTTCAACCTACATATTGAATTGATGATCATTAGCACCTGTTTGGTATAATTGTTTAATCATACACCTGACTATATGCCTACAAAATCCCTGACTTTGTGCAAGTGTACCTAGAAGAATTGATGCTGTTTTGAAGGCAACG